>VXAK01009122.1:1941-18681 GCA_013399435.1 Arenaria interpres
CCCTAAATGATTATTTTATTGCTCCTCGGCGAGGCACGGGCTCTGCCTCCGCCGGCTGCTCCCCAACCTGCCTGTGCCAGCGACAGCCTCCCCCCGAAGAGCTCCCAATCTGGGTCAGAGCCGCGCTTTAAACGTCTTTCAATATTAAACAAAACTAAGGCGCTGCGAAAAACACAACTGGGGGGGGGTGGGGGTGGGGGTGGTGTTTCTCCTCCTGTCCGTCAGCTCTGTGGGAAAGGCAGCCTTGAAAACACACGGATAAAAGGTGTCAGCGGGGTCTCAGATGTGGCAGAGCCCAAAGCCCAAACCACAGCGACATGTTTTAGCGATGTTTTTTTGGTCAGTGTTGGGTTGGCGGTTGGACTCGATGATCTGAAAGGTCCCTTCCAACTGAGAGGGTTCTACGATTCCATGATAATAACCAGCCGCCTTGCTCATATTTGAGCAAAATATATCACTCAACCTCATGCCGTACGATGGTGGGTTTGTGTCGATGCTGGAAAAACCAGCATCAAACCAAGAGTTTGCTTTCTGCTTGAGCTCCATGGGTTGAAGGAGGGGTCTGTTTTAACCCCGATGAGGGAAGATGCAGAGCCATCTCCCCGTGAGAAGCTTTACGCCGCCGCTTTCCCATTAACGCAAGTGCGGTGGGTCTGGTGCTGCCAAACCTCCCAGCGTGGCAGGCAGGGTGAGTCCCTGTGGACAACAGGATGCCCATGAGCCAGCAATGTGCCCTTGTGGCCAAGAAGGCCGATGGCATCCTGGAGGGCATCAGGAAGAGTGTGACCAGCAGGTGGAGGGAGGTCATCCTGCCCCTCTGCTCTGCCCTGCCCTGGGGAGGCCCCATCTGGAGCACTGGGACCAGTTCTGGGCTCCCCAGTTCCAGAAGGACAGGGAACTGCTGGAGAGGGGACAGCAGAGGGCTACAGAGATGATGAGGGGCCTGGAGCATCTCCCCTACGAGGAGAGGCTGAGGGACTTGGGTCTTTTTAGTCTCGAGAGGAGGAGACTGAGGGGGGATCTGATCAATGCCTATAAATACTTCTTTAAGTAGGTGGGTGTCAGGAGGATGCGGTCAGTCTTTTTTCAGTGGTGCCCAGTGACAGGACAAGAGGAAAGGGGCACAAACTTGAACATAAGATGTTCAATCTAAACATGAGGAGGAACTTCTTCACTTTGAGGGTGGCAGAGCCCTGGAAGAGGCTGCCTAGGGAGGTGGTGGAGTCTCCTTCTCTGGAGACATTCAAACCCCACCTGGACACGTTCCTGTGCAACCTGCTCTGGGTGGACCTGCTTTGGCAGGGGGGCTGGACTAGATGATCTCTGGAGGTCCCTTCCAACACGTGATTCTGATTCTGTGTCCCCAAGGAGCACACAGGATTTGGGGAGCATTGCCCATGGGGAAAAACAGCCGTGCCCTGTATCCATGCTCTGAAATTACCACGGAGGGGCTGTTGGGGTTGGGGTTTGGGAAGGAGCCGGCGATGGGTTCAGCTCCCTGCCCGGCTGTCTCCCATTCCGGCTGTGAAAGCGCCTGTCGGAAGGGGTTTCAGACCCGATAAATCCAACCTCAATTTAGTGGCTGTTACACTCTGCAGGGAGAAGGACGCCCCTGTCCAGAAAAATGCACTTGCTGATTTTCATCCTTTTGATTTATAGAGCTTCTAGTTTAAGAGATGTTCCTCTCCTCTCCAAACGAAGCCGATGCTGACAGCTCCATCCATCACCCGGGCTGTCAGAGGCCCAGTGCTTTAAATAAGCTATTAAAGTGAGATCTAGCTGGTTAACACTCATAACAGAGCAGAAATCAGAGAATTTACTTACTTCAGTGCCCAGTGAAATTAATTTCCTTTTAATGACCGGGGGGACGGACAGATCGCTCCGGTCTGGGAGATGCAAAGGTATTTCTGACCCTGGTGGTGGCCGGAGCATCGGCTATAAATACCTGCCCGGGCTTGCTCTGGAGGGGGAATATGTCTTCATTACTGATGGAAAAGCCTAATTAACAGAGTCTCAAACACGCGTGGAGCTTGGCCGGGTGACGGAGGCGGCAGCCCTTTCCCTGGCAGCCCTTTGGGGACCCCTCCGTGACCCACCGGGGATGCGCCAGGATGAGAAACAGGCATTGATTGAAACAACAACTTCAAATAACTCCTGATAGGTACTAACATGACCTATTCTGCTTTTTTGTTTCCCTACAGTAGATGTTCATTACTTATGAAAGGAGCGTTGCATTGCAGCACATGTTAAAGATGAAAGTTTTCTTGTGTAATTAACCTTTGACCTTGTTTTGGCAAGCCTTAAAATGATGGTGTTAAGGTAATTACTGCTGTTATCCAAAGTTTATGGCATACGCGTGACTAAAGAAAGGAACATGGTCTGAGTGTGATTATCTAAGGAGAAGTCCTACCGAAGATTGAAATTGGACGTAGTAACTGTAATTATCTAAAAGGAAGTCAATTACTGTATGATAAAACTGTCAAAATAATGATTGGGGGCCGCTACAAATCATGCAGAAGATCAATAAACCTAATCCTACGTCATAGCTTGAGAACTTAGAAATTGTGTTTTGACCCTATTTCACGATGGAGCATAAAACGTATTTAATAAATGGGTTATAGTACTTCTTAATTGAAAATTAAAACTCTTCCTGCTGAGCTGGAACCACGGTGGGTCCCTGCTGTGCTCTGCCCAGCAAAGCCCATCACATCCCAAAAGAAGCCAGCATTGGTGGCAACGTAACAGGTTCCTCAGGGGTTTGCTTTTCTCCCAGCTCCTCGCAGGAAAATCCCAGCACTTTGTCTTTTTTAGTGAGCCCTGCGTCCTTGTCATCTTTTCCCTTTTGATTTCCACCAGCCCATTTCATCCCTTCCCGCCCCACCATCTGTCTTGTCCACCTTCGCGCCTTAATCCAATCTCCCCGCTTGTCTCACCTTGCCTCCGCGCTGCGGCTGATTTATTCTGGAGCGGCTGGTTTCTGCGCCGGGTGGGTCAGGACACCTGGAAAATGGCTCGAATTTAATTTCCAGACCCAGGAGAGGAGCCGGGGGGGTTTGCTGGAGACGTCTGGTGTGTCGAGACACACCAGGAGGAGGAAGTCTGACCATGTCCTCGCGCTTTTGCCTCTGGATAATTAATGGCCACCCATGCCTTGGGGAGAAACCTGCCCTAACCCCCCTGCTTGGCTTCAAGGTGCCTTTATGGCATTTTTTTACCCCAGACTGGCCAGTAAGCAGTGGTTCTGAGCTATTAAAACACTGCTTTTCGGCAGCAGAGACAGCTCGCTTGCTGCTCGATGAGTATTTAGCTCCTCCAGAGCAGCAAAACCCGCACCTGAGCTGGCCCTGGTGGCCACCGCTGTGCTGGTGTGTTGGGGCAGGGATGCTGTCACCCCACAGTTAAGTCCATGAGTGGTGCTGCGTCTCCAGCCCAAACGCCCCGAGGTTTGGTTTCATGGGCACAGACCCACAAAAACTCTTGTCTTCGTATCCACGGGAGAATACTCAGCTCCACAGCCCCCATTCCCAAGCTGGAGGGCACAGCGCTGTGGGATGCTGCCTCCCACTGGGGCTAAATATGGGAGAAAGCCACCGTGTCCCCTCCCTGGGGACCCACCGTGCTGCCACAGGGATGGGGGAGCACACCGGGCTGCGGAGGTGATGTTAATACAAATTTATCAAGAAAAGGCCATTTTTGGCAACCAACAAGGGCTGCATTGCCTCCCAGTCGCTCCCTTGTATTGCCATCAGGGCATGGCCACCCTCCTGCCATCCCACCACACTCATGGGGACAAGGCCAGGGTGACCACCAGTGGAGCTAGTGGCTGAGCCCCCTTTTTGGGGGGGGATTTCTGCCTTCAGAGTAATTTATGAAGCATCACTGCAACGAGTGATGGAAAAGCAACCTGGTCTGGTGGGAGGTGCTCCTGCCCGTGGCAGGGGGTTGGCATGAGATGATCTTTAAGGTCCCTTCCAACCCAAACCATTCTATGATTCTATAAAAGGACATGGCCAAGGGACCCTCTTCTGCACACCAACCCCGTGGGACAAGGTATGGCCATGGCATGGCCAGGGACCACCTCTTACCCTCTGAGTAGCCTCCGTCTCCATCGCACCGACGGCACCACAAGGCACCCAGGGCTTATGCCATCGATGGCACCAAAAGTAGAGCCTGCCTGGAGCTTCTGGCCTCCAGGAACCATCTCTCCATGGAGCTGCAGCCGCTTCGTGATCCATTGGTGTTAAAGGCATAAATCATTCCTTGGGATTCTCCCTCTGGCACGGGCAGGAGGGGTCCAGGCTCCTGCAATCCCACCTGCTGGGGCAAAGCCGAACACCACGAGCCCTGCAAAACGGAGCAGTGAAACGGAACGGCAGGAAGAATTTGGGAGGAAGGAAGCTGCCGGGTCCGCAGCGGTAAATTCCCCCTCCCTTTGCTGTGGGCTGGGAAACGAGGTTTGTTAATACGTGGAGGGGCTCCCCCTGGGCATTAATTACATCGTTATCTATTGCACGCTTCCGCTGCGGCTAGTTTTGCGGGGAGCGAGGGAAGTCGTGTTCTTACCAGAATTAAAGGAGACACGGGGCCCTGGCCTGCCTTGAAACGGGTTTGTAACCAGGGATTTTGCTGCCATTTGCTCTCATCCAGGTAACGCTTCTGGGCAAAGAGTCAAGCCCAGCGCTGCTGCCTCACACCAGCATCCCCGTCCCCTCAATACCCAAAAAAGCACTTTTCCTCCCTCTGTTCCCACCATCGTTCCCGTATACAACTGGTGCCATCCTGAAGATACACCCAGCCAGATCAGGGAGCTCCTTGGGGTGAAAACCAGCCTGCAAAGGAAGGAGAAAAAGGTTGTTTGAATTCAGATGAGTTCCCCGACCAGGTTTACGCTGCGGCCCCGGGAAGGTTTGCACCGGCACGAGGAGGCAGAGACCCAGGGCAAGGGCAGCTCTGCCAGGCTTGGTTCAAAGCCATGGCAGAAATACAGCTCAATTTGCCCCAGCGCCACAGCTCACCCAAGATTAGGGAAGAAATAAGACGTGAGGATTATCCAAGTCTCCCAATATTTCTCGTTATAACTACAGGAATCTAATTACGGGCGAGCAGGAGCATCGCGGGCGCCTGGACCACATCCTGCCCTTTCCCATCGCCGTGAGACCTTCTGCCGGGGAAGGATGCAGAGCGAGCTCTTCTCAGGGGCTCCGTCTTGCTCTGCGCTTCGCTGCATCAAAAAGAAAAAAAAAAAAAAGAAAATAATAATAATAATAAAAATAATCAAGGTTACGGCGTGAGGGCAAACGGCTCCTTTTGGGTGACGTGCGGCGATGGGGAGCGCCCCCGGCACCGAGGGAAGCTCAGCCAGACAGTGATGAATGGGCAGGCCGATGAAAAGATACAGCCCTATTTATTACCACTGGTCATTTCTGACAGCAGAATGTTAATAAGAATACTAATAGTCAATATTTCTCCGGGAGAGGCTTTCATCCATTTTTAGCAGCTTGCTGGAGCACAGTAGATGAGTTTCTTATGGGCTGTTTCTTGCGGCTGCCGACGTGAAGCGATGAAATCGGAGCTCCTGGAGCTACGGTGCGGTGGCACAACTTTATTGGGCTTTCAGAAATCCAATTTTACTGTGTCCAATATTGTGAGTTGATTAAACCTGATTTGAATCGACAAACGTCCGGGAGGGTGGGTGGTAGCTTACTGTGAAAGAAGGGAGAGAGTTTAATAAACAGGCTTGGGAGATAAAAATCTACTTTTATTCCAATAAAACTCCTCTGTCAGAAAGCTGATGGTAGCGTGAAGGGTAAGAGAGAGAGAGAGAGAGAAAAAGATATCTCCAAGCTGATGAAGCCTCAAAAATACTGAGAGTACAAGAGATTAAAATGGAAAAGCAGACATGAAGGGAGTGTCTGGGTGCAGGACTTGTGGGTAGAGTTTGGGGATGAGGTGCAGAGCAGGGGATGCTGGAGGAAAGCCCCTTCCCAGCACTGACCAAACCCACCCCCAGAGCACTATGCCAGCCTTTCGGTGTGGTGGGGAAGGGTCAATCCCAGGAGGGAACGGCCTCTGTTGAGCTCAGGACACGCTCAACCTTTCCTTCCACCTGCAGAAACCCAGCTGGGCTCAAAATTTAGCTGCTTTTTTGGTTTAAGGTGGTGGACTGCAGCACCCAGGGAACTGCTGATGCTATGGAAGAGCCTGGAAGGGCAAAAGGAGAATGCAGGTCCACCCCCAGCTCCTGTCCTGCACCTTCCCCCAGCCTCGCTCAGCATCGGGATGCAGCTCTTGGGATGCCGGGCATCAATTCCCGCCCCCTTAAACCCAGCTCATCTCTCACCCCCTTCCCAGAGCAGCTGTCTGTCATCCGAAAATTGTGCATCCCCCCAAGACATGCCCTCCCCGGTCCCCAGGAGGGGACGGGGCGCCCGGCCATCCCTCAGGGCAATCCCCACACCCCCGCATCAGCCCTAAAAGCCTTCAGTCCTGCAGGTTAAACCGCCTTGAGCTGGGAAGATCCCCATCCGGCTCCTGCCTTACATTTGTACTCCCCTTCCCATAAACCCAGAAATCCTTCCCCGCTCGGAGCCTCGCCTGCATATTAACCGGCAGCGGTCGGTGCGCTATAAATTCCCCACATCCCTCTCCAGCAGAGCCGTATATAAAACCTTCCCCCCGTGATTTAGGTAGCAGGGCGGGGGGGAAGATTAAATACTGAGTGCTCTGCAAGAGAGCCTCTTTCAATGGGGGTCCAGGCGAGCCCCTGCTCTGCATCTCTCACACCTCAAAAAGTGCCGCGAGGACGGGATATCGGGAATGTGCCGTGCCAAGCCTCACCACGGGGCTGAAACCACAAAATGCCATACCTGGAGGCGAGGAAGGAGCAGATCAGAGCCCCAGCTCCTGCCCGAGCCTGGCATCGAGCGGGTTTTACTGCCCTGCAAAAAATATGTTGTCCTGTCCTCTGCAGCCGCGGGAGTCCTTATTATTCAGCCTGCGTCCCTGCCGATGGCTCTCTCCCAGGCAGCTAAAGATCACAGCCAGGGCTGCTCGAGACAGTCGCCGTGACTTTTTTTTTTCATAAGGAATACGTTGTCAGAACCTACAGGCTCTTTGCAAAAGGTTTAAAAGAATTTTACAGCCAGGGGAGTGAAGACGCAAGCTGTTATTCCCGGTCATCCTAGAGAGACGACGGGCAGACACCGAATCAGTCTCCGAGACGATGTTCGTGGCTGTTTTAAGAAAAGCAAAGCGCAAACTTCAACCAGCATCCACCATCGGGCCAGGAAATATTTGGCTTTCCCCAGATTTCTCTGCCTCGATATCTGATTTGAACGAATAGGAGGCATTTGGCTACCCCCACCTCCTCCTAGGGATTCCGGCATCCTACACAAATCTCCCCAGCATGTTTGCTAAGGGAACATTTTGGGGGGGTCCCATCCCCCCGCCATCTAACAACCGGGTGTATCTGCCCCCACCCAGCAAACCCAGCACATCCCAGCCCGGCTGCTCGCAGTCCCACCTCTGCCCAAATTTTGGTTAAACGGGAACATTAAGTACCTTGCATCAACCACAAAAATCCTGGTTACGTCGGATTTTGGTCTCGTTGGAAAAACACTGCAGCTTTAGCGCGAGCAGATAAGTCAAAGCCCAGTATCTGCTGTAAAACTTGCTCCTGGAGGGGCAGCCAGCCCCCGCCGTGGGGCTCCCCACCGTCGCTGGCTCCTCTCCAGCCCAGCGGCTGCATCTGGGCAGCCACCGAGGAGCCCGGGGCAGCATCGTGCTGCATCTTCTCACGTCACACACGTTACATTATCGCACGCCCTCTGTACGAGACGCCCAACCGCCCATCTGGAGACAACCATTTGGGGGTCTGTGCCGTGGGAGCCGGCGGGGGACACTCATCACCTTTCATTCACTGCCTACAACGAACTGGCGTGTGGGGCGAGGAGCAGGATGGGGACACACAGGGACAGCTTCACTCAGCGTCCCCGGTCCCTCCAACTCTGCTGCTCCAACTCTGCACTGATGACTTTTTGTTTCTTTTTTGCCCTCGAACCTCCCCAAAACCAAAGCAAAACAGCAACATTATTGCTGGGAGCTGGGGGTGATTTCCATGGCCCCAACTGAATTTGGAGAGGTGTGATCAGTGCGAGCACTTTCCTCTTCCCCACCTTGCCCCTCGGCTGGACAGGAGCTGGGCCACACACCAAAAGGGGTGGACCAACCCCATGGGAAAGAGATAATGGTTGCAGGCTCCATCCCAACCTCACACTTATTTTATTGCCCTCACGGCTATCATAACCTAAACAACGCTAAAGGATTGGCCTGTCCCTCCTTTTCCATCCTCCCCCACCCATTTCCCTCAACATCATATTTTCCCTCCATCGCTTCCAGTTCTCTCCCTTTCTCCCATGAAGATCTTTTCCAAAGCCACCAGCCTGGGAGGTTGTCCTCAATGGGCTTGGACTGCACAATATTGGTGTGTATCTCATTGCGACACGTGCATCCCCTGTGAAGGCAAATCCACCCATATCCAGGCTCCAGGGCACCCAAACCAAGGTGAAACAAGGCAGCAGTTATAGCCAGGACCTAAAACCCACAGACCTGGGAGGGTTAAACCTACCTTTGCAGACCTGGGGCTCCCCAAAAACCAGCACAGGTGTTTAACAGACCCAGATCTCCACATGGTTTTCCAGCGCTTTCAAAATAAAACCATTGTAGGCAGAGCCTCCGGGGCAAACAGTCGGCAAAAGACATTTTTCAACCCAACTTCTCAAAGCAACCAGGCTTTCCTCGGCCACTTACAGCTGAGGGGCTGAAATCCCAAAACCGGACCCCTCTATTTTCTATAAGATGAGGGTTGAGCAAAACGTTTAATTTCTCAGGGATAAAGTTACATGTTGGCACCGTTTTGCTGCTTTAAGTGTTGCATTTTGGAGGGTCCATACTCCAGCCCTTGGCAGGGAAGGGAAAATTAAATTAATCCCCAAAAATGTTGACCACAAATACTCCAGGGCTCAGATTTTTCACCTCATCTGAGAACCAGCCCCTGTCCAAACACATCAGGTTTTCCTGGGAAAACTGCATCTTTCCCCCACACGGGTGATCCAGCCAGGGAGAATAAAGAGGGAAATGACACAACTAATGACTCTTCTGGCGAGAAGGAGCCGTGCTTATTTAAGGAATGGAAAAGCATCCCTGGCTCCAGCAGGGGCACGGGATCGTGCCCATACCAGACATCCCTCCTCTGTGGCCAAAATCCCTGCCCTGATAAGCGGCATCTCCCCCTGTGCCGAGCCCTACCCACACAGGAGGTCACTGGGTTCATTTTTTTCTTCATTCCCTTATTCCATTTTCCTGTCCCCAAATCCCTCAGCATTTTTAAGCCAAATCAAAGCCCTTTATGGGGGTTGTGTTTGTAGGGTTGCTGTTGTTTTCTGTTTTTTTTTTAATTACTCATAATTAAGTGATTCTTGGCAGGGAGGACCGTGGAAACAGCGTTATCCCACCGACAGGAATTCAGCTAGGAATTTCCTCTTACCCTCCTAGCCCTAAACACATCTGGAAAAAACGTATAGTGGCTTTATTTATTACAGCAAGTATTTCGCTGGAAATGCAGCCCCCTCGCAGCACCCCGGGAACCTTTGTCACAACAGCCTCCAGCAAGACCTTGAGCTGCGCTTTGAGCTCCACTTTTCCTCCCGACAAAGTCGTTGGGAAAAACCCTCTGGATGTTTTTTGGGAAGCCGGTGTCTATTTTTCGGTGCTAGACAGCGAGAGCATCGCCCGCACAGGGCTATATATTGCAGGAGCTGAACATATGCTGGAAGCTCGGTGCTTTTGGCTGCCACCACGCTGATGGTCTCCTGTGAGTTACGGCGCGGTGGTGACAACACAGCCCTCGCCGTAACAGCAAAGTGGCTTTGGCGAGGGGAGGAAAACAGTAAATCCCTGGGGAAAATAACGAGGTGCATCCCTTCTGTAGAGCTAGGGATGCTCAGATGCTGCGCCTGAGCTTTGCTTCTGAGCGATGCCGCTCTGATGGTCCCAACAGCATCTCCCATGACATGGTTTGGGGGCTGGGGCTGCCCCAGAGCCCCCGTTTTCTCTCAGTGGGTTCAATGACGCTTGGACTCAAACAGCCATAAGCAGTATATGTTCCCATGAACCCTTACACCCCACCCATGGCCCCAAAATCTGGCCTCTGCCCACCCTGCGAGTTCATACATCCACGTTGGAAGTTCAGCCTTAAAAAGAAAAAAAATCATTTTAAAAGTTCACCAACAATGCCTTTAGCTGTGTCCCTACCAGCAGCTTAATTCTGGTGGAGTTTACATGACAAACACCACACACAGGGATGATACTCACAACAGCATCCCACACCGTTCCCAGGATACATGCCAGACCCAAAAGCTGGAGAAATGTGGGGAAACAGGGAAATCCAGCCTGTTCCTCACCAATCTCCTCCAGCCCTTCCTTTCTATTCAGACCTGCCTACAGTCTCGTCTCTCCAAAGCACCAAACCCTTTGAAATCCTTCCCCCATGCTCCAAAGGGGAAACAAAACCCAAGATTGCTCTTTTCTCACATCTCACAGCATTTCAGGAGGACCACCTGGGTCTCCTGGGGCAGGCAAGGATGCAGCCAACAGTAAAACAGCCCCGATGTCCCCTTTCCAAGCCCAGGACTGTCACCCAGAAGCGCTCAAAGGACCGACGGAACAGGTTGAACGGGGGTGAGCTGCTTCCCAAACCCCCAGCGCATCTGGGAGAAACATCACCCTCCTGCTAAACCCCCCCCCCCAAAACTAAAGAAACCATGTTCACGTAACTCCAACACACCCCCTTGGGGCCGGGGTGCTTTGAGCTCATCACACTCAACTTCACACGAATTTAGCTTCACTTTTCCAAATAAACTGAAGGAAAAGCCTGTATTCCAAGACTGTCAGATCTAAATATTCATAAGTCATGAGACTGGCTTCAAAGTCGGCAGATTTTTTAGAGACTCACTCGTACATTGCTATTATTCAAAATTGTCTTAATTTTTTTTTTTTTTTTTTAAGTGTTCTATATTTGGCTTTCTTTTGATGTATCTTCTTGTTGGGTTTGTGTTTCTCCCTGCAACCATATGGGCTTTAAAAAGGAACAAGAAGAAGAAAAGATAGCTGCAATTCTGATACATTCACGCAGCTCCAGATGTTAATCCTTAAAACAAAGCAGATATAAGGGGGGGGTAAAAAGAAAAAAATAAATCTGGATGAAGCCACACTTACTGGTGGGAAGCTCCAGGAATCTGCCTCTGCACCCAGAGCTCCATCTGGTACCCGGAGAGCCTTGGAGGTCCCCGTCCTATGCTCAGCTGTGGTGGCAGGGACCTTCTTGCTCTGCGGGATTTGGATTTGCTAGAGAAGCAGGAGGTGGCCATAAACCTGCAGGTAAAATCCGAGGAAAAAACCCTTTTCAGATGACAGGGATGTCTGTTGTACAAGGAGCCGGATACAGGGACAGGGCGAATCCTCATTTCCCACAGCTCCATCCTTCACCCAGGACCAGGCAGAAAGGAAAAAAAAAACCCAAACCACTCCAATTCCTGCTGAGGAAATTCAAGGAAAACCCCACGCAGCACCCAGGGTGCATCCCCGGAGAGTGGTACCAGCGTCCTCCCCCCACAGCACCCAGCTCTCTCCATGGGCTTCTCCATCCCAGACCAAGGCTTTGCAGCGCTCCCCCAGATCCGAGGGACGGCAGAGATAATCCCAGCCGCCCTGCCAGGTGTCTGCCTCGTCCCGCCACCGCGCGGCAAAACGCTTTGCATAATCCGATTAAATAAAATCGATGGGCTGCTCGGCGCAGCGCGGGGCCGGTGGGAGCACCCGGCTAATCACTGGGGAATAAAAGCCAGCGGGGCTTTGATCGCTGCCGTGGTATTCTCCGAGGAGCAGCTTTGCCTTGTAAACCCTGGAGTGCGTAGTTTGATGTTATCGCTGGGGAAAGTTAAAGAAAAAAAAAAAAGAGAGAGAAAAGAGGAAAAAAATAGGGAAGTAAAAAGCAAACGCCTGGGTTCAGGGTGTTTGGGCATTAACAGACTGGGTGAAGAAGGGCATTTCTTACTGGTACTAGTACCCTCTACTCTGCGCTCGTGAGACCCCGCCTGGAGTGCTGTGTCCAGCTTTGGAGTCCTCAACACAGGAAGGACATGGATCTGTTGGAACAGGTCCAGCAGAGGGCCACAAAGATGATCAGAGGGATGGAGCACCTCCCCTGTGAGGACAGGCTGAGAGAGCTGGGGTTGTTCAGCCTGGAGCAGAGAAGGCTCCAGGGAGACCTTATAGCGGCCTTTCAAGATCTGAAGGGAGCTACAGGAGAGCTGGGGAGGGACTCTTTGTCAGGGAGTGCAGTGACAGGACAAGGGGTAACGGTTTTAAATTGGAAGAGGGGAGATTTAGATGAGATATTAGGAAGAAATTCTTTACTGTGAGGGTTTTGATCCCTTGTGTCTCGGTCCTGTGGATGGAAGGTGTCCCCTGAGCCCTCCTGGGCTGAGCTCCCAAGTGGTACCCTGAGAGGGAAGGTTTGAGCAGCAGGAGCGGGCACCACAATGGGTGGCACAGGCTCTCACCATCCATCTCACCATCCATCTGCTTTCAGACACACCAGCAAAGCTTTGTCCAGATGTCCTCTGCCCCCCAAGCCTCTAGAGCCACCAAAACCTCAGCAAAAACCTGATGATGGTGGCCCATCCCACCTGGTTTCCCATCCACGTGTCCATCTCCCCTCATTCCCTCCACCCACAGCATCCCGCTGTGCCCGGCCACTGGGACAGTTACTGCCCTTTCCTTTCCATTTGGCCCTTCAACACAGCCTGCAGGCTGGGTTTTTTGGAGGAAACCAGTAGATCATCAGAAACATGCAGAGCAATTGCTTGAGGGTGATGGTACTTTGGGCTTTTGCCCTGCGGGGGCTCTCAAGGAAAGCAGGAGGCAACTTGACATCAGTGGATAATCCTACAGTGACACTCTTACCGTCAATGGGAACAAAACCACAGCAGAAACAGCTGATTCTAGTAAAAAAAAAAAACCAACAATAAAACAAACAACAGAACACTTAAACCTCAAGCTTTGAGACACAAGAGCTGCCCCTGTTACACCCCAGCACAGCTTCAGCAGCAGGTGAAGACGTGAGAGCTCAACCATCCTCGCATCCCTCTTGAAAGAAGCGTTTACACAAGCCCCGGGGCTGGACGCTATTAGTTAGTGCCGCTTGATGCTCTGCAGATCAGGGTCCCGAAGGAAACCCGTGCATCAGGCAGGGCTGCCGGAGCGAACCCTGGGCTCTGGCATCCATCAGCTGCTCTGGTTTCCCATCGAGAATGTATTCTTTGCTTCAAAACCAAGCTATTGGGGTTTTTTTCCAGAGAAAATCCATCCATGTGAGCATGTCTTCAGTCCAGAAGGGCAGGACCGGGCTGCTTTGATCCTTGCTCGTAGAGCACAGGAGATCATTGACACAGACAGGGATATTAATGGTGCTTTATCCTCCCAGGCCAACCTGGGAACTCCTGCCAAACCCCCCAGATCTGTTTCCAAAAAAAACTTCCCTTAAAAAAATAAATAATCCAGCTCCAGAGACATGTATCACGGTAGTTTCACAGCCCCTGCAGCAGGGCATCGATCTGCCTTTGGTGAGATGTGGTTCCTGGGCCCTATTTCCCACCAGGCTTCATCCTTGTTAATTGCAGACCTTGATTACAAAATATGCCAAGTCCTTCAAATCTGTAAACGATGTCCAGGTTTGCCTCCCAGCCGGCCGGGCACCGTGAATTACTTGAGAAGACTTCGGGCTTTTGAGGAAATTTCTGGTGCATTTGCTGGCACACGCGATGTCCCCCGTAACCAGAACCACTCTGGAGTCATCACCTTGATCCCTGGAATCTTTCTGGAAATGTCACCTTAGAGATGTTTTCAAGTATTTTAATTTCTGTGGTTGTTCACCGTAGAGTTTAAAATGCTGCGAGCTTCTGCAGAGCAAACCGGTCCCGACACTTCTGTTTGGACGCTGATGGAGAAGTGATGCTGCTCTGGGTGGAGTTTACTTGGAGTAAAGTGGTTGAAGTTTTCCGATTGGGGGAAACTATCCCAATTACATCTTTTTCTATTTAAACCCATCGACAGTAGTGGAGCTTTGCACCTGTGAGCAAAGACCAACAAGAAATCACCTTCCCTGGAAACCGGACAAGACAATGCTTAGGAGGAAGGCGAGCAAGTTGCTCCTTCACCTTAAATACAGCAGCCCTTCCACTGAAGCTAGAGATGCTTCTTCATGTGGGGCTATGAATTATTTAAATTAATATAAATCTCTGTCTTCATCTGCAAATTTTATCCAAGTAAAAGAAACCAAAGAGGTCTGGATACTTGTGTTCTTGGCATGCACTTTCTGACCTGATGGTTTGCAGCAAGTCCATACTACCCAGGACACACCAGACCCTCTGCTGCCAGGTTGAACCATGCGTGGACAGACAGACCTGAAGTTTCTCAGATTCCCTGCCTGTTCCTGGGCTGTCCTGACACATCCAAAAGTCCTTTCTGCATTCACTGCACACGTACATGTCCCCTGCCTGGAGAACCTCACCTTGGGTGGGAGAACGAGAGCCCACCTTCGCTGCCTGGGAGCCTGAAGATCACAGCAGCCAAGGGGAAGGAGAACATCTGGCCCACACCTGTGTCCAGGGAGGAAAGATTTCTCCTTGTACATCAGGGATTGCCTGTAAAACTCGCTGTTCTCTCCGCTGGAGGCTACTGGTCGTCTAGACACGCTCGGTTACATGCACTCAAATCCCCAGCCGCTCCTGATCTGGCTCGGAGTGACCCTCCTGGCTCTCCTCCCGAGGAGGGGCTGGCTCTCCCCGCCAGCAAGGCTCTCCCCGGCCAAGGGAAAGGCAGGAAGATCTTCAGATGTAAGGCCCGGCCAGAGGATTCCCAGCCTGGGGTGGTGTATCCTGGTGGGAAGGGAGGGGAGGCAGAAAACAAATCTTACCGAAGGGATGGCACTTCAGGGAGGGTGAAGGAAGACCAGGCACGTGAAGGAGGACCTCGGTTTCTGCAGGGAATGTCCCCATTAAAAAAAAAGGTAACGTTTATTTTCTTGCAGGGAAGGGGGATAAAACCCGTTAGTCAGAAGCCAGATTTCTTTCGAAAAAAACCCTCAAATCATTGTTTCAACCCTCCAAAGCAGGGCTGGGCAGCCCTGTAGTTCCTGCTCTTTGGCTTGGAAAGGGGAAATGAAAAAAATCCATCCCAAGGGTACAAGCAGGGGGAAAGCAGGAGGCGGACCTGCTCCTCCTCTTCCCTTGCTGCCGTACAGCCCCCAAGTGCCTTTCTGCACAGACCTGAAGATTTCAGTGGAGGTCAAGGTTCCCAAACAGGACAAGACAATCCACGGGAGAAGAGCAAATCCGCTTTCCCAGGACTATGAAGCAGGGCAGAGGCACCACCAGGGCTGGGGAACACCCCAACCCCTGGTACACACACAGGCAGGGATCACATCGAACACGAGAAGAGACTCCACTTTGTACAGACATTGCTTGGACAAAGCTCAGCCCAATCCTCATCTGGACCTTCCTCAGGAGAATCCCTCTGGCCCGTTCTCCCTCCCTCCACCCCTTCCCTGGCTCCTCGCTTCTATTTAATCAGAGAGAAATGAAGAGGGGTGGGGACACAACGCAGACCCGAGATGAGCCAGATGTTACTCACGGCTCTCCCCAGCGGGATCTGTGGTCCAAGCTCGACAGGCGATTTGGCCCAAACCCCACGTCACCCTCGAAGCCAGGGCTGAGCCCCAGCTCCTCTCCTTGCTAATACATCTGGCTGCACAGCTGGTCCGCAAGAGCCACAGCTGGATTTCGGTAGCCAACATGCCATGGCACATCTCCCTCACCTTCGCAAGGTGATGCACTGAAGGAGGACCACAGAGAAACCACCCGTGATGAAAACCAGCAGCATCTGTGGGCTCAGCCTGCCCCGTGGCCAGCACACCCCCCTCCACCCTCCGCAATTTAACGCCCAAAGGAGGAGGGGAGTTGGTGCTGCTTCTCTGGAAAGGGTGGCATCCGTCCCCAAGGACTCACCATATTTTGAGAAAGTCCAAGTTTAGTTTTAGAGGTAACCACAGCCTCTTTGTCCCTTCCCTGCCTCCCTCTGCTGCTCTGGCAGGGGACAATTGCTACCAGAAACTGCAAATTCCAGCTCACGTCAAAGGCCAGGGTTTTAAAAATACAGCATTTAAGGCAAATACACCACAAAATATATTTCATAGGATCATAGAGTGGTTGGAGTTGGAAGGGACCTTAAAGACCATCCAGTTTCACCCCCCTGCCCTGGGCAGGGACACCTCCCACCACACCAGGTTGCTCCAAGCCCCCTCCAGCCTGGCCTTGAACCCCTCCAGGGATGGGGCAGCCACAGCTTCTCTGGGCAACCTGGGCCAGGGTCTCACCACCCTCACAGTCAACAATTTCTTCCTGAGATCTCATCTAGACCTCCCCTCACACATACATTTCTACACATACATCATTACGTACATGCATATATACGATCTTAAGCACTGATGTCATTGGGGTTCTGACTTTCTGCCCTTAAGCATTCCCTCCTTCCCATCTTCAGACGTGAGTTTTCAGGGAGTTGAAAAGAAAAGAAGTACGAGGCTCAGACTCCCGTGTCAAACCTCTGTTTGAGGTTTGACAC
>VXAK01009122.1:18746-36059 GCA_013399435.1 Arenaria interpres
AGCCTTAGTTTTACATGAAAGAGATTTCTTAAGTTCCTCCTAAAAATATTATGCATCCGTATCCGCGCGGTGACGCCTTGGAAGGGAGAGAAAAGCAGCGACCACAGAGGCTCCAGAAACCTCTTACAAAGCTCCTTTTCCCGGCAGCACAAGCTACAACATTTAAGAAGATGGAGGCAGGGACACAGACGCTCTCTTCAGCCGGGAGCAGAAGGAAGAGCACAGCGTCTGTCACGGGGCAGAGGGAAGAACGGGGATCCTCAGGGTGACGTTTAGTCCTGGTGCCCTGCATAGAGTGAGCTGAGAACAACGGAAGATGTAGGTTCAAATAAAAAAAAAAAAGAAATAAATCACCAAGCTTGT
Organism: Arenaria interpres; assembly: GCA_013399435.1. NCBI lineage: Eukaryota > Metazoa > Chordata > Aves > Charadriiformes > Scolopacidae > Arenaria > Arenaria interpres. Next base: position 19,110 of record VXAK01009122.1, read on the forward strand.
GGTGGTGTCTGATAGAAGGGATCCAGAATCCACACCATTTGCATAAAAAGCCCACAAAAGGCCACCACTGAGGAGTACTTTTGGATCTGAGCTGCAACACTTCACTCAGAAGGAGAGAGAAACCACCAACCGCCTCAGCCCCAAGCGCTCCCTGTTCCTTTCTCAGCCCCCATTCCTGCCCTGGGGCTCGTCTCCTCCAAGGACCAGCAAAAACCTCTCCCCACCAAAGTCCTTAGTAGAAGGACTTCCCTTAGGTTGCCTCCAACTGCTTTAAAGGCACCAGGATCTCCCCCACCTTTGCTCAGGCACGAGTGGCTGCTCTTCGCCCCGGTGCTGCTTCTCCTCCAGCCCAGAATCCCTAATTCCGGAACCCACCGGGGCAGAGACCGGCCTGACCACATCCACCCGCTTCCAGCATGTTGAAGACGGCTTGAAAGGAAGTTTTTCTCCCCTAGGCAGAGAGCGACGGTCCCAGAGGGAAGAGGTTTTTCCTCTTCTATCGAGAGCTGGACGCGGTCACGCACAACTAACCCAAAGCTTCTCCCGTTCTCCTGGGAGCATCCTCCCTGGGAAGCATTTAGTGCTCTTCAAAAACATGGCAGCCTGACGGCCGGCTGGCGGACAACCTCCCCAGAAATTTGCAGATATCCTCATTTGCCTTTCCTGCGCCCACACCAACGTTTCTTTTTTCCACTTAAAAAGGGCAGACAATTCATTTTAGCTCATTTTTATATAAAAAGAAAAAAAAAGCAGCTTATGCACTCCCAGGGACGGCACACAAAAAGGGATGAACACCCAGATGGAAACAAAAAACACCGAATTACCATTATGGAAATTAATTTTAAGAGTCACAAAGCGTATTATTCCTGGAAATTGCTTTTATTTAGCAATTACGTTAACACCGCAAGAAGGCAGTTGGCATTGAAAACAAACAGTTCCATTTAAAAACCAGGGAAGTGAATTAACTGAAATTTCAGAGCACTCACACCTGAATGCACTCCACTACCTTCTACGCGTAAGAATCCTTCAAAGGCTTTTGTTTGCTGAGGAGTAGAAGAAAAGGGATAAAAGAGGAAGAGAAACTGTTTATTTTTTGAAGTTATTTATACGTTTTTGCAAATCAAAGTTAAACCCTGACAGCCAACCAGCAGGGAAAAAAAAAATAAATGAAGAAGTCAGTGACAATACTGAGATATTTTAATTCTTTAAGGTTTGGTTTCCCCCCCCCCCTTGTAAAATGGCTTGTACTTCCACAGGTACAACAACAAAGAGATTATTTCAGTCCATTTCACACGGTGTATAAAAGACCAATTTTACAAATATACCCCAGAAGTTTTTAAACAGCTGCTAACGCCGTTTGAAGGCAAACGTCCCTTCTCCATCGCTAAGGGCTGGCTGCGTGAACAAAGTCTCCTTCGTTCCTACGCTTGTGCCACCAGAAGGAGCCTTCCAGGGGCTCCCTCTATCCCGTCTTTAATCCGAGAGGAAAGCGACGCCCACCCCTAATCACCGTGACACAACCAGAAGGGACTTCCCGGTGACCTGGAGACTGGCTTGCCCACCGGGAAGGGGCNNNNCCACCGGGAAGGTGCCGATAAGCCCCCTTAAAAAGAAATCTCAGCAGCCACCACCAGTTCCGTCTGGTTTGGGTTGTCCAAGAAACTCATATTTTTGTTTTGCTGCCAATAAATGAAAATTGATCAACACCGACAGCAAAACTCTGTCTTTGCCACCCACCGAGGACAACTCTACTGTTGTTTCAAGACCGAAGCATCTGCTGCAGTCACTGGGAGGAGGTTTGCACGGGGCCTGCAGAACTACTGTGACTTCACCCTAGAAACTAACCCCCCCGCCACCCCCCACCCCCCAAAAAACCAGCCTTACCTTCTAAGTTTTTCCTTTTAATTCACAACACCAAGGGTGGAGACTTGTGAAGAGTGCTTATAAAAAACCAAAATCAGAATAATGAGAACAATCTGTAACAGACATTTGCAACTCCAATTTCTATCTTCCTGGAAGAGATAAGCGAGCCTGAAGGTATCTTTTTAATTCTCTTCCTTGTTTTTCTTTCCAAGTTGTATTTATTTGTTTACCTGCAACTACGTGGATAAATAGAAAGTGAGAGGAGCCAAGAACTCACAAGAGGCTGAAAACTGAGCAAAGGAGGAGGAGGAATCCTTGCCCAGAACAGTGCAGAATAGCTGGGTTGTCCACACCTACTCAGCTCAAGCACCTAAAAGATGTCTGTTCCTCCTTGTTCCCATCAACAGGGTGATTCCACTTGGCATCCAACGCGGCATGTTAACAAGTCTCGGGGAAAACAAGACTCAATCACCCATGACGGAGCCTTCCTCTAACATAAAGCAGACAAGCACAGCTTGTTTCAAAAGCATATTTAAAGCACTTAAGAAAGAGGAGGAAGCAAACCAGGTCAGTTGTCCTACCACATTAAAAATGCCTCTATCGGGTCTCATGATGGCCAATCGCTGCCAACAGTCCTCCGACCCCAGAAAAGCATCAAGACTATGAGCCGGATGAAGAGAAACATGATGGTCTTAGAGAAGCTTCCTTCCCCTTCCAGAAAAGTGAAAGAAACAGCGAGAAAAGTGATCAGTGGCTGCAGCAGCGCTAAAAGGAGAGTTACCACAGTCAGAACCAACACTTGCTTTTGGGTGGTGTGTGGGGTTAAAAAATAATAAGTTCCATTCAGAGACTACTGTAGCTTCTCACTAGGATACAGTCGGTACCTCTGCTCCTCACTCAGGCTCTGAAGCGGAACCCTCAAATTCCAGGAATTGCCACTAAAACACCAGAGTGTTTTGTCGGGAAGATCACAGCCTTTCCACGCCATCCCAGAGCTTTTAATGAACCAAGGGGAATCCTTTTAAGAGCATGAACCAGGTGTGAAAGCAGCAACAGCTACAATCACATCTCTGATCGGGTCCTAGCACGCCTTTGGCTTCAAGGTGGTTCGGTCCCTACTGGAACCAGCCCTACAATGGCTTTTGTCTCTTCTGAGCCCCACTCCCACCCTCAGAAAGGGAAAAAAAAAATAATCCTCCTTTAATTACTCTGCCAGTACTGTTACTGTACCCTGATACACAGAGCGACCACACTTGGAAAAAAATCTGTGATTAAAATGCAGTATCATGCTAACTCCTTTGTACAACTTGGACCACGACTCAAAATAAGACCAACATTTACTGCTCAGTCGTCTGTTTAGACTTCAGCACTCTATCAAAAAGCTGCCAGGAAGAAGGAAAGCATTACAGCTCCAGCGCGCGTGGATATGACAGTTTGTGGGGTTTTTTTTTTTTTAAAGATCAGACTAGAAAAATACTTTCAGCTATAAGTTATGCAGTCAAAGCTGGTTTTGAAGCATCCAAATAGAATCAACAGTTAACAGGTGAAAAAAAATATCCTTACAGAATACATTGCCAGCATCTGAAATGGTATGCAAGAAATAGCATAACACTGAAATCATGAAATAAACTTTGAAAACAAAGTTTGAGGGCGGTTCTTGAGTTTCCTCACTCCAAACAGAACCGGTCTGATTTATCCAGAAACACCTTTCTCCTATTGAGTTTCCAGACCAGCCAAGGTGTGTGTTTGCTGAGAGGAGGGAAGGAGAAAAGGGTTAAACAGCCAAATGGTCCCTCATTTGGTCGGAGCAGCACATGTGGCAGCAGCGCTTGAGAAAAAAAATGCTGCGAACTCTCCTGCCTTCCCAGTAAATCCAGCTCTGCGGGACTCGCTCTAGATTTCCATACTGGTTAATGGCAAAGTACCTGGGTTCATGCAAAGGAACTGTGGAAGTTTATTTCCCAGAGGGGAGTTTTCCTTCCTGCAGTATTTCTGGTGTTATACAGAGTTGCCAACAGTGAAAGAAAGAAAGAAACAAACAAAAAAATCTCACTGAAAATGGTCTTTTCCAATGGACGCTTCCCTTGGATACAAACCATTAGCCAGTCTTCCACTTCACGCAAGCCAGACACACCGCAACCAGATGTTGCGCTAGTATTTCCAGTGAGAATCCCTCCAATGCCAAACATTCACTTTACACAGGGTGCAGCTCTATACGAAGCCCTGAAGCAGCAGTTAAACTGCAAGGCTGAAGGAAGAAAGCAAAGCAGCTCGGTAACGGAGGTGCCTGGGAACCTGCGTATCTACAATCCGTTTACGCTCAGAGAAAGAGGAGGCACACAAGTCCTGACCAGCTGGGCTCAGAAACACAGCTGCCACCCCAGACCCACGAAGCTGTCGTACACGGAACACAAGTATTAACACAGGGCTTGTGGCCTTAATTCAACAAGGAACATTTCCCGACAGCGTGTTTTCACAGCATCTCTTGTGAGAGATAAAGTATTTCAGGGAGTCCAGTGAGGAGGACGTGGAGGTGAGACTGCCTCTCGCAGATGAGGTATATGCTAAATAGAAATAATGCTGCAGGATGCACATGGGACCTGAGGAACTTGTACTGAATATCGATAAGGAAGAGGCACCTTCACATTTATGACAGAAACCGTGACAAGGAATCGAAGGCCAAAGGCGTTTCTTCCCTGCCTGGTTGGGCTGCCACGCTTGATGAAGATTAGCCACAAGGTTGTCTTGTGGGAGTAAGGACTCGGAATATGGAATCACAAGAGGATCTCATTGAAAAGGCACTAGGAAGAAGCACATAGTTTTAGGTTAACGAGAGTCATCCTATTTCCTATCACTGAGTAGGACAAAACCTGTACAGTTTGGGATCTTTTAGAGAAAATGCTGCAGAAAAAAGAATATCTTTTTTTTTTTAACAGCAAAAGCGTAAAAAGAAAAGTAAAGCTATTTTCAAATTATTAAAATGCTGACCATTTATACAGCAAAATTATATTAAAAACAGCAGCAGACAAAGTACATCCCATCACCATTGGCAAGGGACATGTAAAATGTTTATAAGGTTAACTATAAAACAATTTTACAACCAAAATATGAACAGGCCAATTCAAGTATATATATACAGAATATATTAAAATCATATAAATTATATATTTTTACAAAGGGCACAAGTATAGCAAAAAGCTATAGTTGATTAAACAGAACTGAGCTTGAATGATCAATTTCATCTGGAGATGTTATAATTTTCTTCCAAATTCTATTTTTTTTTTTTAAACCTGGATAGATTGATACCTCAGATACCAAGAGTACAGAAAGCAAAAGAAAAAAAACCCACAAATCAAAGAGTTATCATTCTGTATGAAATGAAACTAAGAGTGGGCGGGGTACATCTCATATGAAATTCTGATTTAATTATTTCCATAGTAAACATTTATCAGCTTTCTCAAAAAAGTCAGGAATTTCAAGTGATCCATTTCAGATGTACCACCCTGGTGCATATATTTGATTACATTTGAATGTTGTTTGATTTGCAAACATTTGAAAAAAAAAAAGAGATACAAACACATTTCAATCTGCAAGAAAAGGTGACAGATGGCAGCAAGTTGAAAACTGAACAAAAATACTCAGCTGAACTAGAAACGATGCTCTCCTTACAGCATTTTGGCTAGTAAGCGAGCTTAAAAAAAATAACTTAATTGCTTTTTTCCTTTCAAAACATAACAGCATATAACCACAATCCATTGAAGCACTTGAGAATCTAAACAGTCCCATCCATGGGCTGATATTTAAACACAAACTAAGTGCTCTCCTGAATTCAGGGCTATGTAAGTTCTGTATAAGTTGTACCTAAACCTCCTGTCTTGCTGCGGCACTACCCCTTCATTAACACAGTTTTTAATGGCTTGCTACATCTCAATTAACCCAATGGTTCCTGGGCATGCAAGGAGCAGTTAGGGCAAGCTAACTGAAGCAGAAATAAAAAGGCCACACTATGCATATACAGAACATTGGCTTAAAAACCAGAACTAAGTATGTAAAAAGTAAAGCAGTTTCACCAGATGCAGGTTAAACAGGGAAAAAAAGAAGAAAGAAAAAAAAAATCAGCCATATACCATACATAATGAACAGTGGATATCTATTACACTGAAAGGAAATCAATGCAAACAGGATTTCCTCAGTTTCAAGTAATCCTTGATGCCTTTTTGGCCAGCTGTGTTATACCGTAATAGATATTTTAATAGCTTTTATACTCTACAATTTAGGCAGCTAATTTTTCTCTTACATATCCAATTATCCCTAGTGAACATTCACCTATGGTTGTCCACACATTCTGTATTAGCTCCTTGAGAAACTATTCAAGTTAAATTATATTGCAAATTAAAGACAGTTACATTCTGTATGTTCCTTCTAGATTTGAAAAATAGGTTTTTAAAGGCTTGTCAAAGTTTAGAAGAAAAAACCTTTCCATTAAAAAATCTTAGCTTAAAAAAATCATTAAGACACCTTTTTCTGATCCAGGGTACTAATAAAAAGATTACAAATATACTACAATTTGACCAAGAAGACTTCATGAATATGCTGCTTTTGAGCATGCAACACCACTGATATCTGTCAAGTTCCAGGTATCAATGTATCCCAATTCCACCACAGTCCCTCGCAATTTCCTCTTCAGTTCCCCATCCCCACCCTACCACCTTATTAATAACATTATAAAAAAAGGTAAAATCTAGAGTTAGTGGCAAAATCTTCACAGTAAATTGTTAAAGACAATGTTATTGTGGTCATTGCAAAGTGATATCAGTCAATTGGACCCTGAAAAATTAGCTTGATGCAGTTGTGCTCCCCAGACAGTTGTGTTGCACAAAAAGGGCAGGCAGCATGAAATGCATGAGTACCATGAGGCAGTGGGATTTGAGACCAGTATTTTGCAGATTTCTCAGAGCACACATGTCCACAAGGGGTGAAAGCATGAGTTGGAGGACCAGCATCCACGTAAAAGCCCGCTTCGCAACCAAGCCAGAGAGGCACGTAAGGGCCAATGGTTCTGCACATAGGACATTCCCGCTCGTTGGCTTCTGTGTCACTGCGATGTCCCCAGTTGTGATAGCCATGAACGTGACCACAGCTGAGGTACGCCCAAGGCTGCTTCTCTTCCACCACATCTTTACGGTTGATGCTGGGAAATGCTAAAGTGTTTAACCCAACAGGACACTGTGGTCTGGCAGCATTTATCTCCTGTCGCAGAGCTTCGATGTGTTTCTGAGTTGGAGTGTGAAACAATCCATCGGCCGTTCTCCACAGAAGGGTGGCCCCGCACAGGTCAATGAGAGAGCCATCCTGTAGGACGTTGGTCTCATTTTCCACCTAGTGGTAGAAGACAAGGATAAGCAGTTAAGCCTGAGGGCTTTTACAGACTACTGAGTTAGTTCTGTAAGTGTGCCATCTTTCTCACCAAATCGTTACCCTCCCCAGCATTTCATTTTGTCATAGCATTTCCTTGTGGTCACCTATTTCTCTGAATCCATGTCTTGCCTCTTATCCTATATTTAAGGTTATAATGAGCGTTGGTCTCTTATTCTGTGCTTGTACAGCAGGTCCTAAATTTGCAACTGTTACGTGCTATGGCAATACTAATTATTATACACAGATTTCCTTCCGGTAATTCTTTGGGAAAGGTATTACCATTTGTAATCACTAACTTCTTCACAAATACCCTGTACCCCTGAGCACCCTGTTTGTTTTTTTTTCTCTCAAATATTGATTCTCCGCATGTCTCTGTCATGTTTCAGGTAATATTTGCTGAAATTTTCTATCCAGTCTGAGGAGGAAACTTGCCATTCCTGAAGGGCTGTATTTACAGATTGCTTTTCTGGAATCCTTTGTCCATGTAGACTGGCAGAGGCTGCTCACACAGCAAAAGATCTTTTTTGGACTAAAAACTGCTCCCCAGGACAGACCAACTGTCCTGCTACTCAGATACCATTTTTTTTTTGGCTTGTGGCAAGTGTAAAGCCTTTTGCAGAAGCATGAACCCCGCAGCGTACCACAACAACAGCAAAAACTCTTCCACGGATATATTAGGGAAAAATAACAAATGCAACACATGCCCAGGTACTTTCATAGTTTATCATTACAGCAGAGTGAATTACCAGTCAAATTCCTCAAGTGACAAGTTCTGCAACTGAAGTCACACAGGCTCAACTTCTGAACAATTAACCACCCCGACTAGTTAGGCTCTTTATTTAATGAGGCATTCCATGCAAATACAGCCCCAACCTGCATGGCCCAAAGGCTTCTCTCATCTGACTAAAAGCAGGTACTTAAAACATTTTCAAGGGATTATGCTAAACACACACAGTACTTTGCTGAAGTATTCTTTATTTTAATGTCACAAACATATAAACAGCTTGTGCTATCGGTACCAGATCAGTAGTGACAAATATGTATTAAAAAGGTTCTGTATGAAATTAAAGATGAAAACAGACCTGCTACCTTGCTTTATACATAGAAAGTGCATAGAAAATACCACTAAGGCAAAACCAAATAACCTGTACATTAAGTAGGTCACGTGAAATCCTCATGTCTGCCTAAGAATACTATGAATGACAACCAATTTGGCATTTACATTTTAATCCAGTTTAAATTCACACATTAACTCTGGATCATCCTTGCACAAAACACCCAGATGGCACAACACAGACTACAGATAAAAGGTCACCAGTGTAAAGTACTTCCAGCAGAAAAATTCAGCAGTTCCAGTAGAGATGAGAGAAGCCTTGATTTGATGCACTTTTCAGATAATTCCTTCACGAACAGCAAGCCAAAAGCTCTCTCATATGCGACGTGTTCAATTCATTATACAGTGTGCATTTGGTTTTATGAACCCAGTCAACGAATACTGATCGCATCAATACCAGTGTGCCATGTAATTTTATTTAAATGAGAACCCAAGTCATTTTGGATGCAGAGAAGGGAATTTATTTGTTTTAGCATTGCCTTTCTTTAGCAGCACTAAGAAGGTGTCTTGCTAACCACGTACAAAGGGCGCAATTGCAACATCATCTGTCCCAGTCCCCGGGGCGATGTTTGCTGCCACCGTTAAAGTGACAAAGCAATTTACGTACTGCAGGCTGCCTACTGAAAGCTGAACAAAAATATTCAAACCGCGTTTTCCTAACTCCTTTAAACAGTCAGTTTTCTGCAAAGCTAATGGCAAAGATGGAAACTCAGTTCAGTGCCAGTGTGTGGAATATCTATAACGCCTCATCAAGCTCACGGGAACTCAAGGCAGCAGCACAAAAGCAACTCTGGCATGAAGAAGAGGCAGATACTTTCCTTGCCACGCACACTCTCAGTCTTTAAACTCCAGCAGATGGACAATAAAGTTACAGAAGAGAAGGGGCACCTTCAGCTCCTGTGAAGATGCCTCTTGAACATCCTCTCACCTCCCGAATCCTAACGATGAGTAGAATTGATAAACCACAAAGGTTTTTCCAGGTCTGCAGGCAGGAGACTGTTCTAACCTGCCAGAGACGAGGAGGACTTCTGGGGAAGCTCATCTGCCTGACTGAAAATATGGTTGTGTATTTTGCCAGGCTACTTCTGTATGGTGGTGTTTGATTTCCCCTGATGACAGGGGATAAAAAAGAAAGGATGAGCAATGATAGCATTCTGCTTCCTAGGCCCCACAGATCTTAGGAAGAGGAAAGAACGAGAGCGCTATGAGAATTCTGTTCCACCTTTTATTGAGAAGTGGACACATTCTTTCATGGGAGTGTCTCTCTGGGTTACGTACGCCACAGGTCTGAAACCTTTCACTTTTGGTAAAGGCAAAGCCCATCCTGCTCCACAGGATAAAACAGGAATATACTTTGCAGGGCTTCTCTCCTCTTTCTAGTGGCAGGTAAATCAAACAGAAACTGCATTATCCAAACTTGTTTTGCACGTGAGTAGACTCTTCCTTCCAAGATAGTCCTGCGAAAGATGGCTCCCTGTACACTAACTTCCAGATGTCCCCATGTCCCAGGAGAACATTTCAGAGATGGAGATTCAAGAGCGAAGTTAAAGCTAAATAAACACTCTATGCTGTTTCAGTTGGAAATGTGACATTCGCAGAAAACTTAGTGTTCTCCTGTGTAAGCAGAAACAGGCTAGAGTGCAGATCTACCATAACACACAGCTACTCGGGTAATTTCAGTGCCCACTATGTAGGGACAACGTTATTACTCTGCAGCCACCCTATGACCGCTTCCCTTCAATGCCAGGAAAACTAGGATCCCCTGTTTTAACTACCAGTTACTTTCAACTTACCAGTTTCCCCCTTTGTTGAGCAGATCTGGTTTCCCGGAGAGTGTACACATCACCACAGACCGAGATCTCCCGCCAAACTCCAGGTTTGGACTCCTCCGTGAACCCTCCTTTTGGATGCATGACCAGCACCCCGTTAGTTGTCAATCCATCCATGTGGCCATCGGGATTTTTCCATTTTGCTGCTTTTTCCTGTGTGTGACAACCATCCCAGGAAAAACAGCGTTTGTCTAAAAGTTTATGGACTCAAGTTTTACTAGCACTGTCTAAAATGCATTTCCCCATCAGCCAGTAGTGCTTAGACATAGATTTACAAAAAAAAAAAACCCAAAATTTTAAGAATATCTTCTGCCAGAGCGGTAGCATCTTTTGCTTATGAAGCTTTAACTACTGTTCTATCTTAAATATTATTATTTTTTAACACAGTTGAGTGCTTGTGACTCTAGGTCAGGTAACGGTTAAAGCCTCAGAGGTCAGCAGCATGGATACTCCTAACCACCACAATGGAACACCATCGCAATGGGCAATCCTTTTCCGTAAGGAAGCTGATGTGCTCCTTGATCTTCAGTGCTCTGAACTACAACAGCAGCTTATTCGCAACGAGTATCAAGTATATATCAAACCAACCTAAAGAAAATCCACCAACAGTTACTAAAGTAGAACTGCATTGTTAAAGACAATTATGACCACGAGTCCATGATGGTAATAAATCAGGCACATAAAACTGCAGTTTCTACTTAGCGCTGCAGCTGGTACACTGCGGCAATAAAAGTCTAATGACGGTATAAGTTATCAACTAGTAAAAGGGAATTTGGGGACTTGAAAGTAACAGAAAATAAAACCAGAGTTTGCTCATACATAACAATTATTAGCAGGACTTACACCAAGAAATATATTTTTAGAAGAATCAAATCCAGCTGCAAAAATCCTTGCCGTGTAGGGTGGGCTCCTGTCACAAACAATCCTGCAGGCAAAACGGGATATGGTGCTTTGCGTAATCTGGGTTTCATCATTATTTTGACTTCCAGAAATGGTATCTGTTACTACAAAGTCTATGGGGCTTTCTGTTGACCTCCCAACCTAAAAAAAAAAACAAACAAAACCACACAACAATAGTATAATTAGAAAGAGCCACAGAAATAACAAGCATTAAGGACACGATTTTGCCCAGTTGATGACATTAGTAAACTACTGTGTACTGCATTTTTGTAAGACAAGATCCAAGCAGAGACTAACCTGCATTTTCATATCTGTCCTAGGCAGAAATACAATTTTTCACTTACTGCAACTGATGTACACGCTTGCCCAACACATCTACAATTGTTTGGTAGAATACTGCCAACAGCATGGAAGTATTACCACCTTGATATTTCATAATCCAACCACTGTACATTACTTACTACTATATTCTGTCAATTAAGAAAACACTAGCTTGAAATGACAAGTTTTAGTCGCAATTCGAGTTCCAAGTTAATTTGGCACGAAAATAAAGGACTTTTTTTGGACCCAGAACTTGGTTATTTTGATACATCGTAACAAAAAGCTATTCACCTTCTTGTTTTTAGAATTTGAGGTTCCAGAATGGAAGAGTTTTCAGGTAAAACCCAAAATATGATTAAACTTATTCCTATTCACAGCGCATGACTAAAGAAATCAAAAAACCTTCTTTGGCAGAAATAAAACACAGCTGATAAGAAGATAGGAATATTTTTTCTATCTTGACATCTATACATTTTAATTCTAAAACTGGAAACATCTAGGCATCTGGAACAAAAAAATTCATTACCAAAATGGACAGAGGGATCTGACTGCCAATTAAACATACAGTGAGACTTTATCAGTACTTCTACAGGTAAATTAGTGTCAAGCATAACTGGGAAAGTGGAGCTGAGGAAGAAGGAATGGAACAGAATATTAAATTTACAGACACTTTGTGATCAAAGAGAAGAAAATTAAGAATATTCTTCACATGAAACTGCCTTCAGTATCAGGAATCTACATTTATACAAAATAACCTCCTCCCCTAAATGTGATTTCGTTGTCCCCCAAGAAGTTACATTCTGCTTTGCTTCTTGCTCTTCAAAGCCAGCTGCGGGAAGACACGTAGGGTTCCATCATTAATAAACATCTCTGCAAACTAAATCTGCTGTGCCTGCTTGAACAGTAAAGAAACGATAGTCAAGAGTCAAGCAAAGCGGTGTTATTAACACTTAACCCTTGTCACAACTGAAGTGAGAGCAACAATGCAGGGATCTTTCATATACTTCTTTCTTCTGCTTTCAGTTCTACTTTGTTAAACAAATGCTGAAATTCATGTCTCATGTGACACATCCAGTTACTTTCTCCATAGCACAAGTCTCAACCCAAGTATAAAACGCTATGAGCTTGCCACAGAAGAAATACCATGGAAATACGAAAAAGAGGCCTAATCAAAAGTATGCACATCAATTTTTCACAGAAAGTAAAGTGACTACTAAAATACCCAGGAGACAGAGTTCAGAAACTATTTAGTATGGGACATTTCTGATTTATATAACTTGACAAGTTGAAACTACAAAACTATATTCTTCTTCCTTTTACAGTATTATTTCTAACAGGCTTCTATTTCCCACCCAACGGAAGTCCTGCTAACAGTCAGCCCTGACTGTTCTCTATCTGTATGCGAAGTTTCTTAAGGGATAATCGATAATGAACATGTAATAAATTTCTTCACAATAAGTTTCTGCCTGTTGAGTCTCTCAAACAGATCACTCTCAAAGCTCTTAGATACAATTAGGGAAAAACTTGCCTTATTTGCCCTTAAAGGATGACAAAACACGCAAGTGTTTGCTCCCAGTCTTCCTCCCACCATACCAATCAGCCAACATGAAATCTAAATATGTTTGGCTATAAGTATTGAAATCTATCTACAAAGTTTTTATGTGTTTTTTAGAATCTCTGAAATCACATGCAATATTTTAAGCAACAAAATAACGTATTTATATGCCTCATTTGTGTCACAAGTATGTCTACAAAACATCAAATATTTTAAGTGTTTGGTTTTCTTTTATTGTTGGCTTTTTTCCCCTATTGTGCTACGTTTCAATACTAGAAATTATTTTAAGAAACGGCCTTTAAAATGTTGCAGTCTCGTCACGGCCCATATCAATTAAAAATTTTGGGTTTGAAATCACCAGAAAAGAAAGCTACTCGGGAACAAATGAGGAACTTTATGCCATCAACATTTACCCACCAAAAATTTTAACTCCTCTGATGTTGCAGCCAGACTACAGTCACAACAGACCTAGTTCCACTGTTCAAAGCTACCCTTTATAGACTTTATTACTCATTTTTCTTCCATTTTCCTCTATAGCACAGAAGACTTCCTTGTTTTTAGCAATTTTGGGCTATATTTTGGGACTCTTCTTGTTAATTGTGTCATATTCTATATTATTTCACTCAGCTACTTCCAAAACAAACTATAAATCTTCCGACTGATGCGCAAGACAGCTTCTGTTGTCTACACTACAGGTTATTGTTAAAAGCGGTGTAAAAGCCAGGCAGTCAATCAATTTGCCAGTGTCTACCGTCAATCAAAGAAGTGCTATTAAAAACGCTCACTCCTGAGACAAGGCAAAAACCAGACAACCTGCCAGCAGGTAATTTAACAGCTGCAGATTCTTGGACTTCAACAGAATTTCATTCTGATGACAGGGAGAATTGGACCATGCATCTTCTGAAGGGCTGGTTCTTCAGAAAAAAAAAATATCAATTTTTTCATACTGAATGTACCTCCTTCTTGTACAAACTTGGTAGTTATTCAAGGTACTACCTACACATTTTGGCTCCTTGTAGTGGTACAAACAGGTGTAATCAACCCCTTCTCATCTAATCAAACCGTGAAGGAGCAGGTTCTACTCCAACTGATATATCATCAACAGAACAGTTAATAAACTCTGAAGAAAATCTTCATTTCAAGCAGCATGTTGACTTTGGGAGATGCCCAGTGGAACACGTTAGTACATTCCTTTTGTTATTACATGAAGAAACCTGATCTGGATATCACTAAGAAAAAGACACACAGTAGCATTTGTACACAAATTTCACTATAGAATTACATGTAAAAAAAATAAATCAAACCACATACAACACAATAGAACAATAGTTCCCTAAGTACAGTGAGAATAAGGAAAAAAAAGACTATTCCCTAAACCAAGCACAGGACATAAGAGAATCATGAGATGTCCAGGACAACCTTCCAAAGCAGGCTGTGAAATAATTTTATTTTTTAATTTTTTTTAGAGGTGATCCAGCAGGAGATGTTTGCCATGTGACTGAACAGGATACAAGTTAAGCAGGGAAGACAAGAGCACCCATGGAAGGGTGGAAGGAGGAAAAAGGTGACAGCTTTTTGTCACCTGCGGATCTCCCTCACTTTCACAGGAAAGCAGCGCTAGCCCAATGGATTCAGACCTCGTAGGTTAGAAATGCCAAGAAAACAAAGCAAGAACTCTGCCCTCCCCTTTCTCTATGTCAGTTCCTAGTGGCTAAGGTGGTACTAACAAACATCATCCTAAGCTTATCACACTCCTTACTCAGGCTGCCTTAGGGAAGCTGTGCAGTGAGTGCTATTCTCCCATTTTACAGAGGGGAAGATTGAGGTTAAAAAAAATAAATAAATTAAGTGATTTGCCCAAGATAATATATGTTATCAGCAGCCAAGAAGGGACCTCAAGCCATAAAATAATCCTGTGGTCCAGGAGTCATCCTTCCCTTTTCAGCTTCCACATCTTCACCAATGTTCTACAAAAGCCAGGAAAACACAATTGAGAATAAAACAGCAAACTCCCAAGGACTGTCTACCCGAGTGATGCTTGATCAGCAGTAAGGTTTTACTCCATGGATCAATAAAGCCAACATGGAATTTTTTATCACGTACCACAGAGCAACACAAAACAGCCCTCAAGTAACTTTCCTCTGACTGCCCACAATAAGATTACTGAGAATAATTAAAATTTAATGACTTATCTAAATAATGGAAGTCTCTTCAGCAGCTACATGGCATTGCTTTAGAAGCAAAATACAAACAGACCATTCCTTTTCCCATTCTCACAGCTGTCAGCCCCTCGAGGCCAATGCTTGTGGTGCGATTCTCAGAAGACAGCTACAGAGAGCGGAAACATGAACCAGGACACAATGCTTGAGGTGAAGTTGAGAGCAAGTCACAGCATGACAGTCTGCACATCTCAAGGCAGAAGAAACCAACTGCACTGAAAAGAGGAATTTTAGCAATACGGAAGCCTTAGCCCTGACACATCAGACATTTGAGGGGACACCAGAAGGACTGAGACACTCTACCAACACAAGATTCAGCTCAAAAAAGTTTTATTGTTATTAAGATGGGCAGTTAATGAAGTGGCAGCAGGAGATGTGCACTCCAGCAGCAGCCAGAGAAGCGCAGCAGGTCCCTGGGTCAGGCAGCACAGCGTAGGCTGTCTCAGGGCACAGCCCAGCGCAAATTCTTCCTCTACTGAGCATCAAAGGCGAGCAGGGGAAGACACGCCGTTAGCTGGGCTGCACTATGCTTAATCAGCTCATTCTTCATTGAGCCAAAACTCCAGTTTAGATCCAAAGCATCCTTAATTAGCTCCCTTAACCTACTGCCATAGACGATGGTCCCTCGAACTGCAGTCTGTGGATCACTGCTTTGCCCATGCTGTATCTTCTCAGCTGGGGCTCTTCATCCCTTTCCTCCCCCCCCGCAAGAAACTGCTGTAACCACCACTAGGACATTATGCAAACAAGAAAAGAGCTGTCTATACAATACGGCCAGAGAAGCAGCTCTTCTGCAACTCTTCTTTATTCATTTTTTAGTATACACAAGTGGAAAACTTCCAGCTTTCAAAAATGGTTTTTAGAATTTACATACAGAAAAAAAGTTTCACTGGAGCTACTCAAGGCACAAAAGCATCTTGCAGAGATAAACAAGTACCATCCAGTAACCCAAAAGGATGGGTTACATTTTCCTTTGACTAGTTAACATTGAAAAACCTATTTCAGTTCACTCTGGCCTTGTGATCCTTTTCTAAAAACCTATTCATGCAGCACCACATGAACAACATCTTTTGATCAATCCCTATTTGAACCTAATTGTTCCAAAGTCACACTAGGAAAATTTTTTATAGAGAACAAAAACACAGAAGCCATACGAAGCAAAAACACTTTCATCTTGACAGAGCCATTTCCTCTTCTGTCAACAACACTCAACTGCTGACCCTTCTAAATATGAACGACTGAATGAGGAGGGGTAACAATTCATGATAAGATGCTCTAATTACAGAGGTCACTGACAAGACAGACCCAATTAGTCTAGATTGGAAGAGGTTGTGCATATTTGTTTTCCTCTGAGCTTGAGGTTTAAGCTTCTACAGAATTTCTGCTCTAATATATATAAAAATAAGCATTGCACAAGAAAGTAACATATGTTACCAGAATGTTAGATAACGCAGAAAAACACAAATGCATACATGGAGAGTGAAAATATGCTGGATAGAAGGTAACTTAGAGAAACTCAGTGCAGTTCCCTATACCATTTGATATATTTGCACACCCTTCAGGAATGGTTTTCTTTATGATTCCATTACCAGTCTGTCTCCCTAAGTGAACAGCTCCCACATTCCCCTCCCTACCTTTGCTTTTACTTTCCCCTCCTTCCCCATTCCATGTCCTAACTCCTATCCACTTCCATTTTATTCCAGCTACTTCATTAACTGCAGGGGGGGGGGG
>VXAK01009122.1:36102-96098 GCA_013399435.1 Arenaria interpres
TTGCATAGAGTCTTACCTGAAACATGTCTGTATCTTTATCATGAGTATACTCCACTACAACAGTCTGGTTTCTGGATAACGTGTAGGAGATACTGTGCTGACCTTTACAGCTGATCGCCTGTTGAATAAAAAAATATGTCTATTACACACAGCTTCCACATAAATATTATAATCAAATTCATTTCGCTACATAAACACCTTTGCTATGATCAGGAGAAGCAGTGTATCATAACTTTTTATTACAAGGTTGGGTAAACACATACAATAGGATTTTTTTTATTTGTTTTTAATGGAAAACCCCGAGCTGCACTTGTTTGCTTCTTATTCAGAAGTACCCAATACCTACCATTTTCACAGTTTCGACTCCAAACTCATGTTTTTTTCTTTGAAATTATATTGAATTCTCAACCCTCATAGGAACTTGTACCCCAGCAGAGACTTGGGGTGTAGGGTTGTTTTATTTGTTTCTAAAGCAAGTGAGCAATACAATTGATTCCCAGTTAAAAGCACCGGGATTCCAGGGATATCATTACAGTTGAGTGGATTTCTAGTTATATCAGAAAGAGCCTAGTGATTTATAAAAAAAAATTGTGACAAAGAGCAAGCACTTTCAACCTCATTAAACATCATTAAAGGGTACTTCTTACTACCTGCCAAAGGAAACTGATCTCTGTAGATATGGATACAGCATCAAAGACTAAACAATATTTAAAACAAGACTAGATGAGGACAACAACTGTTATTCTGCTGTATCTGACTAGGACTGAATTCTTTACTTGTTAGGACTTCCCAGGTTTACATCTCTAAGTTGTCTTTTTCAAAAAGCCCAGTTGTCTTTCTACTAACCCAGAAACTGCTTCAGGGAACGGAACAGAGACATCACCCCAACACGGGAGCAGCCCAAACTCAGAAAGAAACAGTGAGAACCATTTTTCCTCGATAAACAAACACAGAGCGTAGTTGCCGCAGCAGAGAGCCACAGGAAGGGGTACAGCAACCCTTTCAGAACCTCCGAGACTCAGCGCACAGAATCTTTGTGGCACTGAGGATCATTTCTCAAGCTTAAAAGGCTAACACCCACTTCAGATGATTAAGTGGCATCAAAGTGTAATTGCGCTAGCTGTACAGTGTAAATGCACTAATAAAAGCTTCAGGACAGGGGGAAACAAGCTGAGAAACTAAATCTATTGGCTAACAGGGAAATAGATGTAAAAATAAGGTCCATATAACTGCACACAATTATGAAAAGTAATAACTGTTACTGCTCAGAAAACACTTTGCAGACACTTAAGTATTGAATTAATAGGTTAATTAAAGCTTTTTCCAGTTTTCTGCTAAGGGGGGTAATTTTCTAGAAGAGGGTCCCTCACTAGCTCCATTCCTTCATGCTGCTCTTCACCTACAAAATTCACAGATAAGGGTGATTAAGCAACTAAATATATCTACCCATCTGTCTGTCATCTCTCGCAAAACTCTAAGTGATGCCAAAGCTACAGATCAATTATTAAATAAATCATTAAAAGTCTTACTGAATATTGGAGGTACTAAAGCCACCAACGTATATACTAAAAGCCTACTAAGGGTTAGCAGAAGTATTTGACACAGAATTATTGAAAAAAACATAATGGAATATTTTTTTTTTTGTAAGCATCATGCATTTACAGCAACAGATTAGAGACTACTTTTACAACAGGCCTCTTGCTGAAAGCTCTTAGCAGCGCCAACACCTGCTAAAGATTCAGGCTTAGGTGATAATACCTGGAGGCAAAGGACCCGGCAAGATGACCTTTCCCAGTCTCCTTTTTTTCCTGCAATAAAGCTTTTAACAAAACTTTAAGCCATAAAGTCTAGTTTCCCTGATTTTGTTCTAAACAGCTGAAAAGTGAGGTATCAGATCAAGCAGATCTCAAGGCCTGAGCAGGTCTCAGGTGATGCTACATTATTAATAAAATATTAAGTGATGAACAAGAGACCCTTACACCTTACATTTTAAGCATAATACGGCAACAATCAATTTATATTCATAGTATCAGATATTTCAAACATCAGAAAGTAATAGCTTTCACACACACAATTTTCATTCATTCCCACAAAACTGTGTTGCAGCTGAGGATACCACGGAGGACAAAACTCCTCAGAATTCCTTTCAGAATTACTTAGTAAGGTCATTTCTTGCACTGATAGAACTTGGGGCTTAGATATGTTAATAACTTCCAGGGTCAGCATCTCCTCTGAAATATTAAGATAGGACATAATCTTTTTCTTTGTGTGTGTTCCTTCCCCTCCCAACTCTTCTTCCTCATCTTATTTCCCCTTCTCTTTGTTTGTCGCTATTTAAACCCTGTTATTTTCAGTGTGAAATGTCTCATTTAATTTCCTGGAGTTGTGTAATCATTTTTCAAAAAGCTAAGAACGTTATGAGAAATGTTTCAACTTGTGTGTTTTCACAGTCTGCTCAGCACCAACACTTGCTCCAATTCAAAGGCATTTTACAGGCATTTTAATTGCTGGTCTCAAAGCAATTGGCCACTTCCAAGTTAAAAAACAAAAAAAAAAAGGGTTAACAACAGTATTTCAGGAACTACACAAAACAGAACTATGAACCATACACAATGATTATGACAAGTTAAAGGCAAATATCTTAATAAAACAGTATTCTAAGTGGAATGAGGTCATGGGCAAAATCAGGGAAGATTTTGACAGCTAAAGCAGCTACAGAACCACACCATTGGAAGTCCCAAAAATGTACGGAGATTGATTGCTCCAACCCCCTTAAGACTGGTTTGTAGCAACTAAAATAGTGAGGTTGCCTTCTTACTACTTTTAGCTTTCAAAATTCATTCTAGACTTTTTTTTTTTCCTGTCACTAGGATTTTCCTCCCCAAATCCCTTGATGCTGTCACATAATTGCACTGCTGTGGTCACTGAAGTTGTGAGAAAAGCCCTGACTCTCACAAGACACATGGCAGCATCACAAGTTCTAGCTGATGACTTCAGAGTTTCAGGCTGGACATTACCGCTTCCACCTTCCAGGTAGGAATTAAAACACAAAAGAACAAGAACTGGGCACCAAACTTGACCTGTATCTCCTCACCTCCACCCCAAGGCTCCCAAAATCCACCAGAGCAATAGTGTGTATTTTCAAAGCTTGTACCCAGTCAAACTTTTGAGTGTGTGGGCCAACATCACCTTAATTTGAGACAGTTTTCTTACAGCTTTTCAGTTCTTGAAAGTTTAATGAAAATCAGCAAGTGAGCACAGGGAAAAAAAACAAAACAAAAACACAACTAAAAACTAAAATTAGTCCCCAACAGAAACATATGCTGTAAAAACCTTGCTAATGTATATAGCCCGAGCCTGCCAAACAAATCAAGAAACATGTGGCTCCAGACTGGCCACAGCATATGCCATCTCTTGTCCGGCAGGAATGCTGGTGGAGAGATACAGGATAGATTAATTCAGTCGCCTACACAACAGTTTGTTTTATATGGTTAACTCTCTCAAGCTGCTGAATTCAAGTAATTCCCTTTGGAGGAAACAGCGAAGCAGAGACTAACTGACAAAAACCCTGCGGAGGAACAGATAACAGCAGCAAGAGATTTTTTCCAGAGTAATTCCACTGCTAGTGACTCCATGTCCACACTGGGGCTGAGGGATTTTAGGAAGTCCAAACGCTCTATGAAAGCAACAAGGGAATCCTGAGGTGCCATATTCCACTTGGCATGGACATATTTCCCCAGCATCTTTCCAAGACAGAGCTCATGTTGGCACAGTAATCCATCCATCTCCATAGGGCTTTCAAGTTGGAGGACAGCGTGCAGCAGCTCCAAGCCTCACTATACCTTGAGCCAGTTTAGCTTAACTGGAAGGCTCCTCTCCTCTCCAGCACTCCCAATAAACTCCCACTGCCTTCAGATTTGTGTTCCAGTGATTTAAGGTCATCAAAACTGCCATATGTTACCAGAGACTGAAAGGAGTTGCATCTGAGAAGGTCCACTATCTCACCCCCATCCTAACACGGCCTCAGCAAGGGTTGTTTTTATTTTTTATCTTTAAACTTTACTAGTAGCTCAAGTTTTCAGTTACATCCTTCCTGCTGGCTGGAATTATACTTGGCCTTGGTTTTTTCCCCTGCCTCCTTACACACACCTTTCATTCTTGCTCCTTTCTCTCCGTTTTGAGAACAAAACCTCGTCTCAGCACTCTGCACCACAATCAAAGCAAAAGTTAAAGGCTACGGCTTACAAATCTGTCAGGTCTCAGAGGAACCAACATCAAATAGAAACAGCTTTCCCAGCAGCAACGCTATAACTCAGCCAGCCCCAGGAACATCCCAGCCCACCTGAATTCTTTTCTCTCCGCTTGTTCCCCTGGAAAGGTATCTGCTATCAGATTTACCAATGTTTCAAGAAATGAGAAAGCAGAATTCCCTCATCCCACATCGAAAAAACACCTTACAGATAAGAGGAATAACAACACACAAAGGTTTCATTTGAAAAACAGTGTGTTTCTCAGTACTCTGCTTTTTTCGCAGAGATACATAAAAAGGAGGGAACACAAAACTAAAAAAATAAGACTCCAGCCTGGACAAAGGCCCAGGAGTGTTACCCAGGAGCACACACTGCAGCGAGGGACACACTCCACTGCAGTGCCACCTCTCCCCTAACCACCGAGAGCACAAGTGGCTACTGTCCTGGAAACGAGCAGAAAGGTCAGTACATCTGAAAAACTTTAACTGTTTCCTGTTGTGCAGTGACAGATTAGTGTCAAACATCTCCAGAAACGCCCTTATCGACCGGCAAGCCACAAGAATGCAAAGAGAAGCAGACCACCCCTTCTGCAGGAGCACACAAAATGCCTGTAAAATAATCTGACCTAAAATGGAATTATTTTTCAAGACGTTAACTGTACCAGTGTTGGATTTATCCAAGTACAACAAGAAAAGCCACATTTTCCTTGCACTCCTTTTTTATGGGCTATTCTTTTGAGAGTTCTGAAAGCTCCTGTTTTGCACACAGTGATGAACTAGTGTGTATTAAAATTTGTCTTCTATAATAAGCATGCCACTGTTTTGACCAAAAACAGACACGAGGGTACAGCAAACATTCTGGCTTAAGGATCAAACCCAAAGAAAGGCTTACAAAGTACATCGGGTGGTTTGTGCTTTTTTTCTTCCCCCGAAATTATCCTAATTGATTTAGTAAGAGATTTGACATTCATCTACCACAGAGGCCTTGTATCTCCCCTCAGCCAGATGTTCCCTATCTAAGAGCATCTTCTGATGCACCGCAGCGCTCTCCCGCACGCTGACAAAGTTGCTTATTTCCCTTAGTCATCTTCAGCCCAAGAGTTCAAGAACAGGTCAGGAGCTCACGGCATGACTACATTAACTCAACGCTATTAGGTCAAGCCTTCTGTGTAAGGCATGCGTCAATGAATTCAAGCAGCAGATCCCAAAATTCTCTCACTGCCTTTAGGCGGCTGCTCACAAGGCTTGCAGGGAGCAGGTCTAATCCACTTCTAGAAATGGAGATTTTGCCACTTTTCTTTCGGTCTGCAAACAATGTTTCCAAGAAAAGGAAGAAAAAAAAAAAGAAAGAAAAGCTCTGCATTCGGAAATTTTAAACTTCACAGTTCACTTCTCCCTAGCTAGCTCCCCAAAGATCATGAGAGGGACTGAACGTTATTTTGGTTACTAATTCTTCAGCACTATAGCAGAAGCAAAGGCTAAAATCCATTAAGAAACAGAGGCAGATGTGTCTCACAGGAAGGGCTGCTCCATTAGAACAGGATTTTTGGTTTAGTTAATTAGGTTGGATTAGGACAATAACATGATTTATGGGAACACTTTAGTTTTCTTTGTTGGTAGTCAAGCTGACCGACACCACACTGACGTGTTTAAAATTAATGACAGCAGTGCCTTCATGAGTTAAATGCTTTCTTACTTGGCTGCCAGCTTCCAATTTCTTTTATAAAAAAGAGAACACAAGCAACACTCAGGGTCTTCAGACAAAAGATCTTGCAACTTAAGAGAAAGAAGGCTTTAGCTAGTAAGGAAGGAATCCTTTTAAAGCAAAGAACACATCACATTTCCACTGGATTTTTGGACAGACTGACTGCCAGGGCTAGCAGACATTAGGTTACCATAAGAAAACACAACAACAGCTCATGATCGTGACACACTGACATTTTCCTCACCATCAGAAAAGCATGTCCACTTAGGAAGTTTCCCAGCAGATTATAACGAATGTCAATTCGTGTAACATTAACTAAAGACTGTTTGCAATTTTACTCTCTCTCAACTTAAACCCAACAATAATTGACCAGAATTACTGCTTCTGTAACAACTAGATTTCAGTAACACTGAAAATCTACACTGACCTCTGGCTACGGATACAGCTGTTACATATAATTTCCCTCTTGCAAAGAAAATAAGAGACATTATCATGGAAACCTAATGGTTTCACGTGTCTTCAGGAGGGGCTGAAATGACTGTACCAACCCAAATCACAGGTCCAGCTGCTGAACAAGTCTGCATCTGCTTCCTGCACAGCTCCATACGGGCCCATCCTTTAGTGGTCTTCCTTCCTTCCCTTATAAACAAGTGGCTGCATTAGAACTGCATCAACATCTATGCACACAATTTTTGAATATCAATATTAAGACCTTGTCCGTCTCTAATATTTCAGCTGTCAATATTCTCTTGACAACAAAATGAGTTTTAGGAAATGGTCAAAAGAGACCAGGAGTCAGCAAATGCAGGTAAAGTGAGAGAATATGCCACCATAAATAAATTAAGTTTTGTACAGAGCACTTAGTGAGCATTTCTGACAGAAACTTTGAATACACATACTGATGTTGCATCTATCGACAGGCAAATTATTACTTTTTCTTCAATATGTGGTAAACTGAACCGAGCAATGCTTGCCTTCTGAAGAAAACACCACTTGATTATAAAAAAACCCCATTACAAATTCCTTATTGTTTTCAGATACTTTTGTTTCTTTGTTAAATGATACAAGCACTGACAGGCTGGGGGAAAGTTAAAAATGTAGATATAACAAGCAATTGGACAATAGGTATTTGACATGTAAAGAAACAGTTCAAAACTATGTACGTGGCACTGTCTGCAGTCCCAGTCACAATAAACGAGTTGATTTTTTTTGAGTGAGGCCACCCTCTTTCAACCACCGAATGCAAATCACCCCCCTGAAACTCCGGGTACATGGGCTCAGCGCCTCTGCAGATACAATTTCAGCAAATACTCCAGTTTATTTACACTTCAAGCTTTTATGGCTTTCAAAGCATTCACAAGTTTGTTCTTATTTACCCTTTCATGCTGAGCTTGGGGATTTGAGGAGGAGGGGACAGAAGGGACAACACATTTGTCTCTTGCATACATCAAAGCCATCTGCTACGAGCATACATGCGAGATTGTGTGCTACTACTCAAGCAATTCACCATTTATCAACTCAATAGGCAGATGTTAAATGATTTGCTCCATTTGCTGAATTTGTGTTGGTTTCCAATTCCAGACAACCAGCTAATACAGCGCACACCGCCCCTTCTCCGGAAGAGGCATAAAAATATGCCATTCCCACAATTCTTGATTTTGGGTACCGCAACAAGTAAGGAGGCAACAATCTAGAAGTATTTCTAGATAAGCTATGGGAAAGCTAGGTTAGGGCTGATAGACTGCATGCAAGTGAGCATTCAAAACCCATCCTCAAAAAGCCATAGTAGGTGTTGACCAAACTGCAGAGATTAAAATTAGGGGCCCAAAACCATCATTGTTGCAGCCACTTACTAGACCCAAGTTCTCTCTCATACCTAGGACTCCTGATCAGCTCTGGTAAACCAACCCAAGTTGTTCCACTTAATTCAAAGTATTAAAAGCAGCTCAAAATAGGTGCCAGTTTATACTAACAGGCATGGCTATATGACACAGTAGCTCCGCAATGGCTTTGTGAATCAACACTTTACCTACCTATATAGAGAGTCATTTTCTTCCCAATCTCCCTTTTAGCATTGCTAACCCTTAAAAGCTTCATTTTCCCTTTTCGTTTTCTTCCACCCATGTTCAGTAACATTCTGTTCCAAGTGGTCCATCATCCATCTTTGAAATCAAGTGTGTAGTCTTCCCCCTTTACTCAGCTTGCTAAATTTCCTTCCCCAAGCAGACTATAGCCCGAGACAGCTGAGGCATAACACAAAACTTTGGCATCGTCACATCAACTACCCTTAGCATAAATCATTTACCCCCAAACTCCAGAATGCTCCTCCTTTGGGCAAATTACTGCCTGCATATGGCTGATACATTTTCTGCTGCAACTGCTCTGGAGTTGCCTGCTGTAGTCCTGCATTGAGGATACATCTCACTTTCTTTGGAAGCCCAGGAGACATGTTTATTTTCATTTATTTGAGATGTAATCTTAAATAATTTTTGAACAATTGTTTCAGACTGTCAGTATGTGCATATTCCTCTCATTTTTGCAGTTCATGTATTGGTAGCCAACCATAATTTATTAATGCTTTATAAAAGAACGAAAAAAGTCATACTACAACTTCTTATTTACTCCACAAGGTATTCTCTTTTCATTCTCTGATCCAATCTGCATGGATTATACAGAGATCCACCCACTCTATTGCAGGCTAGAGTTGCGTCTACCTGCCAATACGCATTACAACTGAATGATTAAGATACTTTTTGGAAGGCATACCTGTTCCTGTTTTGGCTTCAACCCACCATGCAGTCATAGCACTATCTAAAAGAAAAATGCACGCAGGCATGAATCCGCAAAGTGTTTTTGCAGAGTATTTTATAGCCATTTGTGAAAAGGCAACAACACAGCCCAGAAAATTAGGACTAAAAAATTGAACATATTCCTGAAAGGATACTGCTTTGGAACAAGACCCCTTACAATAAATGGAGGACCTCAAATGCTCAGTATGTCTGCAACAAACGGGGAAGAAAGGAAGAGATAAGCAGCCGAGCCCTGCTGAGAGCTACTGATCCTGGTCACGCCCCTAGGACTTCGGTAGTACTGAGGCTTACTGCCTCTGTGAAACAGAGCTGGTTCTTCTCATCTCCATACGGTAAAGAAGATTAAGAAACCTTCTTGTTTAAAAGCAAGAGAAGCTGAAGAGACTAGCGGTCTACTAAAAGAGACTTTGCTCAAGAGACAGTTCAGCTACAGCCACTTTAGGGAAAAAAAGACTAAATGGTTGACTGGAAAAAAGTCTACTACACTGAGAGCTGTGTTGAACATGTTGTTTACCGTGCTAAGATCACATACTGAAGAATAGTAAGACCTTCCCTGACACGTGACTTTCTGAAAGCAAAACTTCCAACCTCCAAACTTCTGGCATTAGTTTGCTAAGGGCAGGATTTCTTCTGGAAGACTACAAACCTATAAATTTAAACATGAAGGCATAAACATGATTTTGCCACTGCAGCTGGAGCACATCCCCCAAAACTCTTGATATACCCACAAAAATATCGGTAATTAGAGAAGGATGCAACAGTGTTTGTAGCTGAACATTCTGGTGCCAGTCTACAATTCATTTATATACATCAGGAACAAAAGCAGCAGATGCCTGGCTACACTTACGTACTTGGATATGCCAAGCACACAAAATAGCCACAAATTAGAATCCTTAACTAAAAACCAGACAACAAAAAAAAATACAGTGATGAAGTCCCCTCAAGGGCTTCTATCAATACATAGACTGAAAGATTTGTACACTTGGCGCATCAGCAGTGAATGCTTCTCTGAATCAAAGCACCCACGAGCACCAATCTAAGCCTGCCTGCCAAAGGAGAGCACACAATAACAAGATGAGAAGCTGCGTATCATTCTGGAGCTTCCAGGAACCATAAATTCAATCTGACACAAATCAATTTTACATTAAGATAGCCAAAGACTCTCCAGACAGTTACCTTAACAGACCCGTTAAGCAGCTGCACAAAAATCTCTCGAGAGGAAAGAAAAAAGTGAACTTCCTCTTGCCAAAAAGCCATTCGGTGCTTATGGAAAGCAGTTACACTTTATAAAGCCCAGCGAGGGACAGAAGTTGCTTTCTAGACTTTGCACTATAGCTAGAGTACTGTCCTGATAGAAAGCACTCTTCGACAGAAAAAACCCCAAAGCAAACATTTTTTTATTGATCTGAGATTCCTATGGAAATTGCCACAAGTCATCACAACACGCTGGACTTCCTAACGTTTCCCTTCCTTATCCAAAACTTTGTATATTTCAAAACACACACAACTCTTTGTTTGAACTCTGTTTAATTGAGCTACTTAAGTTATTTAAGTCAACAAGATAACATGCTAAACAGCAGTGAAAATGCAATCCTGATTTATGCTGCTGCACAAGTGTTGAAACATCAGCTTGCTAACAAGTGGGAAGCAAGGTTTATTCACTGTATGTGCAGCTGCCAAGCTCATTTCAAAACACAACTCTGTAAGCCCCTCCACTGCCATCTCTGAATCTCTACAGAACTCAAAACAAGCCTGGCCCCAATTCCCAAATTTTCTGGGTTTTTTAAATTATCCTAGGTGAAAAAAAAAAAAAAAAAGACCATCTCTTCCAACAGGAGATGGTATGGTTCTGGGACTATTGCAGTAAATAGCACCGCCTCTCCACCTTGCAAATTGAGAAGGACAGAGAGAAGGCCACAAGTGCATATCCCATTCTCAGTCACCCACCTTAACTACAGCAAATTGTTAACAACCAAATTTAGGATTCATTTAGAATGGTTTGTCCCTGGCTGTCCCTCCAAAAATCGCACAGTCCAAGCTAACCGCTAGGTTCACAAAATATATTCAATACTAGTACAGGGAGGTTTAACTGAAAGCCAGGTATTTAACTTCAGCATCTTTGTCCTTTTACTAACTTCAGTGTGGAATACCAGATGGGGAAAGTTTCAGTATCATCAGTATGCTACAGAGGAAAGCAAGTCCCAAAGAACTGCCTGAAAGCACTTAAGCCAAAATACGGGTCATGTCTGCCACTAAACAGCTTCAATATCAGGGTGGAGCCAAGGAGAATCTTTTATAGACCGGTCCAACATAAACAGTCACTGCTGCAAATACGCGACCTCCTCAGCTCCCCCCACCCAGAGCAGAGTGCTCTACCTACATGATCACTTAGTTAAATTTCAAAACCCAGGGTGTGAAAGGGTGAACACAGGATAATTCACACCCAGGAAAATTAACACACAGAAAAATTCAAGCCTGTAAACAGACATTTGACAGAGTAGCCACATCTGTTTCACTTCTATCAGATAAAGACCACCACAGCCCATTACTATTCTGAGTTGGCAGCAAAATCCCTCCCTCTACAGCTTTGGAATGGAATAAATTTAGCTTACCCTAGATTGTACTGAAGGATATTCTGCAGCACAATTCCCAGTGTTCAGAGAAAGTAATTAGAGGATTAGTCGCCTCTGTTGGTCTCAGTTCCTGTTATTTTCATTGTGTTCTCATATTCACATCTTCTGTCATTTTACAGTAAGATTGATTCAGACAGAGGGGAGGAAGGAAAATTTATGTCCCTAAAATTTAAATCTATCATGCCAGCTTAAAAATTCAAGCCACAAAGATTTGTTCTAAAATTTATAATACTGGAATTCGGTTTTAGCAGGCTGCGCTAGATGCACTCTTATCCAGAAGTTACCACTTATCTTGCCTGCAGTTTATTAAAATTTAAAGCGAGCTTTACAGGCAACTTGCTTTATATTCATATGTAATGTTGGATAAGGGAACGGCTCATCAAAAGCTATGCACTTCATACAACGTGATTTTACCACTGATATGACCCATTTCCCTCCCTCCTCCAAACACACACACAGGAGCTCTCAGAAATAAGCAAGGCACAACTCCATCCTGTATTAACACATTTCTTCCCTATGTACCTTTAGTAATAAGGCCCAGGTTATCTGAACAAATGGCCAAAAAGAGGGTTTTTTTTAAGGTACAGCACAAGACTAGAGTTGCCATAGCAAAATTATGGGATGTGTCAATATTTCTATGACAAATACAGACTAGTACTCAGTGATGTATGGGATTTGGGGTTTTATATTGAATGAAACCGATGTTGAGAAACGACATTAAACAATGATGCAATGCACTTAGCAGGCCCAGCGTAAATAAGGCACAGTTTTAATTAGGGATATAGAATACCAAATGCTTCCGAGCATACAGCAGCCTACATTTATGTGGAGGATATAGGCAGCTTTCAAAATTACATACAGCAAAAAGCACTTCAAGTACCTTCCCTCCCAGTTCTTTACATAAAAATTAATCATGTTTCCCAGTATTAACTGATGTAAATAATGTTTTTAATTTGGTGTCTTAAATTACTTGATTTCATAAATCAGTTGTTTAAACCAGGTTTTAGCAAGTTAGAAAATCTTCGCTGCATTGAACTCTTTTCCTGGTAGAGCTTCAAATCTCACTCCTGTGACAGTTAAGAGCATTTAGCACCCAGTACTATCACACTGCCTATAATAAAGATGATAAATTCGTTCAAGATTATTGCTTACATTTAAGAATTCATACCTTTACATATATGTTTCTGAGAGTTTGAATAGCAGTATTTGACATGTTTCAGAGTTGTACAAGTTTACCAAGAAGTAGGCAAAAAAAAAAACCACACCTACCCCAATATTTAATTTCTTAACCTCCTTTACACTGCAGCACACCACACATGCAGTGTGGGGAGCCTACAGGACTCCCCTGTACAATACCACACCGTGTTCCAGTTCTAGCTCTGTGAACTTCTGAAAGACTTTGCCCCAGGTTTAATGTTTTTGGACTGCTGGTGAGACATTCATTGTTTTCCCCTCACAGGCAGCACGTGAGCTGGAGATTGCCAGTGAAAGAGCATGGGTACCGACACCTACACATTTTGCACCCAGCTGAAGAGATTACTGCTCACTCACTCACTCTTTACAGGCCATGACTACAACCATTGCCAGTGGAACAGCTTGCACACAAGTTCCCTAACCTGTTTGGATCCCTGAGCTGAGCTGGCCAATAGCCATCATTTAATGCAATTTTGACAAACTAACCAGTTTGAAGGGCAACCTGTTCCATCCACACAACTGCACCTGAAGCTTAGTCTGTTGCCTATTCACATTACAGAGGTTTTTTTAAGCTTAATTTGGCACATGAAATGAATACATACTAACTGCTGTGTATTAAAGATCAACATTCATAAAAGTTTCTCAGCTTTGATGACTTCAGCATAAAAATCATGCTGCAGAAGAAAAAAACTCCTTTTTGCAAGCCCTCTGCCAAAAAGCCCCATTACCACGTTCCAGAGAGCTGCCACACAAAAGCGTTCCCAGAGTGGTGTAAATCATTTGCACTCTCCTTTCTTCTGCACCCACCTTCACCTCCACACTTATCTGCACTTTATGTGCTCCTGATCAAATATCTAGTGACAGTTGCTGCACGATTTGGAAAAAACATCTATGTATATGTAAGTTACATACATATCTCTCACATATTTTATATAGTGTAGAATTAACCAAGTGAAGTCACATGGCTTTGGGTCAAATGTTAGTCAAATTCTATCACACCTTTGGAATATCTGGATGGTATCCAGAGGAACCCTCAGGAAACTGAATGTACGAATGGCAAGTGAAGTCAGCTGCCTAGGGGTGAAGGAAGAAGCAGCTTCAGGGCCTCTTTGGAGCAAACTTGCAAATAAATGATCAGATTACCTAATGCAGGCAGAAATAGAAAAATCATGCATTCACTTTTTAAAAATAAAATAAACAGCAGCAACCATGAAGGATCAAATTTCAAAAACTGACGTCACCACTCTGCTGAGCTAAAAAGGTAATTTAAGAATAGTTATTGTAGGAATCTGCACTGAAACCAATTGATTCTTTCACAAAGTATGAAATGTAAAGCTACAAAAACCAGCAGAAGACTAATGACAACAGATTAAAATGGCAATCCAGATGAAATGCCAGAGAAAAAAAAAGAACTCACATATTTTTAGAACACACATAATAAATGGAAATCCAAAGAAATAGATAATCTCTTCAAAGTCAATATAACTGAAGAATATGTTCAAATATTACAACTGAAAAATGCTTATCAGTTTTCATAACAACCACCCAACAAGCTAGTACAGATTCACTGATCCTTAAAAACAAGACCTAAATAACATAGTGTTGTTGGAGAAGTGCAGACCACACAGAGTGCAATTCCAACACAAAACCACTTTTAATTTACAGATTGTACACAAATAGTTAGCTTTATTTAAACAACTGCTTTCAGAAAACTGTAGAGGAACCCCTATTATGTTCTTCTATGAACAGTAAGGAAGGGGTTTAATCTGTCTCAATAACTGAATGCACTCACCACCTGCAACATGGCTTTGAACAACTTACTGTCTCAGCATGTCTTGTCCTATCAAAACATTAATTTTTGTATTGACTCTCCCATACTTTACTTAATCTCTGGGATAATGGCGTTCATTCATTAACAGAAAGCCTAGTGAGGTAAGAAGTAGAAAACATTTCACAACTAAAAGGTTTTTCAAATGCATTAATCTATCCTGCTGTATCAACCTCTATTATTATTGCAGCTATTATAGATAATAAGTAATTTAGAACACCTTTTATCAAAATAGCTCATTTTGGCCTTTTAGTCTCTGTACAACTGATTTAAAATTATTCTCACTCAAGAGATCTGCCCTCTGTCTGTTACATTAGGTCAGTGACTAGGGATAACACAGAGTTTTAAAGTCATGGTAGAAGCTATAAACCGAAATTTACAGTAGATTATAAACCACTTCTTTACACTGCACGCAGCATCATTCCAAATTTACAATTCTGCAGATTAAATACAAACTTCAGTTTGAGGATTTTTTTTTTTGGTATCGGATTTTGTTGCTGAGCCTCTGTAAGAGTAGCAAATAATCTCTTAAATCTCTACTCTGTTAAAGATGGACGGCATCTGCTTTGTCTAATGAAGCACCAGAAACAAAAAGCCCCAGCAGCTGAGAGGGTTTCTCCACATCCATAAAGGCATCGGCTTTTGCCTCCTTCCCTGCAATGTGATGCCTCTGCAGACAGAGCCGAAGCTACAAATCACATATGGGCAATAAAGCTGGTATCTTCCTTTAATCTTCCAAGACTAATGCTTCCCAGGTTTTCTATCCACATTGCATACATAGACAGCACTCTCTCAGTAAGCACTATCATTTTGTACAGCTTAAAAAAAAAAGTCTCCATTTTGGCATTTACTCACAAACAGCCCTAATTTGTTTTTTACAACATCCATTACCCTCCACATGTTTCATGCATTGCAAACAGCGCCTATTAGAACATTCCCCATCAAACACCACCATTGTTACTGCAACACAACTTAACCTCACCCCCACCCCAACTTTAAAGAAAACAGTGAACAACTGCTGCAGAGTAACCAAATGCCTTTGTGCATTTAACATTAATTTCTCCAAAATAGCACCTGAATTCCGAGTTTAAAAATCTTAATTATCATTTCTTTATCAGCTCCAATTTTCCGCATACCAGACATACTCCAATTTCATCAAGTTGTCCCCGTATTGGTTTTTAACTACACTGTGTTTGACTAAGATCTTTCAATCCGCTCCATACTAATTTGATTTCATCAAGATATTAAAAGTCATCTTTCTTACTAGCTGTCTCCAATAGTTACTTTCTCCAAAGTAACTATTCACCTGAAAAGCTTCCCATTTGAGTCAGTTTGGCTTCAGCTTCTAGCCCTCGTTACTGATTCCCCTGCTGGAACAGAATGCCTTTTAGTATCCTGTATTTTTATGGCCACAGGATGCATGTTAACAGAGCTAAATAGTCTTTGAGAAGCAAAACAGACTGTTCAAGGAGCTTCAGCTTTCCTGCAGCAGCAAGTTAAAATTGCCAGGCAGTTGCTGCAGTTCAGAAGCAAATTTGTGAGCCACTTTCTGCCACGGAAATGGCAGTTTCTCAAGTAGCTGTGGTGAGTAACTTGCAGAACAGCTCGTTTAAGCTGCCAGTTTTCATTTGATGCTATACAAGTCAGAGTCTCTCTATTCCCTTCCTTCAAATCATTTCTGCAACTCCTGTTTGCATCCTCTCCAGTGTTTCAAAATCCTTCTGAAAACTTGACAGCAGAACTGCAGACAGTATTTCATTAAGCAGCCCCATCAACATCGACTGTACAATGCTACTACTTCCCTTTTCACTCAAGCCAAGAATTCTACTACTCCTTTTTACTGACTGTAGAAAGCTCTGCTTTCCAAGACACGGTCCCTGTTGCAACAGCTATAGGCCCTACTGAAACCCTCCAAATATTTAGCTTTGCTAGTGTTTTGGTTATTCTTGGATTACAAACATGCCCTTTTTAAATCCTGCTATCACTCTATGCAGCCCCCTTTATTTTATTTACCCTTCTGACAGTTGAACTGCTACAGTTTTGTCAAATGAAGTCTGTGGGGTTAGGTTTCTTGCCTTTTTTCAGTTTTCTTTCATATGACACATTTAACACAGCAAGTTGCTTACCTCTATGGAACCCCATCAGTAATTGGCTCAGGAATTTAAGTTTCCCAAATAACTTCTTGGGGTATAAATGAACTAATAGCCAGGTGATAATGGTTGAGATTATAATACCACATCATGCTCCTTCCTGTTTCTCTCTTCTTGATTTTTCGTACCAGAATATCATGAAACACAAAAATAATCTTCAAGAATAAGGAAAATACAAAATACATCATGAAATCAACTGTTGTAACATCCTTGTACACAATCCTCACTTCACAGCATCATACAGTACTGTGGGACACGAGCAGTTCTTTTATCCCTCTCAGTTAAAAACAAGTAAGCTTCCACACATTCACCATAGTAACAGCACAGTTTGGCTGTTATCACCAGGCAGCTGAACCACAGTAACTTGTTTAGGATTATAAGCAACAGGGTATTGACACAATCAATCAGACAAGCTTGCAGGCCCAGGTCCTGTATAAATCAGTAGATTATTGATAAAAGCACATTATCCACAGAATTGTGCTCACTAGCACTGTATTCCCATCCTGTAGATGGAGTTAGAAGAAATTAAACTCTGGTCCCTAATCATCCAGTTTACCTTTTCACACTCTTAGCGGACCATTAAAACCCTTCAGGAATTCCCCCACTGCTCTAATCCCAGCAATCAATTACCAAACCAGCGTGTGCTCTCACTCTCTCTCTCTTTGACCGCTCGGGATTATTGGAAATGCACCCATTTAAAAGTGTTTTTTCTAGTACTTACTCAATAGACCAGGACTCACTTTATAACCCTCCAGTGAATGGACACACACTGTTCTGCTTTTCACCCCAAATACAGGCAACAAATCCGTGTGAACAGGGATGAAAAGGCTCTGGAGAGGTGCTGTGCGAGCTTTATCATGCCCACCTACCTTTGGGAAGGAAACACAGCCAGGCTCTCTCACGTTCCTAACAAACTTAAAGAATGCCTCATTACCTAAACTATAGGAAAGATACCATAAGGGGCCCAATCTAACTGAAATGGATGAGGAACTAGATCATGGCATCCATGCTACGCTCCTGCCCCCTTCCCCAATAGAACAGGAGGGTAAGTAGTTTAGAATGCCACATTCCCACTTTCTACTTCCCCATGCGCTTTCTCCAAGTGTCCTTTACTATATCAGCATTTCACTTACACAAATCCTCAGCAAGTTACAGAAACGCCAAATAAAGTTTTTTCCTCAAGTGATGACTTAGAGAGATTCCCTGCGTTATTATGTAGGCAAGCAAGGAGTTTCTTTGGACTAGCACTTGCCAAATGAGTTTCCCACACCTGCTGCTTAACACATTTATCATAGACAGCCCTCCTGGGTGCTCTACACTGTCTTCAACCCAGATGACAGTCCTACTTGCAAAACATTAGGGTCATTCTCTATATACTCCTGTCTTCCAGTGAAACGGAACAAAATAATGCACAATACTACAACATTTAATTCTCACTGGTCATGGTACTTTTTTTCCCCTCCTCCTTCTTGCTGAGAGTCTGAGAAAGCCAGGATTTGCATGGTGCCAAATCTGTATCTTGACATGTTCTCTTTTAAGAAAAATATTTGGGATAGACCATCCTGTATTACCCCTATTTCTAAAAATAAATATTGAATAATAGTTCCTATTAATTTTGCAGGCATTGATAGAGTGCTGTGAACTGCAGATGGCAACTTCAGCACATTATTTTGAAAAGATTATAGACATTTCCTTAACAAGTAGCTACAAATACATGTATAAACTATTCATGTTCCCTGACTTGCACTCAACACTTAAATGACGGCAAAGGTATCACCACATACACTATGGAAAAATGCCCCACTAAAATACATAAGCAAAAGAGCATTTAATTGTAAATTTAAAAATTCTAATATGAATTACAGGGAGTTTAATCATTTAATGGGTCTTGAAATATCGGTGTCCTACTGACACATATTCTTACACAGTGGAAAGTATAAACATCAGTTTTTGTGTCCATAACCCAATGCAACTTTATTACAGTCTTGCACCGAGGCTCAAACTTAGATTTTATAGCTGAAGTTGTCAAATGAAACAAGGTTTAAGTGTTATGAAAAGACAAAGCACTAACTGAAGAGGACAATGGCACTACAATGCACAACTAACAGCCTGGAAGGTCTAAAGTAGTAAATACTTGCTCTCGGGGTTGGTTACCAAATCTAAAACTTCAGGAAAGCCTGCTTAAATACACACTATCCCATCATGAAGCTGTTGTTATAGCATAAAGTTTTAATAGTATAAGTATTAAGTGCCAGTCAAATTGTATAAAGCAATATCAGAAATAAAGCCCTTTCAAAGATGCAGTTGTCCCTGTTTTAGCTGATGGCAGTGAATGAGCTGATGCAGCAAAACACTCGATACTTTCACTACATTGCAATCAAACAGGTAGGTTAAAACACTAGAAGGTCTGTCAGAACTCACACAGATTCTCCTATTGCTACAAGAAGAGCAAACAAGGGTGATTAAATGTTCCATCTGCAGGTATGAAATACCACACACAAAATATATTTGTTGTGTCTGCTGAATTCTGAACTTCCCAGTGCTGGGAAACAGAAGCAGCTAAAGAGGAGCCACTTTAATGAAGTCCCATGGGAATACAAAGATAGAGATAATTGCAGCTTTGTTATCACTGCACATCAACCTGACTAAATTCCGTTAGGAAGTTCAAATGCAGCTTCACAAATTAATGCAAGATTTTTTCCCCTTTTTTTTTTATTTTCAGTTAAAAACAAACAAAAACCCCACACAGCACTTATGGAAAAGGCATTCATAAAAGAACAATGTGCTTAAGTTGTAAGAACAATAGACAGACATTCCTCCTGGAGGAAAAAAGCTGAGTTGCTACTATGAAGCTTCTTCAGTGAAAACGCTACAGGAAAAAATGAGCTGAAAATCCTGTCCAGACCTGGAAAGACTCATTTGATTTGTGACACTAGAAGATCACAAATCAGTGTTGTGCCGCTAGACACACAGATAGATGACTGACGCTTTCTGCTCAGACGAGCTTCCAAGCAAAATAATAGTTTTGAGGAAACGACAGCTATGAAAGAACAGCATGTATCCTACATTTTTCCCTTCAGTAGCAAAAGGCCTCGGCACCAAGGAAAATATAAAAACAGCAGAAGAGTTTGAAGTCAACTGTAACGTGTAATTTTTAATGCTTGCCTCTGTGCATCTCACTTAGCAAAGCAGATAAAGTACTGATTTTCAGTATGAAATAGTCAAATGAAGAGATAATCTAGTGTAACTAATATTCTAATTATAGAAGCATGTTTATTACTGCAAGACTCCCCTTCACAGAAACATGAACAGCAATGAAATGAAATCCTACAATTTCCTACTTGACAAAGTTAAGGCCTATTTATTCATGAAAATTCAAAACCAGGATTCAAAAAAGATTTTAGGATTTAAGCCAGAACTGGCAGTGTTCTCAAGTACTTTCGTGAACATGGGCATTTAAAAGAAATGATTAAGAGAACAATTTATGGTTCTACATTTCAGATTATTAAAATATCTTTTCCAGCTCTAACACTGTATGTGAATATTCTGTCAACACATCCTCTCCCTTTCCTTGCTACACTGACATGATCTGTGTTCAGAGACAGGGAAAGAAACGTGCTATGGCAAAAACAACTTGCTCATTTTGCCAGCCCAAAAGGAAAAAAACCAAACCAAAAACCCCTCTACAACACGGAACGATGGATCAACACAGTGCAAGTGTTAGTGGTACGAATGAAAACTGGGGCACACCAAGTCTTACAATTCCTGAGCATACTGGACTATTTTTATTTTATGTATTCCAGTAGCAACAAGAATCTACAACAGTAGCAAGTGCTAAGCACACTGCATATATGTTTTGTATATTAAATGCAAAGTGAGAAGGAAAATTCTCCTAAAAAACCCCATGAGTACAGTTTTAACGTTTCTCTTTCCAAAATGTTCAGCAATGTTTTTCTAAAAAGCTCAAAAGCATCTCACTGATACCTCTCACAGGCCAACTAGAAAAAAAAAACCAACCCACCAACCTCAGAAGTCCTGGTGTCCCTTACTCCCCAGCGCCAGAGAGGACTGAGCAGAGGAGCAGCACAAGATGGGTAACGGGCAGGGGATGGGAGAGGGGAAGGGTGTTGGGAAGGAGAGTAACTGCTGAAGGGCTTCAACCCATCCTTTCAAACCAATTCATTAAATCAAAGGCCCACTTCAAGGTACGTTTTATATCTATTTTCATAAGATGCACAGGAGCTTATGCATAAGGGAAAAAAGACAAACTACAAGCTATATATCAGCTTACTTCCACATTGTACGTCATTTTCTCACAAAAAGGTATTTGAACATATTCTTTCAAAACTGTCACAGCCCAATCCTCTAGGTCAACTATTTAAGTTTAATGCAACTCCTTCAGCCACAATTTTTAATGCTTTAAAATCTTGGCAAATTTAGAAACTCCTAACTAACAACATTTCAGTAAGCAATTCACTGAAGACACCACATCAGAGAGCAAGTCTTCACTCTGTTTACACATACAGCCAGCCGAACTGCATACTTGAGAAGACAACCTGCCCCAGAAAGGTATCAATCTTAGTTTGTGCCAAGTGCAATTTAATATAAACACAATACCTATTTTAAAGGCAAGGTGTTTTCCCTCCAGTGTGAGACAAAACATACACTCAGTGTAACAAACTATAAATACAGTACTACACGCGAGGCACAATCATAAATTAGATTAATACAGATTTAAATGTACCTGAGATGCTTCATGAAAAAGGGTCACAACTATAAATTGTATGCCACCCCTCACCCTCCCCCCAATAGATTCTACATTGCCTTTAACACTAGTCATCTATTTTAGTAACAAGAGGAGTATGGCATCTAGACCAACGCATAAACAAAAAAAAAAAACAAACCCAAAAATAAAGAAAGTGCATAACCAGTAAACCATCATGTCAAATTAATGTGAAGACTTCAGCCAGTCACTGAGGCTGAGAGTCCTTAATATTTGATGAAGGATTTTTTTCCATTTTAAAGAAAATTTACTTTTTGTCTTCCTTATCCTTCAAGTACATATTGATACACAACAGGAAAAGTTTACAAATGATAAAGGAAGAGAAATTATGTACCTCTAACAAGTGTTAACTGCTCTCTCCTTCCTGTTACCCAAGCCTGAGAAACCTGGGGCTGAGGCAATCCTTAAAGGCTGAATGGGCTGATCAGACAGAGTAGAGGTGTCTGCAATTTACGAACTTTTACTAGTACTAACAACTCAATTCACAAGTTGGCAAGTGAAAGCCAAGAAACTACTGCCTTTAAGACAGAGCATTCAGGGCTAGAAGCCAGCCCTAAATATGAGCAGAGCAATGCACAATTAACAAATAATTCTGAGTGTGACATTTCCTTGCAGAAGGCTTCCTTGACTTCAAAACAAAGACTGAGTCTTGGCAGGCATACAGAAAAAATAAAATGACTCCGCAGACACTCTGAGTGTTTGGCAGAAAACTTACTGAAGGACAACAGATCGCACGAGGATCCCAAAACGTCAAACATCCACTGTACCCAAACTTGCTAGAGTTCCTTCTGGAGTCATCTTCAGTTGGCATTAAATCAGTAATTAAGATATCTAAATTGCTATGACCCACTGTACGCATGTCTAAGCTGCTACTTAGTCCATGGAGCCTTGACCAAATTGGTTTGCTGTAAAACATGCTGCTCAGCTGAGCCACCTTCTAGATTCCGCTGATATGTAGACCAAACCTGCACAGACAAGGCTTCAGCATCTTCACACGTGCAAAGTGTGAGGTCAAAGCATGTTCACAAGTGTGTCGACACAGGTGTCAGTCTCAGACTCAAGCCCAGCCTTAATGGCCCCGATGCTCCTTTCAATGACCTCCACAAGTAAGAGCTGCCGAAACAGCTCAGCTGCCAAAGGGATGGACCAGCTCCACTGCATCTATCTTTGAGCACTGTTGTGGTGTTTTGTTTTTATCTAGTGCAAAACAGCTTATTCAGAGCAACTGTAGGCAGGACTGTTACACTTACAGCTGGCAACAAGACTATTTGGCGATCAGAAATTGTCTAATTTGCATTAATGCTCTGCCATCAACACTGCAGCTAAGCATTACGTGGCAAACACTAGAACAGAAAGGATTACTGCTTTGTGAAAGCTGCAATGTTTGCTTGTTGAGGCAGAACTATCATCTCTCAGCATTTGCATGGCCCACAATCCTACCTGAGGCACAGGTACTGTTTGTTACATTCCAAAATCATCTCCTTTTTAGAGATTTGTTTGAAGTCATCCAACCTCTGACCTAGGAGGCTGCCTCTGCACTCATGCTTCAAAGTAGTTTAGTGCTTTTAAGGCTGTATGTGGTTGCCTTCACCACCACCAAGTAAAACAAATTACTACTTCAGTCTGAAAAAAACCTCAGTAGAGTCATACTGCCACACTATACGGCATTCCCTCGTCATCTGTATTTGGTATGCATACATGTATTTTTATTTATCATTATGGCTAAAGTTTAATCAGAGTATTTTCTACACAGAATTCCTGAGTGCTTACTCACGCAGACACAGAGTAAAATCAGAGCCCTACATTTTCATCTTAACGTCTGTTATCTGGAGAGAGAAAGAGAATGCAGGAAGGGGATGTATTCCTTAAGATGATGGAATCAAGCGATGCAATAATGTCACTGTTCCACCATCACACAAATGTCGACTTTCCAAAGCATTAGACATTACATCAAGAGTTTACAAAATGAGGAAAACTAGAACTAAGGCAACAGCAGGCAGGGCAGCAGGAAGTATGCAGATACTGGTATAGAGGGAGATTAATCCTAGAGCGCTAGGGATTAGAAATAAAGCTTGGATGTTACAGAGGATGTTTGCAGGGGAGGTACAGGCTGATCTGTCAGGATTTGGGGATGTTCCTCACACCCACTCCCCAGGAGAAAACCTTCTGGTCTTGAAGGTCTGGAATTAAACCCCACAGCAAAGACGAATAAAAGCATTCTGCCAAAGGGTTTTAATAAGGCACTGTAAATAATTAGTTGTCCAAAATCCAATATTGGAACAAAGTACAACGTACAGAACATATACTCCTGTTTAAAGTTATTTAATGAACTCTATACACAAATTTTACTGTGACAAATTTTAAATCCACTGATCTAAAGCTACAAATACTTTCCGTCAAAAAATTCCAGTATTCTTTAAATAATGATTGTAATGCTCCCCTCTCCCCCCAATCCCTAAAATATTTCCACAGCAAAAGTCATAAAAACAGTTTAGAAAAACATACGTTGCATCATCTAAGTATGTACACTACATAGGTATTTGACAAAAACACTTCTGGAAAAGTTTTGAATTAGAGTAAAGAATGGGACTACCTTAACTCAATAGTCTGATCTTTTCACAATCTACTTGTACACATCCAAAGGAACTTAACAGATATTCAACTTCTTTCCTTTACAAAATCCTTTTCTATTATTTCCAGGAATAAAAAAGCTCCTCAGGAAGAGTCCTGTTTTTTTTTATATGCATCACACAATGAGACAGTAACACTCTCAACTCCAGCAGTATCTGCTACTACAGTACAGAGATACTAAGATACAACGTTAAATAACCAAGATATTTTTAACCAAAGAAACTAACGTTAGACCTTCCCAGTAACAGTCAAGATCACAACAGAGTTAAGATATTTAACATAGGCTGTCTCTTGCACAAAGTTGCAAACATTTTGTTTTGACTTACAGTTTATTTATTACACTCAAGCATCAATGGAGTCAGTTTTTGTGACAAAACACCAAACAGTAAGATTTGAGAAAGCTTTGAGGGGGAGGGATAAGTTAGGAAAAACACTTTATGAGCTATTAGAAGTTTCGCAATCCAGCTTTCCAAGGCCAGCTTTTCATTTGGAACAAAATAAGAGCAGCTGCCCATGCTGAAGGGAGGTCAGCTTTGTTCCTGCCTGCCTCCCACCTGGACCACCAAGGCACTGCCTTATTGCAGACTTAGCAGTGGAAGATTCTTTGGTGGGCTGAAGCAGGGAGAAAATTGGATGGAAAACCAAATGCCAGCATAAAAAATACAGGGAGGAGGCAAAATTTCTACATATTTTACACACTAGTCTATTGTCTGGTGTTTCTAATATAATGATAATTACTACAAAGGCTAAAAGTCAAAAGTAATCCACAAAGGTCCTTTCAGTCCTCATTTCAGATTTTGTGGGTTTGCAGTCACTGTCCTGTTTCCTATCCCCTCCAAATGCACTTCGTAGAAAATTCAAAACTAGTATTACTTGGATATATCAAGTACCATGCCATCAAATGTGCAAACTAGAGAAATCAACCCTAATTTTTGACAATTTTTTCACCATTCATGCACTTTTTTTTTTGTATTTGTGAAATACAGATAAACAGTTTTGCTTTAATAATACTCACTAAAGCCTCAAGCACAAAAATGCCCCTCTCCCTCACTTTTTTTTCAACCATGTGATCTCCTTAATTACCTCTTCTGGAAATCGGGACTCAGAAGGAGATTGTATGTTAAACAGATGCACAGTTAAAATACTGTGAAGGAAAGAGCTTCAAAGAGAGAGGTTGGTTGGTTATCTGTGTGATCAGCATACGTCCACCCTTACAGTGAGGGACTCCAAGGAGAACCAACCAAAGACCCAGTTGTGGCAAAAAGCCTCCCGAGTCCACACTTAAGTAAAGTACAGCTTTTTCCGAATACAACATCTAGATATTTCAGCAATAGCGTTGTGTTATGCCAGTGACATTTAACTAACACCAACCTCAGGAGCTGAACCAATCTGCAGGAATGCTTTATATCGCCAGGAAAGTTCCAGTTCCTTTCAAATTCCCCTGCTTGAGAACAAAATCCCTCACTGAAGCTAAACAGTGCTGTTATAGACACAGAAGTTATTCAAACTGCAAGTGCTTCGTCATCTAAGCCTCCAATCGGATGAGAAGTCTGGCAGGAGAAACAGAATTGTGCAGCTACAGATATGTACAGAACTGGCCCCGGAACCAAAGTTCCTTTGGTCACATGGGAGCCATGAAACAAAACTAAATAAATAGAAGTCAAACCTATGTTTGCTTTCCCTTTCCTTACCCTGGGTTAGGGCAAAAGAGGAAGAAATTACGTCTCAGTATCATAAACCTAGAAAACAGGAACAGTTCTCAGGCAAATCTTTGGAACCACAAAAGTGGTAGCTGTCAACATCCAAGGCTGAGCACGCAACACTTCTGGATGATCCCAGTCTGAGCTAGATCACTGTTAAGACACTGGTCCCATTTTCATGACTAACCTGTCAAATGCCAGGCCGGTGGTCACTGGAGTGAGAAATTTCAGGGGGAATATGCGAATCTGAATCAGTGCACCAAATCCAGAGTTCTTCAGTTTGACAGGGACTGATAGCCCCTCCTTGCTCCCAATATCAAAAAGCAGAGGAGAAAACATCCTAACTGTGACGCACTCAAAGAGTAGGAGAAATCACTCTGAGCTCACACTGATACGGAACTGGAGGAAAACTGAGTACTGTACAACCAAGCAAGTTGGCAACGACGGGCCTTTAATGAGCTTCCTTAAGTCAAAGCGATAGGCATCTGCTGTTACTGAAATTAGAAGGCCAAAGTGTATATTACCACACACATTATCTCACACCAGGCATCTACAGAGTCCAGAACTTCCTGAAGTACTGGCAGAATCACTATGGACAAAAGACATATGCAGAATTTAAAGACAAGTCTGTACACAGCACACGCGGTCTTTGAATTGGGGGTCATGTAAGTACAAGCTCTAATGTAGATCCAATGGCTAGACAAGCTTGTTGTTATGGAAGGACAGCCCACGAGATGGTCAAAAAAGATAATGATCTTGTAGAAGCAAACCCACAGTACTAAATAATTCTGAATTGCTCTTACAAACACCAAACAGGTAACAAAAAATTTCTACATGCAGATCTAAAGAGCTTAGAACATTCAGCAAATGAAGTATCACCATAAGCACTTCACTGGGGGTACACC
Organism: Arenaria interpres; assembly: GCA_013399435.1. Lineage (NCBI taxonomy): Eukaryota > Metazoa > Chordata > Aves > Charadriiformes > Scolopacidae > Arenaria > Arenaria interpres. The sequence goes on from VXAK01009122.1 coordinate 62,691, forward strand.
CCTTCAAAAGAGATTATCCTGAAAGAGTACCTCCTGTTTTCTCCTAAAAAAACTTCGTGAAGTCTTTGGTGTTGAGTAGGAGCAAGACAGCAGGATCCCAAAACAAAGTAGCCCTGCATCTAAAAGCAGGTATAAATATGTCTCGGACAAGAGACCTACAAACAGTGGGAAGAGGAATCTTGCAGTCTCACAAGTCAGTCACCCCTCTAGGATTTCACTTAGGGAACAGTTAAAGTTACTCATTTTACAGATGTAGTCATAGAAGACTCCCAAGAAGAGAAATTTTTAGATTTTGTTCTTTCCATCAACAAAATGTCTAAGCACTCTGGAAAATAAGCATTTTCTAATTTGTAAAACAGGAACAGCAGCTGTTTGTTTCTTTGAAAACTTACTGTTGGCCCACGAAGCTTGAATTGCTTTCCGTGTTTTCAAAATAATCACCCCTCTCAACAAAGCCGTAGAGCATAGGAGTCTCATCTACTCTTTGATGCAGTTCCAGCTCCTCTGTTCCAGAAAAGCTGTTCCGCACTGCTGTGACTGAGTATATGCTACCTGATTTTTCCAAAACACAGCATTCCATTTATTTAAGACAATTTTGTTTGGCTGTTACAGTTTGAGGTAACAGGAAAAACACATACATCATTAGTTGTATGTTCCTTTTGTCACCACATTTTCTTTTGAGCAAGAAGCAACCTGTATGCCTAACATTAGCAACAAGTACTCCAAGAACCTTCAATTTCACTGAGAGAGGGTAACACAAGGATAAGATGCACACTGCCTTACGCCTCTTCAACACTGCCAGGACATCTGCATTCAGTTCTGTGGTACACGTCTCAGTGAAGGACAGGCTCTTGTCATATGTGCTATAAAACTACATTCTGTACAGGCTAAAATCCAGCTGTCTCTCTCTACAGGGGCTTTGCAGTTCAAAGCTAACATGAAAGTCACACCAGACTTGTGCAAAGTCCCCCCCCATGACAGAGGTGATGAAGCATATTTCTAAAACATTAGCTAGGAATTCCTGTATTGTAAGCACTAACAGTCCCAGACTCTTTTAATAGTTACATATGAGCCTCTGTAGTCATAAGGCTGTTCATAATCGTGCTGCTGCAGCACAGCCCACCCAAACACCTGGAACACAAGAGCAGATTGTCATCACTGTTTAATATTCTAGGGAGGCTCTCACTTAGAAACACCAACTTGCACTGATGTGTTACCCCCAACAGCAAGTTCAAAAGGCAGGAGGACCATGCAGGCAGAAACGTGACACTCCATGTCCCTGCAGCTTCATTTGATCTGAAACCAGTTTCTCATTATTTGTGAGAATACAGGAAGCTCAGACCAGCCAAGCTCTCAGCAGACATGCACTTCTAAGACCAAATCCATTCCAGCCAATGAAGAGTCCAAACAGAGTAAAGGTGTAAAAGGGCAGAAGAGAGCAGCACCACTACAGCAGGTGGTCCAAAATTTCCACTATAAATCCAGAGGAATGGTGGGGAAACATGCAGAAATCAGTCAAATTGGAAGAAGGCAGTTTTAAACAAGTCTTCCTACATGAAACTAAAGCAGTAAAATTGTTACCTTTCAGTGAAATGAGTGGCTCTGCTGCCTGCAGTACAAATCCTACCTGCAGCTTTTCCAGTGGCACAAACAATTGAGGAAATTCCCTTATGGGCAGCAAAGGTTTGCAGCGTGTGACCTTACACTACAGCATTTTAAACTCAGCTGAGATACAGTCTCTGCTTCCCCTAGTTCTCCATTTCCACAAGACTTAACTCCTCCAGGTTATTTCTGACAGGTTAAAAGAATGTTGGCTGAAAAGTCGGATCCGTTACTCGCTGTGCAATAGCCAATCTCACACGCCAGGACAAAACATTGATTATTTATTTCAGAGTTTGCCAGCAAGGCTGAGTGCTCGGTGATTTCCACAAATCAAGCACACCCATAAGAACTCTCCATACGATTTTTATACACATTTTACAACATCATTATAATATTGGTACCTCCTACCTATATTTGATTGGTTAGTAATTTACATACAGTTACACCATGCATGCTCAAGGGAAGGGTCTTCACCTGGGTAAGGGTCTTCTTGACCTATGGGTGTGATTTTTAGTCCTATAATGAAGGTAGTTCAGCTTAGGACACTAAAAATTTTCACTTTCCTGCCAAATTGGCTGAACTTCTCAAAATGTATAGATTAGTACCATCCTCAAGGTCCTTATGTTCGATGTGACTCCTCAAGAATGATACAGTATTTGCCTCCCTTGATTACGAGTTCTTTTTAACTCATGCCTGATAAATTCAAGGATAAAATCCTCATTATTTGTGAGAATACACACAAGGCCTTTCAACACTCGTTACTAGTAACATTTCAAGGATATGCTTTGGTAACAGGAAGCTGCAGACTGATAGGTACTGTACGGTGGTGGGTTCCACAGCCTGGCTCCCTGTGGGAAGTGAAGGCATATGGGGAAACACAGTGCTCCCCAGTTTCTTAACACTAGCCCTGGTGATTGCTGCACCTTCCTCTGCTTTCAAAGGGCACTCAAATTCAAGTAGAATCCGCTCTAAATATTGATTTATAGCAGATGTAGTTTTAAACAGAGTTTACAAGGAAAGCATTTTTTGATCTTTTGTCTACCCTCTGAAGGGAGAACATGAAAACAAAAAACAATGTTAAGTCATAAAAAAATAACTGTTGTAGTCCTCAGCAATTTTTAATTCCCCTCCCTTCACCAAACATCTGGGTTTTGTTAGAAAACACTGTAAAGCGATTTTCCAAAACCTTTGACATGCATTCTGCTCAATAGGTCCCAAAAGCTCAGGAAGGAGAGCTCAAACCAAGTAACAGTTGTTATTTATTAAGCCCCAGTAATGAAATTGGTCTAACCATTTTCTTCTGTCTAACCATCTCCTATTATTTGCAAGGGAAAGGGGATAGGGACGTAGCATGTTAAGATGATGCACATTTAATCGAAGAAAAGGACACTCTACACCAAGGAAGCTATTATTCAAGCAGGCTTAGTCTGACGAGCCAAGAAAAAGCCTCCTCTGCACAACTCAGGCCTCTCAAGGTACCTATGTGATTAAGTTACTTCAGAACAAATTAGTGCTCCATGAACTGATTACACCATAAATAAGCCCAACAGGAAAGAGAAAAGCCACTGACAGACTCAGTTCCCTCCTGACAGCAGCTGAGCTCCACAGCTCTCATCCAGAATGAACACCAAAAAGCTGTCAGTGCCAGAAGGATTTCTGGTCTTTTTACTCAAAATTCACAAAGTATGTCAAAGCAGATGCAATATCTACAGTAGATAACTAATCACAAGAATCCTATACTTTCATTTTCTCTCATCACTCAAAGCACAAATTGCAGCTCTCTCCCCGACCTAATAATTATTCGTATGGCTGCATTTTGTTCTTCTCCAGTAGCAGCATGAAACTTGATGTGAGCTGCAGGAACCCAGCCAGTGACTATACAAGCTGCTGTTGTGACAGCATAAAGCAGAAGCCAACTCGGCAGGTAATTGGACTTGAAGTCGTTAAGATCTTCCCCCGTCAGCTTGAAATAGTAATTTCATAGGGGAGAAAATAGGTTGTCTTTATCTACCACAGGTTACCGAAGGAAAATTTTGATCTCAAAGGCAGACAAATACCAAGACATAGCACCCTAAAAAGGTATTAAAGGTGGAGTTTTTTTTGTACTCTGCAGCAATTCAAAGAGACATTTGCAATCTTCTATCAAGTCAGAATTAAGAATACAAGCACTTAGGTGTCAAAGCACAACATTCACTTGTTAGAAAGAAGTACTTCTAGTGCTTGCTAATTGCATTCTCTTGCCCACTGACTCAATACTTCAGAAGATCTCAAATACCATACGTGCTGTTACAATAGAATTCATTCATGCTTCCAGAGTAATCCCAGGGAATCCTGAAGGGCTGATGTCAACAATTCGTTCTTCCTAATGCCATACTTCCAGTAACTCAAATGCACATGAAGCTCCTTTTTCATTTTTCTAACTTTCGCACCAATGGAAGTAATTTCAATTAGAAACCAAGGAAGAAGTCTGAACGTATACCTAGAGTCATGGGGGTTTACATGACTTGAGTGTTCAGTATCACCAGTAACCTCACTGTTAACACCAGCTGCCAGTACCCCTCACAGGATACCGGGAGTTCTCTCCCAGTAGAATTAAAATTTCCAACTAATGACCTCCAAGAGTGAATTAGTGATGACTATGAGGGGGAGGAAATGGGAATGAAGATCCACCTGTGTTCGCATGAAGGAAATGTTAACCCAATGGCCCACCAAACTCTTAGATTGGATGTGTACAGGAAGATGAACATCTTTGCTTGGCAGAAATAGGGATCATACAGTTTTATTTAGACAGGGCATATTACTCACCTACTTAAGATCTCTAAGACAGACATATGTCCTTAAATATTTTGGTTTTTTTCAGTTACAGGCACCTCTTTACCTGTCAGACATGTACACTCCAGACCAAAAAAATTCCCACCCACCCCCCTAAAAAACCCTCCCACATCCCTGCCCAAAAACCTAGAGCTCCAGGTTAGCATCCTGTAATTTCCAGGTGATTATTCTGAGAACTTACATCCCCCTCTCACTCGAAGTTCAGCACTCACTGGAAAATTTCTGCACAAGTAAACCTTGTAGTCATCTCAGCATCAGCAGACCTAGACTTGAGTTCCACAGCATTAACTATAGTGAATGGAAACAACTGTTAAGACAACTCAACCAAACAAAATAAACATTACAACTAACTTTTGATTTTGTTAAATAGCTCTAATAGCTTGAAAATAAAAATCAGCAAGCTTAGCTATGTCATGATGGGCTAGTAGCAAACTTACACCTAAGAGTTTGGTAGTCAGAAGAAGGTTTTCACAGATATGATCATGACTGATAACAGTCTGTCTCTTCACCATAAGACCCAAGTCAACGCAAGGAACGGCCTCTCCTGTGAAGAGGACTTGAAGATTTTGAAACAATCTCTCTTGTCTAGCAAAGGGCATTATTAAAATCTTGAGTAAGGTTCATGCACATGTAATGAACAGTCTCACACTCCTCCCACCCTGCCATGTACACACAAAAAAGAGACAGCACTAGAGTTAAAGCTTCCTTGATTACAGTAACACTAATTTTGAAAATGCTGGGAAAAGTCTGCCTCAAACAAACAGTCCCAGTTTTGTAAAATAGGGGACACTAGAAAATTTCCTGGATGGTACCCAAGCACAGAGTTAATAAAATAGGTTTTAAAGTCAAGTGCTTAATGTTGGAGATGCATGCATATTTTAATGCTCTGAAAAAGCTTGAGACTTGTTACCCCATGCAGTGCTTTCTCCCCCAAATATACCCATATATCCTCAGAAGGCCAAACAATTTTAAATTTTCTTCGGCACCTCCAGAAGGCAGAGTGGCAAAAAACAAGCACTCCAGTGAAAAAAAAAACAAAAGACACTGATTCATATGCAATTAGCTCAGCTAAATTTACTACTGAAACCATTGCTACTCCAGCTGTCCTTGACACCTGCATAGCAGGGAAAATGGAACATGACAAGCATCCTCTTAGGATCTATTGCAGTTTTCAGGCTGACACAGTAACTGAAAATTGGTGACAGTTACAGTTCTTGAGCTGCTGCATTAACAGAATTAGCACAAAAGCAGCTATGTACCTCATTCAAGCATCCATGCCACGGCAGAGACACAACACATGGAGACAGTCAGCGCTTTACCCACCTCTGCTGAATTCATCACCCAAAAAGCATCAGTACTCTGAAAATAACATGTTTCTTTCTACTCAAAGATCCAGTTTACACGGTGACAGACAAGCAAAGCAAAACAGAGAATGGGATCTTAGAAGTCAGAAGGAAGGCCATAAAGGGAGGAAGCTTGTTAATATCCTGTGTAGCACAAGGTCCCACTGTTTTATCTTCCTTAAATAAGAGTTAGACTGAAAGGCTGAGAGCAGAACAAAACTTTTGAGGTCAAGTTCCATATTATTTTCTAAGAACAAAGCAGCTCACTTTTCTCTATTAGTCTTTGTTTCTGGAATCATCTACAGAAGTTGTATGCAGAAGCCATCCCTAGTAAAACATATTTAGGCTCTGCTATTTAACATGTCAGAAAAGCCTACAAAAGCATCTTAAAATGTAAACGTCCTTTCTGTGCATTGAAAGAGCACTAACTGAAATCCACTGCATCACTGTTCTGGCATGAGGCCACCAGCCTTGCCCCAGACAACAGTATAAATACACAAAAGCTCTTTTATAAGGGTTCAGAGAAAGTGCAAAAGAATACATTCAACCTGACATGTCTACCTGAATCCAAATCCTCAAAGGGGGTGGCTTCAATGTCTCAGACCCTATGCTATCTTTATACAGGCACTAATTTGTACAGCACACATATTTTATCTGCCCTGCAATAACAATGCAGATGAACATTAACCAGATACCTTGCGGTGTCTGCCAGGTGTTTAAATATTTTGCAACTCAAATACTGAAATACTGTCCGCAGTCCAAACGCTTAAGATTATCCAGTGTATATTTCCATCAGCTATGGAAAACTCTTTTCTTTTTTCCATGTTACATTTTAAGCAACAAACCAGAGTTACCAACATATAAACATATACTACAAGCATTCTGTTTTGAAGGTTGATTTCATCAGGAAGATTTAACTCACAAATGTTTTCATTTTGAGAATACAAACAGTGAAAAATATTTACAGAAACTTTTAATCCAAAAGACTATACATTTATCAGCACTAGGCAGGCCCTATACAATCTTTAAAAAAAACAAGTTCTGATATTGTATATTTTGACAAGTTTAGGTATATACTGTGTATTGTATACATTATAAGAGAAAACATAATCCTGTACTCTGTATTAAAAAATATTCTTAGCTTGGTCTAAGTTAGACTACACATTTCTGAGAAAGGTGCATGTTCTCTGCCTGCCCCAAAATATGTTTTTGGTAGAAGTGATGTACACCCCTTACAAACCACCCACTTTTCTGAGTGTCACCACAGAACTTCCCCTCCAGTTTGGCCAGAACTCTCGTCACTTTTTGCTTCTAGGAAAAAGGGTTTGACAGAAGAGACGGGATGACTTTTTGCAGCTTGAATTATGTTCCACCAGCAGAACTTTAACCCAGACAGTTCTATACGTTAATATATTACTATGTTAATATATTTACTTTACTGCTTTTCCTCCTTCGCCTACACTAGACTTCAAGTGAAAACATACACAATATCATCATCAGCAACAAAAATGAAAGGCCCAGAGGGATCACTAAGTTTTTTATGCCTTTGCAGTTATCTTTCTGAAAAGAGACATACCAATCTTACACTCCAGTGAGAAAGAAATTAAAATACTTCTGGTATTTTCATCATGTGACTACTTTATGGCTCAGATAAAACCATCAGCATTAACAAAGTCAGCTGTCTGAACAGGGACAGAAAGGTCAGATTAACTCATACCTGAGGTTAAAGACTATTTTAAACAGGTAAGTGGATTAAAGATATATACCCCTAGAAAGAAAATCCACTGCAGACTTCTCATTTAACCAAATATATCTGGCTACCACAGAATGAACTGGCAGCAAGGTAAATCAGCAGTAATAACAAGAGTCGTTCTCCACCCAGGACCATCAGAAAAACAGGATTTGCCCCACTGCCACATACCTTTGATGCTTGAGGAGTAGAAATCACGTGAACGGTGCTGGGCTTAACTCCATTTGCCTTAGGTCGCTTATAAAGGGCAAATCTGCTTTTCCTGCGTCCTCTGTCACCATTAGGGAGGGATCCATTATACCTAAAATTAAACAAAAAAAAGTCTGGCATAAAAGACCACCAATTTGGAATACAGGAAAGGAGAGCAGCAATTTGGTCACAATAACCTGATGTCATCAAATGCATGGTCAAAAACAAAGAAAATAACACAACCATGTTAAATTTTGTTTCCCGAATTATGAGCATTCAAACATTCTTTCCCTACCAATGGTTGAAATTTTACTCATCATTAACACGGTCATCAACTACGAATGAAATACCGTTCAGTCACAGAAAAATACTTTAACTCTAGAATTAAAGGAATTTGGGAGATCAAATCCTAAGTCTTCCCTGTCATTTCAGCACATGGGAAGTTTTAAAAATGTCTTTATCCTACTATACTCTTTTCACATCTCATGCAGGAATGGAGAAGACAAGAGGAAGAACACAGGCAATTCAAAAAAACTAAGTAATTTTGGGACAAGTTCAACTAAGCGAAAGGGAATTTTACTAGCATTGGAGTTTTAGTTGAGTTTTTTTTCCCTTTTTATTTTAAACTCTAATCCTAAAGGCTTCATCTATTATTAAGGAAAGAGTATGCAAGTGTTTTTAATTTATGTGAATGTATCAGAAGACTTGCTAATGACTTCCTTTATCAGGTGTAACATAGTAGCCTTCAACATTTCTTTCATCTCTCTCTCTCTGAGGACAGAGACCCAATGGACTAATTATTCAGAGAAGACTTAAGCCTCAAGGGGACATGCTCCTTCCCCAGGGAAGGAATCAGCTGGAAATTTCTTTGCAATGCATAAGCATTGAACTCACCACCACCCCACCCCTAAGATTTAGGACAAGTAGATGCTTCTCTTCCCTGTACTGTCACCTGTAACATTCTTGATAACTCTCAACTGCTCTGTGAAGATCTCTCAGGGCTTTACTGTGTAGATGCCTCTTCCATTCCTGATCCTCAGGGATTTCAGCCTTTTGCCTGAAGAACTACAGGTATTATTACTCCACTTAAAAATCTCAGTTGTCTTACTGGTGAGGTCTATTCTATACTGATCACAGTCTTTATGAATAAAAGCTAACATCGCAGTCAGGAAAAGAATCTGAAAAGAAGAAAGAGGAAGATTTAAAGGTGACTAGCTCCTTGCAAAGCAAAAGAGGCTAAAAAAAAAGTTAGGAGAACTCATTATCTGCCTAGAGATATACTTAGAAGCAGTTCAGCTCTACATCCACCATGCTATCTGCAGATAAAAATCATTTGTAGCCCTGCAGGAGGACTAATACCCGCTCACTGTTTAGACTGTAAGAGCAGTTCTATGACAATTGCTGACTAGGAAAAGCAATGTACTAACCCAGAACTTTTTTTTTTTCTTTTATCTTATCATTACATTCTGTATACGTAGCTAACTAGTTTGTGTAACAAGTGAGCACAGTTGGAGAGCCTTGTATCCTTTTGCAAACAAACGAGAAACGGGTAGTGGATGAAAGCAAGTGGTCTCATTGCTAAGGTGCTGGAGCTTCTGCCCTGCAGAAGGCCGACTGCTGACTTCAGGCAAGGATTGCCTGGTGTCACACAGGAAGAGACTTTAAAACTTCCCATGCATAATGTCTAAATACCAGTGTCCTGAACCGCAGGACGGCTGAATGTTTGTGAGAACAAACGAGCAGATTTAAGATTGAAATAATCTCAAATGTAAGTACTCTAGAACATAAAACCAACTTTTTTTTTTAAATATACATTTAACATATGATCCCAAAGACACATAATAAGAGCTTTTCAACTGGGCTACAATTAAACTTGTTCTCTCACTCTCATTTTCATAGTGAAGGCTACTGTATCCCTCAGGAACATTAGGAGATTCCCTGACACAGCAGAAAAACAGGAGTAAATCACTATTATTTCATGCCAGGCCTACTCATACCTTGGAAACTTGTTATTAACCCCACACAAGAGAAGAGTAGCACTCAGTAGTTAACACAGCAGATCCTGTCACAAGAGACCAATTCCTAGAAAGATATATCAATACGATCCACAGGCAGCTTAAATACTAGCCCTTAAAATAGGAATGATTTGAGTCTCCAGCTTGAATCTTCCTAGATATACACACATGCTTTCTTTCAGAGACGCTATCTTACCATGAATATGCCAGCAAGTTTTAACTTGCCTGAAGACAGCATTCTTTCTACACGTATTTTTCTCTGAAAACCTGAGAAAGCAATAACCCCTTCAAAAATAATATATAACTAGTGCTGTCTCTTGCTTTATATTCTGTAATTAAATTTTTTTGTATTTGTGTAACTGTTAAGCAGCACTGAGTACTCCTCTAAAAGTTAAAACCAGGCTAGTAGGGTTATTTTGTCCGGTTTTTCTTGTGTTCACAAAACTACTGTAACTGGAAAAGGCTACTTGATTTAATTTCAGGTGTTGGGGACTTAATATCTTTTTAAAAAGGAAGAAGCTGCTCAAGGTTAAAAGGCCTTTTGGAAACTTTAAATAGGAAGGAAATACAAGCAAAGTGAAAGTTTAATTCATTCATCCTGATTAGCAGCGACAAGTTTTCATGAAGGTTTCCTTTGTGCCAATTTCTAAATTTCATTTGCACAAAAGGGCAGGGAGAACTGAGTGGTAATTCTACTATTTGTTACGCTTTAATCATAGACCTGCAAGTTTTATTTTCATCTGACACTGGTAAGAAGAGCTAGCACAATTACTAGGCGTACTTATGTGCTTTACAGGAATAAAGTGAGTGTCAGAGAGCTCACCTCTTTCCCCCCCACAGCCAGCAGACACCTTTTTTTTTTTCTCAGTCAGGACTCTCAACTTGTTCACCACAAACCAACCCTTCCCATGGCACTTGGGCCACACCTTTCCTTGCCACGACGTAGACAATCTACATACCAAATGAACTGATATTAATGTCATGGGATCTCGACAACCGCACCGGGACCTGCACCCACCCACTCACCCAGCGTCTCTGCCCCGGTGAGTGTACAGCTAAGGCTGCTCTTGAGGCAGCAGAACCCACCTTTGCTTCTTGGCAAGTCCCTGACTTCCTCAACTGAGCTGTCCCACAGGACGTGGTGGGTTCCAGCATACAAGCACAGGATCACAGGCATGGCCACCCACACCTTGCTGAGTGAGTGCTTCCAAGCACAAGGAGCAATAGCAAGAGAAGTAGCCCCCTCCTATCATTCATTTTTCTCAACTGTTCTAGTGAGCAGTGCTGGGATGAGCCACAGCTGCCTCCCTCCCAGGCAGCAGCAGGATGGAACCACACACAGTAAGAGGAGGGACAAGAACTAAGGCCACAAGTTCCCCCTCACAGATCACTGGAAGACTCCAAGGTTCCCCAGAGCCAACAGGACCTTCATAACCAGAACAGAAGCTCCTTGTTAAATCCTCTCACAACCCCACTCCACAAGCATCGTCCCATTTCCTTTCTCCCTGCAGGCTTCCAATAGCTCCAGAAGCCTGAAGCACCTTTGGGAGCAGCACACTAGCGTGACAACTTCTTGCTCTGCAAGATGCCAGCGCTACCAAAGACAACCTGCAGCTGGAACCCTCCATCCCACCAAAAACCCTAGAACAAACATTGCTTCCAGCTAATAAAGCTAGGAGAAATTAAATTTCAGAGACAGAATAATCATTTCTGAGACCATCCTGTTCACAGATCTAAGGGGCACTTCTGAAGTTCTCCAGATGTTCCAAAACATCAGACCAACACCTGTGGTAAAAGCAGCCCTATACTTTTTTCAAATACCTCTCAGCGACAGCAATGCTGCGACAACCAGCATTATGAAACCTTGTGGGATAATTATCTCTGTTGATAGCACTATTCCTTGCAAATAAGGGAGTGGTGCTGGCATAGGCTATGGGCACCCTAATTATCAAAGCCAGTTTCCTACAGATTTACATGAAACAGTCGAGGACTTTGGTATATAATGAAATGCAAACTCCAATTAAGTTTTTCCCATGGTTGGGATATGTAATGAAAGCCTCTCCTCTGCATGGATTCATGGCTGTCTGGAGAGCAAGACCACACACGCTCTCTCCCACAGTCCGAACACTGTGGCGAGTTCCTATTTTCTAAAAGTCTTGTATGAATATATTTGACTACTTCAGAGATCATCATCAACTTTTGAACCATTTGTGGGACGGCTTGTTGCACAAGCTTTTTTGGTTTGGTTTGTTTTTTTTAAAAAGAATCAGGCTTAGCCAGTGGCAAAGAGTAAGTAAGACCTGTGTTATTTAGAACAAGAGCTCTAAATATCTTGGTCTGCACCTCAAAAAGTTAGACTTTAACTCAGGAAAGTCATCTTCAAAAGCAAGGGGAATACCTAGTAGCTAACAAACACAGAAGCTGTTGCATGTAGCTGATTTTTACTTTTTAACAATGCTATGAGAATATGAACTGTTATAAAATGTAAATACTCCTCCATACTTATGCAACCTACGTCCTAAAAGGCTGCAAACCGAACAAGTCAAAGTTTCACAGGTAGTATTTCCACTGGACAAAAAAAGAGCAACTTCAATTCGCTTTCCACACCTACTGCTAGCAGTTCTACTGCACATGCTGTCATTTTTAGACGCCAACTACCCCATTTCACAGACTCAGCTCTGAAGAGATGACATGCTAGAATTCAGTTGTTACCATAGCTCTAACGCGCAAGAGAAAGCGCATCTTTACTCTGCTAAACAATAAAGATGCAGAAGTATTAGCAACAGCTTTCACTGTGACACCAGACTCCAGTGAATTTTTCCTTTTAAGTACATTCTGATTCCATGTTTGGTGTCATACAGTAGTATATACTCAGCATGTATCAAAAATGTAGTTTGTGCTTACACCGTATTTTTGCCCTCACTGAACTAGTGTGGGCCAACACCGCTGCCAAAAGCGGCAGTCCCACCTTTCATTTGCTAGTTCGTTCCTGCTACTTCTCTCCTTGGTTCACATGAAAAGGAAACATAACCAGATTTATGCTTTAAATTTAGTTTGAAACCACATCAATTCCTTGTTCTCCACTTCACCGCAAAACCTCAAAAGCACTTACATCGGCAACCAGGCACAGAGGGCACGAGAAATGACTCTGGAAGTATTGCAAGCCTGCAGTTATCACGACATCTACATTAGAAGTCTAAAGATACATTATTCCAGTCCCAGAGCTTTTCACGACTGTACGCTGAATTCCTGACTAACTGGAAAGCCCTCATATGCTGAAGCATCCAACATTTACTCCCTTGAACACAGATTAAAAGGAAAAAAAGCCACAAGCTAGTTTATATCAAAACACAAACAGAAAGCTTAACAAATGCAATACTTACAACAAAATAAGCAAACTTAAGTCTCCTTGTATGTCATAGCACTGCCACGTTTCATACTCTTTACACCACCCTCCTTGTATCATACTGAACAATTCGTTTTGTGTCCACCAGAACTGATTCACTATTTCAGTCAAATAGTTTGAATGGGTTTGGATATTATTCTTTTTTAAGACAATATTTATTCCAAACATATTTCTCTGCATCAGACCTTCATAAAACCAGAAGTTGCTGTCTGCCAGTTATCTGAGAATGTCAGTGAAATAGGACAGTGAAGTTACTCACAAACTTAATCTCATTGGGAAGTGTTGCCAAATAGGAAAAGCAAAGATAAGTAGTACTTCTGTACCAACAGGACAGCACTGGTTTATCTTCTCCTTTGAACTCTATTCTCCAGTACTGTGTATCAGTATTAAAAATATTAACTCAATATTCATTTAAGTCTAAGCTTGTCTCCAGCCGATTATTACACACATCAATTTCTGTCTCAGAAGCAGCCTCCAGCACCAGAGGTGTTGTTAATCATCAGCCTGTTGCCGTGGTGAAGTTTAGGCAGTGAAAGCAAATCTGCTTCTTGAACACTGTAGTGCTTCACAGACTACACCAAAAACCTTTAATATTTAAGTTTCTTGGAAGCTGGAAGGAAGATACTGTTGTCCTCATTGCCATCATCATCATCGTCCCCCAGCACTCAATGAGCAGCTCAACAAGCCTGGACTGAGCAGAAAGGTGCCCCTTCTATCTTCCAAATCCGCACTTTCCCCATTGCATCACATGCAACTTTGGCAAAATGTACAGATCACAGAAGGACAGAAAACAAAGCCAGACGGAACTTCAAGGAGTCACCTAGTCCATCCTCAACTCGAAGGCTTGATCCAGTCCATTCATGACATTTCCAGGTACCCTGGGAAATGCAGGCCTCCTCACCATGTTTCCACATCCTTGCACTTGAAACTCTGCCCATGCAGGCACCAAGGGAGATTCAGGTCAAAGCAAGCCTCCTGCACTTCCCACCAAATCCAAACAACCTAAAGAACCTGTTCTCTTTTTCTTTTCACAGCATGTGCTAGAATATTTGATTCCTATCTGATTTTTCTTTCTTTCTAAAGGAAAACATTTTAGGAAGTTACAGCAGCAAACTAAAGTAGCCTTACATAGGATTTTTGTTACTGTAATAACTATAGCAATGAGTAACTCGTGGGCTTCCATCCTTTGAGTAACAAAAGCCACTGATCCAAGATCTTAAGTTTACGCAACGTTGGAGGAAGTCTTGAATGAAAGACAGTCCCACCTCAGACTCTGCTGGCTAAGACAACTCTATAGGCATAAGTGCTTCCTAATCACTACCAGCACTACAGCTTAATAAGGCAGTCTTCCTGCAGAGCAAGAATATCCAAACCAGCAAGTTCCAAAGACCCAAATAATCTCATCTCTTTCCCCAGTAAAGAGCAATGTTTTTGCATCTGTGAACTTGATTATCCCTGAGAAAGGTATGTTGGAGTAGTTAATTGTGGATTTAATCAGCTTTTTTCCTGATTTTTCTAACTTGCATCTGTGAACTCATTTTACTCTCATAAAACACTTTAGGAAGTACTCCTTTCTCCAGTATTTTTGGAATACTCATTGGCATAGTGATAAATCCTGTGTCTTCACCACAAGCCATTTCTTCTCCAGCACGAAATTTTAGTGCTGCCTGCCTAGTTTACTGCTACCTGTACAGCCCCAGAGCCTTCAAAGAGGTTGCAGTGGTTCAGTGAAATGCAGTCTGACCTGATAACCCCTATAGTTATTAGGCAGATTTTTCAGAGAGAAGGCTGTTTTGCATCACTGGCTAGCGATTAGGGGTTGGTTTTAATTACTTTTAAGCTACCCTTCAAAAGTTGCTCCTAATAGCTCCTGCTACCATTAGGAACCTAGCAGTCAGCTTAACCAAAAGCTGTATACAATGCCTATAGTCCTTTTACATTCAAGTACAACCGGCCTCTACCCGATCAGAGCCAGAAATGTGGGTTAGCTGAACACAAGGCTAAAAGGTTATGCAGAGCATGGGAAAAAAAAACCTAAAAAAAAAATTAAAATCTTTCAGACACACCTACAACAGATCAGATAAGCTAGAACCTACTTCTCCCCTTCACAAGATATACAAATTAAGTAGAAACTTATCTACTGAAAACACCACAAGAAATCGTATGTGAAGTACCTGGGGTTCTCCAGGGTGACCTTACTTCTCCCTCAGTGTTCTGGAACAGAACTGGTTGCTATTCCGGTTCAGAGGGAAAAAGCTTATTTCTGGCTGCTACAGCCTCCTCTTGTTCCCCCCGATCCCCAAATGATAAAAGGATCTGCTACGCCACAGTTCAGATTAATTCATAGGCTGACTTTTGAACTACTCCACCCCACACATTCCCTCCACTGTCAGCAGGACTAGTCCACTATTGTAACAACTGGAGCATAATAGTTTAAAACGTTCGGTTTAGGGAGAATATTTATAGAAAATACAGCTTACTAATCCTCATGCATGTTTATGTAATATAGGCAATTCAAGAAAATATACACCTGATCTATATTAACTTCACCCTATACAGAAAGTTAGAGGATGCTATTGATTTGCAAATACCAAATCAATTGTGTAAGAACTGCTTTGGATCAGCTTTATTTACACCACACATCTAGTTTCCTTCAAAGTCCCAAATCCCTCTGCTGTTTTGATACTCTCCCCTCACTGATTTGGGGGGGAAACAAAGAAAATAGAGAAGTGAAGTGGCATAAGTAACCAGTCTCAAAGTGAGGGCCACTGGAGTCAGGGTTTTATTACCTCTAATTACTTGTAACATGAGACGACTGACCGAGATCTAGTCATGAGCATAGTTTTGACACTTGTGTAAACTAGCTGGTATTTCTTCTGGGGTGGGAGGAACTTACGATAGAAAATTCCTATAATTCTCTTTGACCATATTTTCCTTATCAAGTGGTTTGTTACTTGCCCCAGATTATTTTTCTGGAAAATAATTTGCTACTTCTGCTTTTGTGAAATCGAGGACAGTAGATCTTTGCCACCACTTTTGAATAATTAAAGTTTCTGTGGAAGTTTCAACTAGCATTGCAACCTCAGTTTAGTTAAGGAAATTCAAAATCTTCAATTGCACGTGTTAATGACAAGGTGGAAACGGGTATTTCAAGAGGCAATGATGGAGGATATTTGCTGCATAGGCTTCTACAAGAAACTACATAAGCAGCACAAGAGTTTGATTAAAAGCTAATATTCTAGAAGAGCCTAAGGAGTATGCTGATGCAGACTACTAGAGCAGCAGGATAAGCTTCGATTAAAGCAGTCAAATAACCTCACAGTTCTGAACAATTTAATAGCTGAGAACCTACACAGGCAGCCCAGTTAAACACTACAGCCAGAGAAAGGAATGATTATAGTCTCATCTACAACATAGATTTCTAGGAAGCCATCCATAAACATGATACTAGCAGGGAAAAAGAGCAGCTACCTTTAACAGGACCCCCCACAACCCAAACCCCCACATTTAAGATAGTATCATAGCAATTCCAATATAAGTAATATGCCAGAAGAACATTAGAATGCAAGCGGGTTTCATTTTAGAAAGCAAAGGGGAAGGGAATCTGTTCTTTCCCATAATGACTTCCTTAACAATCCTTATTTCCCACGTTTTACTGCTCCCCCCAGCATTCATTTAACAAGGAGGTAATTTTATTCAGTGCTTTAAGCTCATCTCCAAAACTGTCAACTAAAACCATTCACTACTGCATAAAACCAACAATGCTAGCACACAGCAAAATACAACTTATAAACTAATCAAGTTCATTGCAAAGCATACTTTTCATTTTAGCTAAAAGAGCGTTAAGAGGTGGGCAAAGCACCATGTTTACTGAATCCTCTTTCCAACCCTAAACCTCTCATACTATAGAGGAAATGCTATTTATCTGAGAACTATCTAGCCAAATGCCACTGAAATTGTTTGATACCATATTTTCTTAAACTAAATACAGATAGATACGACAGAAAGTGAGATCTAGCTTTTACCGCATTCAAAACAAGTCAGATAAACACAAAATCCCATTCAAAGGAAAGTACTAGGCACAGCTGGGGTTTGATGCATGAGAGAAAGATGTGAGGGAGGAATACTGTTTATCCAAAACACCAGCTTAGGATCCACACACTTATGTATGCAAACAATTTGCAATCTTCTCTTAAATATCAAATCAAAAAAAAAAAGGCTGAAAGCTTAAAAATTTAAGTCAAATTAGACTTCATCTAACACAAAGGTACAGGAGACCTCAAAACACACCTGCCCTGACACACCAAACACGCTCCCAACCTACCTCACCTATTTGTGCTTCATACATGCCTGAAGGTGCAAAAGCAAGCTGTTCATATTTTAGTCTGAGAAATCAATAGTAATAACAACGTTATATCCAAAACTTCACTACATTAAACTTTATGGGGAAACTACATTTGATTCAAAGGACTATTTGGGTCATTAAAAAAAAAAATATGCACAATTCAGTCAATTCATTTCCTAAGCAATCAAGTGCTTTCCCTAAAACACTATCAAGGACTATTTGACAGTTCACACTTTCATAAGAAAAAGTGATAGCTTCCTTACAGCTTCAGTTATCCTCTAAATACAAGCAGTTGAAATACCATCTTGTCTGTGGAATCACAAAAAAGTTCCAGGATGACTATTACGTAGGGCTTTTTCGAACACTCAAGCATGACAAGAATCTTCTTAGGATCATTCCAGTATCCTTTAGCACAGAGGAAAAGATGTAATTTGCATTCATTTTGTGAATATAGGTGATCTCACAGGCAGTGTTACTGAATAGAAAGTGAAGCGCTCAACTACTGTATCCTGAGCTGCAACATCTCTGTCAAATCCCATCAAGTTTAACACCCCTTTTAGTTTCCCAGGCAGAGGGCAGCCTTACAAATGCACAGCTCCCAGTTCAATCCCAACAGCTTAACAGAATCCCAAATGTTTGCCTTGGGAACAGAAAATTAAAAAATGGGTTTCCTTCTTTGTAGCACTTGCAAGCTTTACCGCCTCTCAACACAGCAGCTTCCTTGATGTCACTGGTGCTGCATTACCATTGACTGCTAGAACGACAAGAGCAGTCAAAGGCAAGACACTCTGCTGCACAGCCTGCTCCTAGCGGATTTAAAGTAAGGAGAAAACCAAAGAGTTACCTTTCTGCCTTCTAGCACCCAGCAAGTTCCAGAAGCTGAAAGCTTCCAGGTGGAGGTTATCTTAGAGGGCTGCTCCACTACCACCTAGTTGGACCAGATGTACCAACACAGCCGAGAACCACTCTGGTTACGCTTAAGTATGTAGCATTCAGTGTGAGTTATTGTCAGAGGTTCCTGCTTTTAATTTGTATTCTCCAAACAGAAAAGAATGGGCATTCTGTGAGACAGATGTAGAAATAAAGCCAATGAGACATAAAGAACACACAGAAGGCTGGAAGAACCACGCAGCACTAGAAGTCTGGAGAGCACTGTGAAGCAAAGCAGCATTACACCTAGAACAGCCAGCAAGGAAGCTAAGCAGTACCTGTGCTTTGGTAACAAGCGTGTTTGTTACGTGCCCTAAAAAAGACACAGGACAAGTTACTCTTCATACCCAGTTTTAAAGACCTACCTGAAATCTACCACATCAGTGTGTGTACCATAAGTACACAAGCACCACAGCACAGCTGAAGCTCTGGGGTTTTTATTTAAGAAAGTCTTAATGAACCAGAAATTAGCAGCACAGCCATGCACTAAACTAGACTTCGATATTATCTTCTTCAGACTTACAACACCCTGACAACTTACTAACTCAGAGACCTTGGGTGTTTGCTTTTATCATAATTTATAACAAAGTTAATCAGTTATCTCCAGACAGGAAAAGGTTTTGCAAGGCTGTGAAGTGTTTACTGCTGACGAGCAAAACTAGTTCTGATCTATACACCTTTATGACAGCAAAGTGTTTCAGTTTAACTCTTCTACCTGCAAAGTTTTGAGATTTTTTTCTTCCCTTAAGAGGGCTTCCAAAAAGTTACACCAAATAAGCATTGATCCTTTACAGGTCTCAGAAGACCATCACAAATACTTAAGAATTGTGAGTTATCTGCACGGACTTACTAAGAACGAATCGAAGTCACAAGCGATGTATTCCTGAAGTTTAACTTCCAGATGCTCAGAGACTCTGATGTCTAGAAGAACCTCACCATACAGCTTCTTGCAGCAGCTGCTTGAACAAGAGATTTCTCACTATTGTTGTCTCCAAACAGGAAGGCACGCCGTTCTCGGCGATGCAGCAAGACACATGTTTTATGCAAGTTAACTGCACAAGACTGTGTTTATATACAGATGCAACCACTGAAACCCTAAGACACTGAATGATCTATAGAGGTTAAGGTTCTTGAAGGACCAAAGTTTTCACTTGCCTTATTTGCAGTGCTAATCCAGCCTGCCTACTTTTGGTTACTTACTCTACAAACCAAAGTTTCATAAAATTTATACATTCCAACAGATATTAAGTAATGCGCACAAGTGGCACAATGGTTTGTAGAACAGAAAACAAGTTGAAAACCACATATAATTCTCCCTCAAATTTTTCCCTTTGGAAATCCAGCTCTTTTTCTTCGCCAAAACCCACAAAGACAGCAAGCATACTATTACTATTTTTGTTCACCAGCTTTCAAAATAACAAGCCACCCCATATGTTTCTCTCTTTATCTAGATTTCTTTGATTTTAAAGGCAAGGATGCCCTATGGGGCAAACCAGACCAAGAAAACAGACAATCTGTTTAAAGCAATGTTTCCCAGACTATAATTCCAAATAGTATTACAGGACTTAGAAGTAGCATTTGCAAGCCAAATGGAAATTCAGCTGTAGAAATAAAGCTGATGAGCCCAAGACTGAAATTGGAAGTGGATTCCCCAGCAAAGCATGTCTGAAAAGAGCTAGTTCAGAGACACAGAAATCAAGTAATCGATTACAGCTGGCTGGCTCAAGAGATTTCCCTTTTGCCCTCGAGTTTTCATACCTGACATCACTCCCCAAGGGCACCTTGGCCATGACACGCTGTTTCCAACTGAGTAGGGGAGTAGTACAATGCTAAGGAATTTTGCATCCCACTCCACTGGCAGCGCATGAGGATACACAAGTACAGACAGAATCTATCTCCTTTTAAGTGGATTTTGCAGATAACCAAATTCTTACCTCTTTTCCCTCACCCAGCTACAGATACCGCATGTCCCTGTTAGAAAACAGACAACACATTCCCTTGCTACTCTGTCAATACTTTGGCATCATACCCATAAGAATATCTGTAAGTCTCCCACAACTGTTTTACCTTCTTCCTACAGCCCTATCAAAGGCAGAGGAAAGAGCTACAGCATTGGCTTCTATTATGCAGAGATCTCTCAGGCAAGAGATGCCATCGCTCTACAACCTCGAGGGGGAGCATAAGATAAGAATGACGTACAGAAACACTCACACCCCATCAGTCTTTTTCAGTATCTTTGTAAAACTCAGAAGTATATTTTCTGGAACTGCCCATTATAATGGAACAAGCCTGAAGTCCACTAGAGAGGCATTCACATCTGGACAAATCCCAAACAAACTTCTCCTTTCAGAGTTTTGGCCAAGGACAAAAATCCTCAATGCAGCTATTTTACAACCACTTGGAAACGGAGACTTTTCACATCCAGAAAACTCAATGTTTGAGTAACATAGAATACTAATCTTAGTTCTGAATTGAGCTCATACATGAGAGGCAAAAGTAGGAGGCTGCTGAACTACATGGAACTTTATCTGCAATTCCCAAAACAAAGTTTCAGGCTGTGTTCAAAATGCCTCCCAAAAGCTGGTTTTCCAAGAAAAGCAGATACTTGGAGTTATTCTTCTGGGACATCTTTTTCCACTGAAAAAGCAGAGATGAACTGATCCAAAGCAAAAGCATGTATCACCAGAAGACCTATGTTCTATACTGAGCACTTTATGAAGCAACACTTAATAACCAAGTAAAAACCAGAAATTTTTTCACCCCAAGGCACTGTGATGACTTGCACATACAACACAACGATCATTTACCATACTGAAGTTTTTTTTCCACAAACAGCTGTGACAGACCTTACACTGTGGCCCAGGCTGCCACTAGAGATTACACCGCTCTTCCACATCCAAATCTCTTCACCATAGTTAGCTGCAGTGCCCAAACGTTTGTGTCCATTCCCATTCTCTCAAAATTGACATCCTACCATTACTGCAGGCAGTAGAGGTGAAGCAATCATAGTGACAAAAAGAACAATCAAAAACCAAGACATTTCATAAGCCACAGAACCAGCAAAGCATGATTTCCTCTGGGTACACGTCTTGCAATGGGATTCCTTCTTTGTCTACTAAGGTGACATCTCCAATTGAAGCTTTTCCTCAGTGGTGAGAATCACAGTCACATGGATTACCTGATGTGTAATGAGGCAGGGGCGTGGGGGGCTCATTCATCTTGCAGACTCTCCTCAACAGAGCTCAAACAGCATTGCGAGGCTTTGGAATAAAATCAGTTCAATGACATACTTCATTTCCAGTTACAGACTACAGCCTCACCTGTCACTACATCTTTCAGTAAATCATGGAGTATTCGTCAGAGGCAGATGGAAAATGACTGGAATAGGAAGCTAATAGTGCCAGCAGAGCTGAGGATGTGGTGTCCTACAGCAAGACGACTGCCCAGATGGCCAAAAGCAGTAACTACCTCAGACATCTGGCTTCACTCCATCTGTTTGGGTCACCACCCCAAAAACTGACTACCGTGTTCTGCCCTTTAAAGTCTCAAAAGAGGTATCAGATCCTCGAGCAGTTTATCTCAGACCACTTCAATACTTCCAAGCAGTTCTCAAATTACCACAATCAGTTTGAAACAGGCACTTGTTCAGAACTTCTCTGGATTTTAACTGGGCTTAATTTATGCCAAGACAAACTGCACATCTGAACAGTCGTTATTTGGACTACTTTTTCCCTTCCGAAGCAAAGAAAGCTAAAACAAACAGCAGATAATAATAAGCTAAAAGATCCTGTCAAGTACTGCGTGCTATACTGCTTATTTTTTAATTTTGACAACAGCTGTCACATTCTGCATAGGCCTATACATCAAATAAAACTCCTCCAGCAAATGGGCAACAGCATATGTAAAACCTAGGAGTGGAGGAAGGAAGAAAACAGAAACTTTAGATTTCATCTGAGTGACCCACTCTTTAGACTCAGTCATGAATACAGGTGTGAAGTTACCTTCATTTAAGTAAACAAAAGACTGCTTATAAATCACTTACATATGCTTCATCTAGTTCATGCACAAGCAAGAAGGGAGAGGTGGCACAGAGATGAGAAAGTCACATTGCACATATGGTTTTAACAAACAAGTTGTTGCTTTTACAAATGAATATACTTATTTTGGGGTATTAAAGAGTATCATACGTTCTTATCTACCAGTATTTTTTTTGTAGTTTAACTCAACTAAGTGTTTTGCTCCCTTGACCTATACATGACCAACTGATCTTTAACGCATTTCTCTAAGCCTACATAGCACAAAGCATCACACTTTTACCATCTGACATATTTATAACAAATTTCAACGGTTCATGAAACAGAGACAGCTGTTTTTTCTCAACTGCCATCTCTGCCCAAAACTCACAGATCAGCCCATACTCTTTCTGGCTTGGGTCTGAATAGAATCTGCTACTGGAATGTAGCCAACCCCAAATCCAGTTCCTTCCTTCCTGCCTGCACTGACTACGAAATGCCCAGAGGAGAAAGAGCAAATCACTATTGCCACAGAAAGATCTCCTTACCCTTTAACAAAGTACTATTTTACAATTGTTCTCCTTATGCTGAGAGATTTCCAGTAGGTAAAGCCTTAATATAAACCGGTCTCCTGCAAGGAGTTTAAGCTGCAAACTAGTAATATATGATCAGAGGCCGATTTCTGAATTGAATTTAAAGTCACATTGCACATAATAAACTAGGAGGGCACACTAAGCTTGACTTAGACCCTGCTAATCACTTAAACCCTAGCTTTGCTTACAGAGGGAACTGTACTTTATATTTCATAGTCTTCCTCATCCTTACACGGAAAGGTATTTGTTATATTACACCAGCCTCTGCGTGCTGGAAACTCAAAACGTGCAATAAAACTAGATATATAGCACTCAAGTACTGCAGCTGGAAGTGTGATTGTGCAACCAAAGAGATAAGGCAGGGCTGAGCCAGCAATGTAACAGCAGTATTTTGTGCTCAAACACTGAAAGTAAGACACAAAACAAAAGGCAAAGTTAAGACTTTTTTTGCTCTGACAGCAAACAGACTGTGAAAATACTGTAAACGATGGCTTGTTTATCTCTCAAAGGCAAAAGGAAGAACATATTTACAGCTTTTGGGAAAACCCTGTCAAAGTCTTTAAAGGGGTGCAGGGGCTCACTAACTAAAAAGGTTATTTAAGAAATGCTTTGAATTGTGGGGAAAAATTGCAGTGCACATCCCTAAAAACAAACGAGTAGTTTGCAGTCTCTACCCCGGCACCTTCAGCAAGACACCTTGCCTCAAGAAAAAAAAATCTCACCCCGATCAGAAAGACTAGAGCGTTGCAGCTTCCAGACACTGCCCATGGAGGCACATTCCTGTAACCTCTAGGACTCTCACACAGTCCCAAGAGCAGCTGGCTCGCCCGGGGTGTTTAAAGGTGCCTCCCGCGTTTCAGACTTTTCATTAGTCCAATGAAGACCAGCAAAAGACAAAAGAGGAGTAAAAAAAAAAATATAAAAATATCATACAACTGATCTGTTTGGCTATTGCCAAACCGCCTTCTCCAGATTTAGCTCTGATGGAAGAAGTTGCTCAGCTGCTCATGTCAACCAAAGCTTGCCTCCTCATTGCCCTAAGACCAATTTGTTGGTAGTTTTTTGGCAAAACACACCGAGGTACCGATAGGCCATTTGATTAAATCTGGCAGAAAGAGATTAGGGAACACTCTTACAAAGAAATCCTCTGCCTCCACCGCTGTTCTGTCAGAGCTGGTCCAGACCTGCAGCAAGGCACTGTAACCTCTCACATCACACACACGGTTCTGCAAAAGGACTTCTGCCCACAGCCCACAACAAAGGCCACACACTAAACTCATTAACTCAAAATCCATCCCCTGATGCACTGGTAAATTATTCCAGTAAATTTTAAGATTCAGAAAGTAATTTGAAGTAGATTTTACACATCTGTTAGCAGAAAGGTTAGGACAACTACAAGGTAATGAATCCTATCTAGTCTGAAAGGCTCCTCTCCAACACCAAAATGATTTTTGAGTTTCACAGCTGTTTGCTCTCAGAGGTCAAGCATGGGCTAGGAGGAAGGCAGCTGGAACTACAGCAACATTTTGGTTCATTAGTCAATGTTCCATAAAAAACCCTAGTCATTTGTGAGATACAGAACCCTGTCACAGGATGTGCAGGGAAGCAGGAACTGTACAGCTCTTGGTATCTTTCAACAGCTCAGTCTTTCCTCTCAAAGAAGGACACACGCACGCTACTCCTGTTTCAAAGGCTACGACTCTACCATTACTAAATCAGACATCGACAATCAAAATAAAGTCACACTGTCACACATGAAGAAATACAGCTGTGCTTATATCAAAGTTTCAGCCCATTAACTTCTGTGTCTAGACTAAACAGTTCTTTCGCTCTTCCTAAAGGCACGTGCTGGAGAGTTTGCACTTTTGGTCACCAGTTTATTTGTAATAAGCAAAAGGAGATTTAAGCTTTTATATGTTTCAATTTGCTTAGTTAACTTCCACAGAGTGACTAATTGTCTTCACAGCCAGTACCACTTTGTCTTTATCCATGACACTCACATGCCTTAAGAGGATACACCTCATAAGTCTGAAGCATTTTTGAACTGAAGTTTGTTTAGGTATTACTAAAGCCATCCAGTTTGAAAAATAAAACTGTTCCGTGACAGTTTATGAACTTACTGGATTCTAAATTAAAGATAGCATACATATTCAATGCTGAAAAGTAATTTGAAAGCCTACTAAATGCATCACTACAGTTGAATATGAAGATTGCCTTCCAAAAGTGTTTATCAGTTAGAGAGAAAGACTATGCCAACACTTCTCTTTTGTACACAATTCAATGAATGTAAAGATGAAAAAGGAGAATTTTGCAACAACTGGGATCAGTTAACATTGTAATACTCAAGGAGAAGACAATAATGCTTCTCAGCCTCCTTTTTAACATACTATGCGCCAGCTATCTCTAATGTTCCTTGCCTGTCCTCACTCCTCTGGGGAGGCAGCGCAGTAAACTGACATTTTAAGTTAGTGTTTGTCTCATTATGCAACTGGCTGCTTTCGTCTCTCTTTAACACAATTAGTTGCTACACCGTAAACGTAGCTGTATCATAGTTAATATAAGCAATAAATATGACAGATGAACATTAGGTCTTTATTGCCAAACACTTCATAAGGGCACGTGTGGCCTTCATACTATTCCCTAGCATAGGAAGCCTTCAGCTACATTAGACTAGGAGCAGTCCTACATCTAGCTCATTCCCCTTGAAGCGTGCTAGTTTTATCTCCAGTGAGGTCAGGGTAGGCAGTGTGCCCAAGTCCAATATTGAAGATGATACTGCTAAATGGGGGGAAAAAAAAACCTGACCACCTAAAGTAAATCACTTGCAGAAGCACAAAACAGGGCTTGCTTACTTTCCCTCCCTACAGGAGAAACAAATTGCTATTGATAGAAGCATGCCTAATAGGTCCTTCAGCAATTGGCATCTTCATATCATGCCTAATCAGATTCAGCTTATCTCAGAACCACTTAGCTTTTAATAAAGCAAACTCTTCAGCAGTGTAGATGTTGTCTGTATCCATTTTCACAACTGCTGTTTATAATATCTTTTGTCTATATGACACTTCTGTTGTGAAACAGAGGAAAGCTTTTAGCTGAATTATTTTTTCTTCACCATGAGCTGCTAACTGCTACTAGGAAGCTGTATGCGTGTTTTTGACTGACCTCATTGGACTTTCTATTCCAGCCTTGGGAGAAATGAATAAAACTCCAGGGCAAAACAGCTGATACTTGCATATACTGCTCAGAAGCCCCCTATATTTAGGAACAGAAGCTATACTAATCAGAACAAGTAAAAGCTACATGTAGACAGTGCAAGTCCAGTGATACCTTGTTCACATACCATTCATTACCCAACCATATTAAAAAGCCATGTCCTCCTGCCACACAGCCCCTCAGTAACAAGTTTTCAAAGACTGAATGTTTATATTACAACTGTTGAAGCTTTGCCTTGCAAAGATTTCCTTTAAGGACCATCTTCTTGCATCTTAAGCACTATTAACTCTAGCCAACAAGTGCTATTTGTGGGAAGGGCAGCAGGAAGATGTTCATTTTGAAGAGCCAGTCAAACACAAGGTTACTCTCACTGCTGAACTCCCAGCACCACGGATGCCTACTCAGACACTAAGACGACCCCACAAACAGCTTACTGCCTGCTGCCCTTCCCCTCCCCTAGTCTTTGGTTTTAAATCGCATAGCCATAAGCGCACCCATTATACAGTCGTTAACAGATGTCATATTACAAGGTTAAATGTACGAATCGTCTCACAGAAGGGGCACATCTGGTCATCCACAGAGGATGCCCGATGGTGTCCCACAGCTGAAGGGCTGGGAGAGCACGGCTCCAGCTATTCCCACACAGGCCCCCACAGCACACTAACCCGCTGCTTTGGAAACCCCTACCGCTCTTGACTGTATTATTTGCTTAATATGAGGACCAAGACCTATTCCAGGCCACCAAGTAATAGGATTAAAACAGTCTAATCCCAGACATTACTTACAGTTTGACAGAGAAGTTACCAACTGGTCCTCCAAAGTCTGTGAATGATGCGACAATATCGAGACCTGGTACTAACCTGCATATAGCTGCACTGGTAGATGTCTAAAAAACACATGGTAAGGGAGGCAGAAAAAATGCTGAACTGCACCCTGTTAGGAGGGAAGCAGGTCATCTACAAGAAAAGGGAGACCCCTTCAACACAGTATTAGCATATGCAGGTGATAAAAGTGAAAAAATGCGAGGGCACCATTTAGTGATGTATTTATAAAACAAACAAAATGAGAAGTTTTGCCTTACAAGTCTTTCTGGAAGCAGGTATGCCCGCTATGCCAGCGTTCCTCTTCCTGTCCCTCAAGGTTTAAGCTTGTGACAAGTCACATGCGAGCTTTTCAGTGGTGACCTTGGGCCAGAGTGAGAACCAACATAAGGATATTTGTTGAAAAAAAGGAAAAGCATCCTCAACACAAGTGAAACAGTACAAACAGAACAGGATTTGACAGCACAAAGTACACTTGGAAACCAACTAGAGTTTCCACTTGAAGCTGGGAGCTCAGACTGAATCCTCCTCCATTTCACTTGCCTTGCTGACCGCAGGACAAATAAGTCACAACTATGACAGTGCAGAATAACCCAACACAACTCCAGATGACATCATGAGAAACACTCCTACTAAACACGAGGCAAGATGGCAACTGTACAACATGCTTCAGAAGGTTTCATACCTGTACTAGTCACAGATAATCAAGACAAATTCAGAAGCAAAGCATGTGCAGGCAACACCAACAAGAAAAACGGCACAAGGCAATGGCTGGTTCAGCCTACCCAAACAGCTGTTACCTACAGGCATGTCTATAGTATTTTGCAAACAGCTGTAAAACTTCTCTGCTGGCACTCTGAACTAACAAACCCTACCACCTTCAGCAAGGCATGCTGGCTCAGGCTCAGTGCCATACTACACTCACACGGCTTCTTTTCCTGTACTCTAAGCTAATGAGAAGGTTGCGTCTTCTCAAAGCTGATACGTGCTATCACTACTGAGGAATAAGGACCAAGCAAGCTAGAGAGCAGCACTAGCTCCAAAATAAATGGGTATAAACCAGCCATAATTTAGTTTGAACTGGATAATAAAAAGTTCCTGACTTCTTAGGAAAAATCTATTCTCGAGCAACCTTGCAATCACAGTTGAAAAACAGCCTGCTGTTAAGATGGAGCATGAAATAGCTTAAGCAAGATACTGCTTTTCAGCAACAACAACAAAATCTTAATAGCCTAGAAAGTAATTTCTAGGTTTATATGCATATTTTAAAGTAGAACCAAGTGGACTTCCACTGTATCTACTCATTTATAAATTTCAGCTGAAAATGGAAAACTATGAATCCCTGATTGTGCCAAGATAGGAAAGGAGCAGCTATTTGGTTCTACATGGGAAATGCATCAGTCAAAGGCAACAAAGTCTTACATTTCTCAGACATTGTTTACTCAGAGTAAACAGTCTGTTTCCCATACTTTAAGAAAAAAAATTAAGCCTCCCCCTTCTACATGTGTGACCTACCGCCTGCACATGCCAAAGGGATTACAGTTTAACTTCCAGAGTGCGATCAGTTTCCTTTTTATAACAAGCATTAAACATGCAGATGTTGGATGCTCTGATTCGCTTCAAAAAACATAGATTTTCACTTCTAGAGTTTGAAGTTTCTGTTCTCTGATTTTACATTGGTACCAACATGTTGTGAATAAAGCATACAGCTGGATACAAATCTGTGCTCTGAGAAAGCCAAAAGTACTCCAAGGAATAGGATAGTTGCAGAGAACCAACTCGGGTATGTTTTCTTTGTTAGCTTAAATGAAGGAAAAGCTTTGCTCTATCCAGCCATACTCAAACTTTCACTGAAACATCCACAAATCCTTCCTCAAATAAACCCTTTCTACTGTTTTTTTTCTACATTGCAGATAATTTTCTATTCAGATACAATACTTCTGGTGTTTGATTAATCTACTTGCAAGCTCTGAACTGGCACTGATCACGTGTTCTCAATATGCAGCATATAAGATCCATCACAAACTAAGCACAAGACATAAAGGTCTCCAAGAAGCCACTGTCAATATCAAATAAAAAAAATAAATCAGTTTCTCCAGAAGAGCAGCCTTCCAGCTATGACTGTTGAAGCAAATGATTCTCAGAGAGAATCATGACCTTGAATGTATTTAACGGGTGGCTACCATTATTTGCTATAGACATTCCTTTAAATGAAGCCTAAACTACATTTTTAAATAAGACTCAAAAGCGGAACCCGAGTCATCTAAGCAGTTTCACCAATGGTGAATATACACTACATACAACAGTGAAATACACCACATAGTGCAAAAAATTACAGAATCATTAAACAAAGCTTCAGCCTGATACCAAACAGCAAATCCACCCAATTGCAACATATATCCCCGGTTTATTGCCATAGCCAGGATGACCCTCCCTCTGCCTTTGGTCCATAAAAAGAAACAAACAGCTATCAAGGACAAGCAGA
This sequence comes from Arenaria interpres, assembly GCA_013399435.1. Classification (NCBI taxonomy): domain Eukaryota; kingdom Metazoa; phylum Chordata; class Aves; order Charadriiformes; family Scolopacidae; genus Arenaria; species Arenaria interpres. The sequence continues at coordinate 92,228 of VXAK01009122.1, forward strand.
GATACCATATTGCATCTGCATTTGTCAACACTACTGGAAAACTGCATCAGCTTCTTTCTGAACTGCACTGCAAGAGATTAACAGAACAGTTCCATGAAAAGCCAAACAGATGAGTTAAAAACTGGAAATATGCTTAAAAGTAGTAAACACTTCAGTAACTTTATTTAGTTCATCAAGGAGGAACTTTGATCTGTCAGAGAAAGGAGTCTAAAAATGAAGGTCCTTTCAGATCAACACAAAAAGACATGTTTCAAATCTAAATTTGATCCAAGCAGCCCGTCGATTAGAACAACTTCGCAGAAGTTAGACTTTATCGCTGTAAACATCGATGAGAATTTTATTACATTTTTTCAAAAGGTTAAATTTAAGCAGAAGTACAGCCTGTTTGTTTGTGGATGTCCAATGGTCCACATGAAACAAAGCTCACGTAACAATTCATAGTGGCTCCTCTGGGCACTGAAGCCTGTAAGTTAACAGACTCATTTATTTTAATAGTTGACTCTGGAAAATGTATACCTCAAATGTTGACAACAATTTCAAAGTGACCACTGTAATAACACTGAGCAACAGCCCTTAGTTTTGTCTAGTTAGATAAAAAAAATTGATTAGATTTGCAAAGCCCATTAAGACTGTAAGACAAAGTCTTCCTCTGTTGAGGACACCCCAGGCTGCACCTCCTAGTTAACGGAAGTCTTTGGTTAGTAAGAAATACTACACCTACATGCATGCACCTATTAGAAACCCCATCCAAAACTCCTTAGAATTGGTTGCAATGTACCACACTGAAAGTATCTAATGTCAATAACAGAATCCTTTCATCACTAGAGAACTCACCCTTCGAGCAAAACTTAAGCTTCTTTGGTATCCCTCCTTCAACTTACATCATTTTAATCAAGTGACTTTTCTGATCAGTTAAATCTGCCCACTGACATTAATTGTTGGAAAATTCTAAGATACATTGACGCAGTCCTCAGGGCAGAGAGATTTAACAGCAGCAGGCCATCAACACCTGCCTTCACTGAAAATTACCCCACGCAGCCAAGGACCAGCACCACAGGACAAAGCCACGCTGGCCTGAATGCCCTTACGCCAGAGTAAATTCTTCAGAGTACGATTCAAAGCTGGGTGGAAAGGGGGTGCTGGGAGAAAGGGGACAGGACATACACCTCAAGACACTAACCAGATACCAGACAAATCAAATGAACAACGCTGACAAACAACATACTAATACCATGACACTCTATTCAAATACACATTACCATATTCGCTATCTCCTTCAAAACTCCCTCCAGCCCCACGCTCCAAGAAACATACAATGGGCCATTACTTTGACAGGATTTCAAATACAGCTTTTTTTCTTTTTTTTTTTCCTAAAAAAATTAGAATATGAATGTTTCTGCTTCACCAAGAAATCCATAGCCTTTTGTGAACAGATGATGCTCTGAGCAGATGTACACAATCAGATTCCACAAGCAGATTCACAATCAGCAGATGATCTCTTCTTTACCAGCCATCTTGACCTGTCTGGCTTGATTTACATAAACTCTTTTTATTCACTACAACATTGATTATGTAAACCTCGAGAAAATCTTAACCAAACACGCACTGCCACATCACTGACAGAAAATACGTAACAGACTACTGGGAGAAGGTTATTAGAAATGTATTTGCTGCAATGACTGACTTCAAAGGCCTTAGGCTTTACCCTCTGATCACGTTAACGCACAGACAAGCAATCACAACTATTGTGAGACAATACAGGACCATGTTCTGGTGGGAGAACTACCTACTGCCAAAAGAACGCCTTCCCCTTGATTTAAAGGTCAAGTATAGAACAACCCTACTTTAATACTGCTAAGAGAGTAAGAGCAGAAGACAAAGGGAAAGTTTTGTCATCTTAAAAACAAGACTCTCAGCAGTTTGCCAGGTATGCCGATTCCTTGTTCATCCTCCTTCTCACCACCCAATTTAAAAGGCTTGCAGCTCAAGACAGAAGTCATTCATCAACACCACAATCAATGTTTTTAAAAAGTAAAAAACAAAACCCAAAAAAACCACAGTGTCCCAAAAGAACTTTTTTTTTTTAAAAAAATCTAGCTGTGAGGTCACTCTATGAATATTAATGAGTTGTAACAAGAACTGCAATGCTATCTTTCTGTGGTTCACAGGTCTCAGTTTCACTATGGAGAGGAAATTTACATTGTCTTATTTAAATAGAACTCCAGATTTCAAGATTTTAATACAAAACAGGCATTAAGAATTTATTTTTTTTTTTTAGAATACTGAACAGATGCTTAAACTGTTCCAAGAGTTCCTAGTCACAAATGTTGAGTCACCAAAGAAAGATATGTTTGCATTATTTATGGCACTACATATAACATTTAAGACATCTCTGACAGGAAATGCAGTAATCAACTCCTGAAGCGTCAAATGGATCTTAAAACCCCAATCTACCTCCAGTCCAAAAAAAAGGAAAACGTAATTACTGAAGTCATGGCATTTCCTGGACTGCTTCCATCACGTCTACCTACATCACATTCACCAAGCACATGGTGTCACTAAGCTGTGACAGCCAATGCCCTATCTATTGTTTCAGTGCAGCCTACAAGCTTCGGCTGCCCCTTTGCAGACTTCTTGTTCACAATTCTACTACAAGGACAAGAGGATTTGTTTGCTTTTTAGTATGTATAACACCCAGATGACATGACCTCAGTAGCTTTAGAGAGCAGCTGATACTCAAACAAAACCTAAACTCAGCCATAGAAAGTTATAGAATTTTATTGGCGTGTTTCAACACACAGCAGTGAAGATCAAGACCTCTGGCAGAACCGATAAGCTGAGATCAATGCATTTCCATATTAAAGGAAAAGCACACCAGACTTTGCTAGGTTAAGATCAGAGCCAAAACATTTCATACTTCTGTACTTTCAAGTGCTGCTAAAAATAGTGAAGCAACAGAAAGGAAAATGCTTCCAGCTGTGCACAGAAAGCCTCTGCAGCACAACATCAATTTATGCACTCTAATTTAATTAAAGATTCAACATTATACTATGACTTTATTGTTAGAGACAGTATTGCACAGCTGAGGTTACCCTCTGTTTCCACAATTGAAACAGCAAGAAGGTTTCTTTATTAAATTTAGCTTGATATGGATATTTCTCCAAAATCAAGTCACTCGACTTCAAGTCATGTCTTTCAAGTGCCAGCTATGCCACGCTCAGGGTAAGAGCTGTATTTTATTCCATGGTAACTGTATCTTGACCTAGTCTCGTGATAAAAAGCATTTAGCATCCCTTAAGGAAAAAAGGTACACCATTGGACACACGAGTACCCAGTCTTGACCGCTCTTTTTATTTGCTCCTAGCGATTCAAACAGTTATTCTGTGGAGGTAAACACCGTTCTTTATGAAACGACTTGACCAAAACAACAACAACAACAAAATCCCTAACAAACCAGAATAAGGTTTTCTACGACCTTGCAGCAAATATATAACAGATTCTGGGGGAGGCTGAATTACGCAGCAAGGCTCTAACTGTTCTGCTTCACGGCTGGCTTGAAACCTTTCTATTGTATTTATTACTAAAAATTATTCCATTAACCATATGTTTTTACATATTAAACTATCAAAATTAAGCATCTCTTATAAGGTTCTCAAGGGCTCTCAGCAAGCACGGCTTAGATGCTTCTCTCTCATCTGCTTCCACGGCGTTCAGCAGAAAGGCTTCAAGCTTTAACAGCAGGGCAAGAACATAATACCAAGCGGATTACTTTAAGATCCGTATCAAGCTGAGAAAATAAACATTTCCACCGCGAATCTGAATATAAGTGCTTCACCCTCCTCCTTCCTCCTCCCCCCGCCACCACCCCCCC
>VXAK01009122.1:97332-143875 GCA_013399435.1 Arenaria interpres
GCAGGGGGCGGGACCGGGCGACACGCGCCTTGTTGCGGGGGGGGAAGTATCACCGAGGGGTGCCGACCGCCGTTTGCGGGGGGGTGGTTTCTGGGTCACCTGCCGGGGGGGCTCCTGGGTTCCAGATCACCTGGTGGGACTGAATCACCGTGTAGGGTTCCAGATCACCTTCTGGTGTCCAGATGCCGGAGGTGGGGGGTGGGAGGGGAGTGTCTTTAGACCCACACCTGCCTGGAGGCCTGGTTCTAGATCACCTGGGGGTCTGGGGCAACTCCTGTCTGGCCCAGAGGTCCTAGATCACCTCGAGGTTCTAGATCACCTCCAGGGGCTTCAGGCCACCTCCTGCTTGGGAGGGTGGTTCTGGGCCACCTGCAGCTGGGAGGGGGGGCTCTAGATCGCTGGAGTACTCTGGGTCCCATTCAGGGAGCTCTTAGATCACCTCCTGCCCCAGAAAGGGGAGCCTTCAGACCACCATCCACCTCCTACAGCTTCCCTACGGACTCCAGCACAGCGATCTCAAGCAATGAGGCCACCATCAGCTTCTGTGCTCGTGGCTGAGGAATGGCTTGCCCTTGGGTCTCTCATCCCTAGATGAGGAAGAAGCTGTGGAGCCCACCTTCCATCTTCTCTCTCTCTGGTGTCTTCTTCTGAGGCTGCAGAAATGCCCTCTCACCTTTGTTCTTTACAAGATCTTCACAAAGCCATCGCTTTTCAGTGCTCGAACTTATCTCTCCAGGAGTGACCGCCAGCCCCAGCATCGCAGGTCTGCTCTGGAGCTGGGCCGGGGCTTCTTTATTTCTTAAAAAACCTTACTTTTCAAAAAAAAAAAAAAAGGAAAAAGTTTGGAGTGAAAGCCAGGTGACCATGGTATTCCCAAGGCCACAGTCCCCACCTGAAAGCCCACCCCCCCTGGCAGGGCTCAAGCACAAACACATTTTCACTCCATTTCTTACAAATTTGGGAGAGAGAAGTCATTACGGCAAAAAACTGGTGGGCAGATGGGTGCCCAGACACCAATGCAAAACCTAAAAAAAGGGCTAAAACGGCAGCGGGGTGCAAAAAAACCCCAAAGCCCAAACTTCTTACAGCAACTTCCAAGGACTTTCGCCCAGCCCGCTGCTGCCTCCTCGTCTCCCCCGCTGCCTCCTCCGCTCCGAGTTTGATTTCCTTGCTCCTCCCTACCCGGCGCAAGCACAAAACCAACAAAGATTAGCTCGACATTGATCTGCGTTGAAGATGGAAATTCTCATTAGCTGCTGTTTGAGGTCTCCGGCCCGGGAGCCCGTTAACAAAGACAAAAGTAATTGCAGCAGCTCCCGCGCTGCTCCTGGCCTTCACCAAAAAGCATCCCCCGGGCCGGCACGATCAGACTCAGGATCGAGTCCTGCTCCTCCTGCCGAAAGCATTCCCTCTGCCTGAAATCGTATTTAGCTATTAATTTTCCCGGTAATGTTATTTTTCTGTCGTTTCTGGTGAAGAGGTGAAATGGAAAAAACCCAGCCAATCTCGCAGGGCTGCAAAATGGAGATCTTCCCAGGGGCTGTGTGTGAAGAAGACAAGATTTTATTAAAGACAGAGAGCTGAATTATTACAGATTTATCTTCTTTATTGCCCTAACAAAATAGAAAAGAAAGCTGGGCTGTAAGTCACTGTCAAAGAAAACAAATACAGCCCCAAAAACAGTGTGAAAAACAAACCTCCTGGCTGCATCCTCATCAACTTCTCCCATTTCTCCCCCTGACAGCAAGAGCTTCGCAGCAGCTTGGCTTTCGCATGGCATAAACAAACTTCAATCCTCTTCCAAAAAACACTCCCAAAAAAGCTCAGCTCCGCCGGGTTTCCCCTACGTCCAACCTCCCATTAACACGTCTGGATCTACAGCATCTTCTGGTGCTCCCCCAGCCCCACGTGGGGATGGAGGGATGAGGAAGGACCTTCGAGATCTGCTTTTTCCCCTTTTTCCACACTTTCTCATTTTCTAACACTATGCTTTTTGGAGAACAGGGAAAAGTTGCAAGAGCCTTGCACATGAGGCTGGTCACACCAAGGCTCTGTGACTTTTGCCAAGCCTGCACACTTTTTTTTTTCAGCATGCAAACCGGTGCATTTGCTGTATTTAAATACAGAAATTAATTACAGAAAATGTCCTGGTTTGCACTGCTGAAAAAAATCACTAAATACAGAAAATAGACTGGTTTGCATTGCTGAAAAATAAATGTGCAGGCTGGGAAAAAAGAGCCCGGAGGGATTGATGGGGGAATATTTACATGTAATGGATTTGTAGGAGGTAGATGAGCTGCTCTGGGGTGGGGAGGCACCCACCCACCCCCCACGTATCTGTGGTGAGAGACAAGTGACAAATGGGTTCGGAGGAGGCCACGAAGATGATCCAAAGGCTGGAGCCCCTCTGCTGTGATGACAGGCTGAGAGAGTTGGGGGGGTTCAGCCTGGAGAAGATGGGGGTCTGGGAAAACCTTGTAGCCCCTTCCAGTCCCTAGGGGAGCTCCAGGAAAGCTGGGGAGCGACTCTTGATCAGGGAGGGGAGCCACAGGATGAGGTGTAACGGGTTTAAACTGAAAGAAGGAAGTTTTAGATGGGATATAAGGAAGAAATTTTTTGCACTGAGGGTGGTGAGACTCTGGCCCAGGTTTCCCAGAGAGGTGGGAGATGCCCCAATCCTGGAAACACTCAAGGTCAGGTTGGACGGGGCTCTGAGCAACCTGGTCTCGTTGAAGATGTCCCTGCCTCATGGCAGGGGGGTTGGACTAGATGGTCTTTAAAGGTCCCTTCCCACCCAAGAAATTCTATAATTTTTGAATTTCCAAAGACCTATTCTCCCAGCACTGGAAACCTCTTTTATTTTTTTTTAATTTTTAATTTTTGACTAATGCGGTGGAGCAAGGAGGAGGGAGCAGCTTTGCTGTACATCGCACATCTCCCCATCTCACACAGATCGCAGCCCTGAATCCCAGCTCTGCTATTTCCTCCAGCTCCAAAAATTCCTTTTGCAACTGGTGCAGGCAACACTTGGCTGGCATTTTCCCCCAGATCCGTTGAAATTATTGAGAAACGTACCCGCGTTTGCATTCCGTTATTTTTCAACTCAAAATGCCTTGCGGTCTAGGATTCAGGATGGCTCGGTGTGGGTCCTTGGGGAGGTTTGGTTGTTTTACCCCTGGGAGTGGGGATGGCAGATGATAACTTGGAACTCATTCCCGGTGGCATCGGCACTGCGCGAGGGAGTTTGCTCCCAGGTTGAACACGAGCAGCTGCTTGGCTGGAAGGAGGGATATCCAGCCGAGCCAGAAGAGCGTTAAAATCAGTGTTCGAAAAAATCCCAAACATGAAGAAATAGTACATGCCCATTTATTTTTAAAAATGTAATAAAAAGTTATTTTAAATGCAGGAAGATTAATAAGGCTCTAATTCAGCAAAGTACTTACAGATGTGCCGGACCCCGAGTAAGTACTTCAGCAGCGCTTTTATGAATCAGGGCTTAGGGACCCAGCCTGAACTATAAAGAAAGTATGGAAAGACGTTAAATAGCCCTCACATCGTACCTGCAGTTATACTGCACATAAAGCTCAGGGTACATGGGATTGGTGCATAAATAGGGATAAAAGTTTCCATTCCCAGCCCTATATTATTGCCTTTAATAGAAAGGTTTCCAGGCGCGGGTTGAAGTCTGTGTTCAACCATCGGTGCAGATGGTTGAGGCTGAGAAAGTTGATCTCTTTGGTGCTCCAGGGTGGCAAATAAACTCCAGGAAAGGACAAAAACTGTCTCAGATCCAAGGCTGGGATCAACCAGGTATCGCCTGGGCGGGTGCAGACCTCTCGGGCTGGAAAGTCCCCAGCTCACAGGTGACTGAGGCTGTCAAGCAGCCACTGACTGGAAGCAGCAGCAGAAGGAAGAGCTGTAGATCTTTTAAAATTAGGTTTGATAAATATACTACAGGAAAAATACGATGTGATTGCTCATAATGATGCAGTACTGAGCTTAGCATGTTTTGAAGACCCTTTCAGTCCCATGTTTCAGGGGTCCAGTGCCTAACGTAGCTTGGGCTAAAATAGATTTGCTTTTTTTTTTTTTTTTTACAACATTTGGGAAGCTGTCTATGTGCTTTGGACATGCTATTGTCTTAATTTTCCATCAAGCCATGTAATGGTCTTGATTCGAAATAACACCTACAATTTAGGAAATGGGATTTACATTTCAAAATAAATAAAGAGCTAAAAGGATAAAATACTTTCAAGTATCATAGTATCAGCTTAAAGATATATTACAGGCTCCGGCTTAACATGCAACACTCCTTAATAAAGGCCCTAAAGGAGTTTTTTAAAAGCCGAGAAGTAGCAGAGTGAAGAAGACTATTAGGAACAAAAAAGAGAGCCATCAAGATGCTACGTCTAAGTGAGGAAAACAGAATAGAGCATAAACACTGGCAAATATAAAACCACAATAAGGCAAGTGAAAAAGATATTGCAGAACAGTTTGCCAGAGGCATAAAAACACACGTGAAAACATAGAACAAACAGAAAGTCTACCTGGGACTCGCTGGGGCTGGCAGGTAATGGAAGTGTGAAAGGTCTTGGGTGAAATAAAACCCTGGTGGGTCAGGTAAATGAGTCCCCGAGGTGTTTGCAGTGGAAGGGGGGGCTGGAGACTCCCACAGCAAAAACCTCTTTGTCTGGAATGGGTCTGATTAGCTTCTTAAACACAAGCGTCACCAACAGAGATTTTGGAACAAACAGGTAAATTGTGAGTGGAGCATATTGTGAGGGTGAGATGTCACTGGCCCAAAGCTTGTAAAGAGATTCAAATATAATTATGTGAATAATTAACAGCAGATGGGAAATGGCAAACTTGACACCGGTTTCTGAAGAGGCAAGCTTAAGAGCCACGACCCAATTGGTCTGATCAATAGACAAATTAGGAGAAAATACAATAAAGTATAGGTAAATATGGATACATAGGGATGCATTTAGCAGGTCTGATACACCGGGGAAGGGCAACAGAAATAAGTCAAACTTTATAATGCATTCACATCCTTTGAAGACACTCGGTGAAATGTGATGCAGGGGATTGGATGTGTATGACCTACCTGGGTCTCATGAAAGCTTTGCCACCATAAAAGCTGTCAAAGTAATAAAAGTAGCATGAGATAAAGAAAAGGCTTCATGGATTAGCAGCTGACTAGAAAAGAAAGCAGAGGCTAGAAATAGGCTCTCCTTTTCCCAGTGGGGAGAGGCTCTTGCCAGGGTTTGGTGGTGGTGGTGGTGGTGGTATGGGGCCAGCGGCCAGGCAGCTGGCTCGTAACGGGAAAGTTTGCTGAGAAGCCAAAAATTTTAAGCTGACTGCAAGGAGTTATAGAAGGACCCAGCAAGAAAATGTCCAAGTACATAAGAGAAGATGACCTTAGCCATATCTGTCTAATGACTGGCTCTAATTGAGCTATTATCATTCAAGAAAGAAATTTTGTCTCCATTGGAAAGTTAACACTAGCACAATGATGGGAGGTAGAGGATGGGCATAGTTTCCCTATAATTTACTTATACCTAATTTAGGGGAACTTCTGCTACTCTGACCTTCCTCCCAGCAGACAAAGCTGGTGAGACTGATTCCCCAGGCTTGGACCACGTTATCCTACTACGGGAACCATTCCTGGCAGTGATGCTCCCCACCCCCCAGGAGAGCAGCTTCGAGAGCAGATGGCTGGGTCCCCATCCACAAAGAGATATTCAGCCGTCCCATAAATCAACCAGGCTTCCCCCATCGAACAGAATGAAAACACCTAAATCATTGCAGGATATAAGGTAGGAGAGGAGCCCTGCTTTTCCAGGGCTGAAGCTCGGGTGCGAGGTCTCAGCCTGGCTCTGGTTTACCCTGCACCAGCCCGTGTGTGAAAGGCTCTCTTTGCGAGAGCTCGTCAGCTAATTGCACTGATCCCTGCGTGTGCTGAAAGCCTCATCTAGCTGCAACCATTCTTTATTAACCAAGGAATCCGCTTTTCAGGAGATGCTCGAGGAGTGCTGGGATGACGGGAGCTCCTCTATGTCAGCACCGGGAACCTCAGACCCAAAACTTTCCCAATTTGCAGGCGCCGAAGTATTTCACCCACCAGCAAAGCCTGAACACCCACAAAGCCACTTAAAATGAAACATCATCTTCCCATGTTTCCGCTACAGAGAATGAAATGCATTTTAGAAATTATGGCATATTAGAAACGAGAGACGGTCCCCTGGCTCCCGTTCAGCCAGCAGATAATCAGGGGGTTACAGACACATCCTCCACATCCCCAGCGTGATCCAGCCCGTGCTGTTCCCAAGCAGGATTCAGCTCCACGGCCAAAAAGCACGGAGCCGGCGGGGGCCCGTCACCTCATCTCCCCGGGCTCCCCAGCACTGCCTCTCGCAGTCTTTGCAGCACCGATACCTGCATCTGATTTCAGAAGAGAAGAAAGACGCCCTTTTGCTAATGACCGTAGCATCCGCGCTTAGTAACTACTTGGGAGTTCAGACTTCACCAGCAGTGAGACCTAACAATTAATCAGTTTGCTCCTCTGCGTCTCGTTAGGGTAACGAGGTGCCAGGTCATACCGGAATATGTTAAAAGCAGCACTCGGCCTTCAAAGTATATACATCAGGAAAGCCCTATAACTACCTCCTAGCATTTGACGTTCTTTTCATTACTATAATTTACTAAGTGCATTGCCAGGTGCTCCTGGCAGGCTTCCAGGCTGCCTTCAGCTGGGCGATGGATAAACTCAGAAAAAAAAGGCTGTCGCTGCCCCCGAAACATTGAAATCTGAGTATGAGAGAATAAACAAATAAATTAAAAAACAAAACAAAACAAAAAAAAAAAACAAAAAAACCCCCAAACCCGAACATCCCTTCCCCCTCACCCGACCACCACCCAGGTGGGCGCAGATGTCAGGAAGATGCAGCAAAAGGACCAATGTCCTGTGACATCCTATTAAATCAATGTGCAACTGCAGCTCCCAAAACCCCGAGCGCTGCCTTCCTCCCCGTCGTGGGAGCTCTCGCTGTATGGATGGTTATAGATGGTCACTTCTCCTACGCCTGCTCGGTATGGGTAATTAGTGAGTCGTTAGCTTTGTAAGCTGAAAGGCTCGCTATTGTCAGGATCGGCCGAGATGCTGGTCGAGTTGTCATTATTATGGGCTCTTTAGCAGATGGATGGCTGAAACAGTATTTCACAGCAATAAGGTAATGGCTGAGAAATGCAGTTCTGGTAGCCCCCTGATTGCTGCTGGCTTTCTCTGGAATCGTTAGGAGATGAAGATGACTCGTACCTCATCAGATAATGTCATTCCTTAACAAAGAAGCCGAGTTATCCTGGAAGAGGTTGAGAGCTCCTTGCTTTTCGGACAGGGAAAAGGCACGGTTATGTGTTGCTGAGATTTACTAGTTATGTTAAATTAGGGAGGATTTTGTATGGAAACACTAGAAGAAGCTATGAAAAGATTGCGAGACATTTTTTTTTGGTGCGAAAAGAGCACACATATACCTGCTGTTGCCATTAAGAGACAGAAGATGAATGAAAAAAGCCCTTGAGCTGAAAGAAAATCAACATGACTAACATGAAGTGTTAGCCATCATGTATATATAGCATACAGCCAACTACAGCAAGAAAAAATATGCTATTGAAGGAATAGAAAGAAGAGGAAAGTACTTGCTAATAAAAATCACCGTCTGCCTTCTGGAATGAAGGACTCCTCGGTTCAGACATTTTAGTCAAATCAAAGTATCCAGAAAAGCGAAAGCGACCTCATAAATCTACATCTGGACAGTAAGGAACTGTGCAGCTGGTGGTGAAATCTCGTCGACTTAATGGGTGAAGGATAGGGTCTTAGGACTCCGCTTCCCCAAAGGGTGGAAGCAATGCGAGACGGCCCTGTGCCTGCATCTGCAGCCCCCTGCCACGCTGATTATACGACGAGCATCCCAAACCTGCTCTGAGACAGAGACACCTACCATTTTCTTCTCCACGGGCTGTTAAACCCACTGATTTCCAGGCACGTGCGGAAGCCGCCAGTAGGAACACGCTGACATCTTTACGAGGAAGAACAGGCTGTGACAGCCCTGTGTGCGAGCGGGGAGTTATTTTGTGTTCTGTTAGCCTGATTTTTGGGAACAGATGGGAACAGAGCCATAGGAAGCCTCCTCGTTCAAGGACTGGCCCAACTCGTGACTCATTAGGGAGGCCTGACGCAGCTAAACCCTCTGCTTGTCCCATCTGCAGCAGCCAAAGCCTCGGTGACCTGCAAACCCACCACCTGGGACCCCCAACCCCACCACCGCTGCTTATAAATCTTTACATTTGAGGCGCGCAGACGATCGATAATTTCAGGATGCAAACGGAGCATATGGAGGACTATAGCAAGCAAAACAAAGGCAGAAGCCACGGGCCATTTCCATGATCAGAAAGAGAAAGAGTTTCTAATTATGCTAAGGTCATTGACTGAGCGTGGTGCTACATTTAAATATTTTAGTGTGCCTTCGCCTGGATCCTCTCAGAAACGTTTGTGTGCGCGTGGGTAAATGCTCCTCTGTGTTGTCGGCAAGATAAGGGAAGACAGAAAAAGCGCAGATGTCTCTGGTTCGTGCCACATGAGAACTTTAAAGCCGACTCAAGCATCTTGGGGGCTTTGGGTTTCTTTTTTCCCCCCCCCGTAGTTATTTATTCATGCTTTGACTCTGGGTTACTCCATGCACTTTCCAGCGTGAAGTCAAGATAAACACTCCTGCCTCCCAAAATTCCCATCACTTCTGTGCGCTGAGAGAAGCGGGGATGGGAGCTCCGTGCTGCGGGATGTCACCTCCACCCTGGCCCACAGGGCATGGCTGGCACCGTCAGGGTGAGGGAGACAAAATTTGACTTTTTTTTTTTCTTTTTTCCCCCTCCTCCCCTTTGCAAATGTGTAACAGTGAGAAGGGACATTGTCCGCAGGTCCGTGGGAAGCACAAAGCGATGGCTGTGCTGACCTCCTTATAAAAATTCAAGGCTGTCCTCATTTTTCCTGGAGGTTTTGGTGGTTTGCACACACGTATCTTTGTTGTGTGTCCCGTCCCCCCCCGCCAGCCCCAGCACTGGCCGGTCCAGAAGCCTCCAGTGCCAGCTCAGCCTTGCTGCCCACATAGAAGCCAGCAAATTCTGACGTACCCAGTCAAAACCTCAACAATTAGGGGCAAATTTTGAAAATTCCTTCTTGGAGAAAACCCCTGCTTTTATTTCCAGCAATGCTGCCAGTTGAATTCAGTGAAGCTCGGTTGCGAGCGCTGACAACTCAACGTTTCCCAAAATCAAGCCCTTGAAGCCTTTCTGGCCGGTTCCTCATCGCTGCAAGCGCAGGGAAGGGTGGGATGCTGGGCTTTCCAGGAAACTATTTTACATGTGTGATTTGAAGATTTTCACTGAAATATATTCCCCAGGACCGCTGAGGTCTCTGGCTGGAGTCTGTGATTTTTAAAAAGGATTAATGCTGTGGGAGCCTTCAACCAGATGCCCCTCAAAGAGGGTTTGACCTGGTTGTGTGCAGAGTACTTTACCTTCCTAAACCTTCCACTTCAAATCGTTTTTGCTTTTCTGTTTCCATCCCCATTTCCCCCCCTCCACACACCTTTCAAGCACTTAAATGCTGAGCTTGCTACAGGTATAAATTTTTTTTTAAAGAGCCTTCCATTTAACAACCTGACAACCTATATTTTGGGGGGAGGATTTGGTGCTCACGGTCATGCAGGGGAATCCATGTCCATGGAGAAGCCTGAGCTTGGCATCTGGGAAGTGTATGAAGTGTCCTCACCTCTCATCATCATCTGGCAGCGCTTTTGGGGTTGATGCAGGGTTGTTCTACTCTGTTCACCTCTGAAAATTTGGGATTGAAGCGATATTTGGGAGTGAAGAGTTATGCCGTTGGTAAATACGAGGGACGCGCTAGGTTTCTTCCCTTAGCCACAAGCAGGATTAAGGCCAAAGAGCTCCTTCCTGCCAAAAAACAGGGAGAATAATCCTGTCATAAGCTATTAATATGGAGCTGTATTGGCACTTGGCAGCAAACCACCAAGCCCACAAAGTTGTGTTTAATTTGCTGTTAGAGGACAGACAGAGTCTTCTTCACTCAATTATACCGAGACGATATTTCAGCACCGAGCCCTGGAAAAATGCCACCGCTCAGCTCTCCGTGTCCCCACATCTCCATCCCGGGGTCGCCGGCGTTGCCCGTTGACTGCTACTCGAAAGGAAATTTCAAGAGCTCCTGTTTGCCGAGATAGCCTGTGCGCAATAAATCGAGGCAGTTGGCATCCATGCCAGGGCTGCCGTGGGAAGCAGAAGGTGCTTCACGCTCCACCTCCACCCCACCAGCCCCCAGAGCCTTTTCGAGCCCTGGCCCCATCTCATTTTGGCCCCATGTGCACGGCAGAGTAGCAAGAACGAGCAGAAACAACTCCGTGTCCCCCCGTAAAAAGGGCCAGGGTGGATTTTTGACTTTCCACAGGGTTTCTTTGCCCTCCTCCCATCCCAGCCAGGAGGTCTCCATGTGATCCAGGCTTCCCGCCGGTGCTGGGCTTTGCCTGGTGCCTTCCTGCCTTTCCCAGCTCCCTGCCGGATGCGAAGCCTTCCCTTGTCTTCCAGGATGTCGTTTTCTATTTTTACTCAAATCCCTTTAACTTCTTGACATTTTTAAGGCAGCAGCCTGGAGGAAATAGATTATCCTGCTGGTGGTACTGCGCGGCTCCAGCCCTTGGTTAAGAAGATAAAACTGTTTCTTTTCAGGGTTCATCACGTTCCTGAACGGGCTGCAACTCCTAACTCACAAAATAAGTAACACAATGCCCTTAAGCTTTTGTTCCATAAAACTTTGTGATTAGTCATCATATAGATGAGGAACAACAAGAAAGAAACATCTCCCATTTTAATATATACAGCCTGGGAGACAGCTGCAGCCTTTTTTCTCAGCTCGTTGAATATCTCTTGGCTTGCTCAAGTCCCATTAGAGTTAGGAAACTGGTTAGCTGCCCCAGTAGACAGCCTCCGTTGTGTGGTGACATGAAAAACAGGACACAAGGATGCACTGAGCTCCTTTACAAGCAGCAATGACTAAAGCTAGGATCACTGCTGGTATTAATTTTGCCCTACACTCGCTGTGCAGGGTACAAGCTTGATATTTCCTTCTTTATATTCTGCAACTGCAGGGCCTAATCCTGCAATTTTGGGAGCCTATTTCAAACGAAACCGCTGTTAGGTCCCACTTTTCCTTTGTTAACAGCACATGGAGATGGGCAAAACAACCACCGCCTTAGGAGTATTTCAAGGCAGCAGGAGGAGAAACTCCAGAGCGGCTCCGGGGAGAACGCTCCCACGTTCCTGAGATTCCTCTTCCAACGCTCCACAGACAGACTCACAGTTTTATTTGCAAAAACTGGGAAAGCTTCCAAATCCCAGCCTGCAAAGCCTTCCACTGAAGAAAAAAAAAAAAAAAAAAAAAAAAAAAAAAAAAAAAAAAAAAAAAAAAACACAACAGGAAAATCACATTTTTCCCCTGCTGTGGAGCAAGAGACCCTTGCAAGCAGCGAAGCCCCTGCAGATGTGCCCCCGTGAAGCACAGCCTGCTGCGGGCGTTCGCCACCGATGCAAGGCTTCCCAGCAAGAGTGCGGGGCCCAGGATTTCAATTTGCAAGCACAGCTCTGGGTTGTGTCTCCCAGGATAACGTGCTCTTCATCTGCAGGAAAATTCAAGACGGGAATAAACAGCACTTGCCAGGAGCAGGGTCCCTTGGCTGAGCTCTTGCACTGATTTTTGCTTGGGTTGGTGCCTCCAGCGTGGAGCAGAGGCTGAATGCCATGCTCCGGGATGACAGGCTCTTGGATTTGCCCCCATTTTCCAGCAAATGGGGGAAAAAAAAAAAAAAAAAAGGAAAAGAGAGGTATTTCTTCTTGGTGAGGGCAGGACATGTGTAACCCCTCACATCTGCAGCCAAGCCAAGGTGGGCAAGCACATAGTCCCTCCAACCTGTGGCTTCTTGATGAGAATGCTTGGACTGATGTGAGAGCAGCAGAGGAACCACTGCTAGTGGCGCGATTTTGTGATGTGGGCTCAGGGCTTTGCAGCAGAGGTTTTGACTTTTGCTTCTTCATGTTTTATTATCCCACCAGAGCTCAGAAAAACCACTGACCTTGAAAGCGCAGTTATCCTTCTCTCCAAGTACTCCACTTCGTCTTGGTCAGTTACTGTTAGTGACACCGACCAGAGAGAAATAACAAGCTGAATTCATGGATGTTACATTGTTTTAACCTAATTTCGCACATCCTGAGCACTCCTTGTGCTGGCCAGGGAGATGGGTGAACTCCATCTTTCCAGATCTCCTCTCCTCCCACTCGCTGTAGCCTTTCCTGGAGCCACACACTCTCACACCCAAGGGTGACAACTCCCCCACCAAAGCAAGGCAGGTGGGTGACACCGATGGACGACCTGTCTTTCAAAGGCAGGATGGTCACAGAAGAGCTGAACCAGGGCCAGAATCGCCTGGGTCTGTCTGTTGGGCTGCGCCGCCTCACCACGTATAAGCAATTAACGTTCGTGCAGAGAGGTCTGACAGACCCCGTCTTGCAAATGCCGAAGTGTTGACACTTCCCACCAAGGCGCATCTTGTGCTGTTGGCAAAGAAGAAGCCACTTCATTAAATTCACGGGCTTTTCCTGCTAGACCTTCCATTGTTCTAACTGGGAAGCAGCCCGGCGCTGATGGCCATGCTCATACCTGCAATGGGGCACATTTGTTTAATTCCCAACACAGCTACAGTCGGCTTGCAGATAACCAAAGTCAGCAGCGGAGGGGGTGGACAGGTGAGGAGAGATGGGTGAGGCTGGACTTGGTGGGTCATGGGAAAGGCCAGTGCCCAGACCCATCGTTGGCAGCACCAACACCTGATATTGTTAGAGGACTCTATGAGCAGCCCAGATCCACAACACAGCCAGGAAGCAAGATGAAAAAAAACACATTTTCCTGCCTTATGTCTCTTCCCCAGCCCTCTCCACACCCCAAAATGTGTTGTGTCTGAAGCTGGTGCCCTGGCACCGTCCTGCTAAGAACCGAAATGCTCCCGTCACCTTCTGGTTATCACCCTCGCTGTTTGAACGCCGACTGTGTAGACAGGGTGAAGGCAGGAGCTTAGAGGCCCCCCAGCCACCGATGTGCCCATCTCCCATGGGAAAACCTCAGTGCCTTTGAAAGCCTCCCCTCCTGGGTGCGTATATTGCTTTTGCTTTGAATTTGAGCTGCCTGACAAACACGCCACGCTGGGTCCGTCGTCCCCCTCCCTTCGGAGCAAAATCCGCGCCGTTGCGCTTGCACGTCGCAGCCGAGCCCTGCCGAAGATGTTATCAGGAAAGGGAATTATTTGCTACTGGAGAAGGTACTTGTGCCTCGCAGCTATTCGGCTGCACAAATATGTGGAGTGTTGCCGATAAGTCACCAAGGGAAGTCTGGAAAACGGATTCTGCAACAAGATAATTCTGCTCGTAGACTCTTATTTTATGTATTTCTGTTTCCTTCCTCCTTCTCCACACCCCCTCCCCCCCTTTTCCATTTACATCTAAATGGGATCTTTGTTTTTTCTGAGTCAATATTTAGTCACTTGTTCCTCGTTCAAGCCTCGTAGCTCAGTTTCTCAGAGCAGAGGCGTTCCCAGGGGAGAGTTGGGCCTGAGCGAGACGTGGATCCGGTGCCACGCAGCTCCTCCAGGTATTCACGGTGGGAATGACTTTTACATATGGATTCATAATCGAGTGATGCAAACATTATTATTACAAGCACCCAGAAATAAATGCTGCATCCTATCTAGCGATACCCGTGATACTTGGTATAACAAAAACCCAGGATCGAGTCCACTTAAGAGGTGATTTGCGTCGATGTCACCAGCAGACCAAAAGTTCACATAACTTTATCTAAAGAGGCACTTCCCCAAGACCCTTCTCAAACAAAGATGTATTTCCAGCTAATCGTTTTAGATCCTCTCTCTCGCAGAGACTTGCATTAACTCTGGGAAGAGACAAGAAAACCTGTCCATTAACAGATTGATTTCCACTGAGGTATTGGCCGCTCTTTGTCCAGCTATTGTCATCCAGCCCACGGTGCTCAGTTGATTTACAAAGCTCCATTACTCATGATCATTGCTTTTTCTTGCTTTTTGCATTGAAGCTGCAAGTACATATATATATATATATGTTTGCTTCTGGGCTTGTCTGTATGCAAAAATATTATGGTCTTATCTGCAAGCTGAGCTACACCAGCTGGAACGCAAAGCCTACTGTTATTTCAATACAAGACCCTGTGACATCATATCCTCTAAACTAGATTTAATTTATGTTTGTAAATAAGCAAACACATTAAGCAGAAGAAAAAAAAAAAAAGAAAAAAGATCTTTCTAGACTTACATAAAGCATCTGCACAGACCTACACTGAAATAAATACAGGTTGGGTTACAACCCATAAACATGATGTTGTTTTTTTCTCACCAGAGACCCAATTATAGTTTTTCAGTTCCACCACATGGAGAAGCTTGTAAGGTGAGACCTCAAACTGATTTCACCAGATCTAGTTCACACAGCTGCATGGACTTTTGGGATTTGTTTTGTTTGCTCCAAGCCTCTTCTGCCTTTCCTCAAGTTAGCT
The DNA here is from genome assembly GCA_013399435.1 of Arenaria interpres. Classification (NCBI taxonomy): domain Eukaryota; kingdom Metazoa; phylum Chordata; class Aves; order Charadriiformes; family Scolopacidae; genus Arenaria; species Arenaria interpres. The sequence goes on from VXAK01009122.1 coordinate 112,028, forward strand.
GGGAATGGGACTTGGCTGCGTGGCAGGAACTGACTTCCCATGGAGTCAGCCATTGCTGAATGGCTGAAAACCCAGGGATGCAGAGTTGGGTGTAGCTCCTAGGTGAAAGCAAGGAGGTTTCAGCCACCATCTCAGTGCCCTGCCTGCAACGCTGGGCAGAAGTGTCATCACCTTATGGATTGCCAAGAAAATAGAAATACTGGAAAGGTTCATGAGATTCACACGGGACCACTCCTCAAGCCTGTCCAGGTCCCTCTGGATGGCATCCCTCAAGTGTATCATCAACTGCATCTCTCAGCTTGGAGTCATCTGCCAACTTGCCAAGAGTACACTAAATTCCACTGTCTATGTCACTAATAAAGATTCTGAACAGCACCAGTCCCAATACCATTGAGGGACACCACCAAACAACCTCTGTTTGGACGTTGAACCACTGGCAGCAACTTTTTGGACACGGCCAATCAGCCAATTCCTTCTCCTAGGGAAGAGCCAAATTTGTGTTGCTGGGTGGCTGATGGATACAAAGGTATGAGCAGAGAAGAGAACCCATGTCCTGAGGCCTCCTGCTTCAGTAGCTAGCGGAAAGAGGATTTTCCAGACATGCTCTGCACTGGTGTGCCAGCCCCTTCCAGCCACCCACCCTCCCCTGGGAGGGAAGGGGCACAGAGGCACAGACACCCACCTCCCCCCTACCCCACTTCGCTCTGTGGGCTCCCTTTCTGATGGCCAGTGCCGGTAGAGCAACGCCTTCTTCTCCATCTTTTCAGCACGGCCACCTTTTCCTTGGGACATCAGCATTTTTTGAAGTGAAATACAAGAAAAAACCCATCCCTACACCCTCTTCCCGTGGGGGAGGTGTATAGCAGACCAGAGCAAGATGCGCCCATTTCCCTCAGTCGAGCTCTCCCACACGTACACACACGGCTTTATAGACACGCGTATTTAATTTTGACCAAAAGTAACTCAAATCCAGGCGAGGTGATTTAAAAACATTTCATTGGCACTTGACTCCAAACCCCTTCTGCCTCCTCAGCCATTGACCACAGCAGGGTGATTCTGCAGCCGGGCTCAGCGTCATTCTTCTGCCTGCCGTCTTGAAATCACGCAGAGATTGAATTATCTAACAATACCGTTTAAAGACGAGCAAAACGCACAATTTGATTAATCTCAGCAATGCGCCGACTCCGAGATCTCAAAGAGACAGCCACGTGCATTTTAACCAAGTTAAAGCCCAGAGCTTTTCATTTCATCCTAATGGATAGCAAAGGTCATTCCCCATTTGATAAACGACGACAGCACTGCTGCATTTGTCTTCTGGCTGGCAGTGCTGGATTCCTCCAAAGTTGGTGTTAATGAGATTCCTCCTACCACTGGAACGAGATCCTCCAGTGAGGCACCGGCACTGGATTTGTCGTGAAGGTACCTCGTTCTGCACGCACCCAACAGGATCGATGCAACTTCCTCTCTCGCTGGCGAGGTGCCCTCAGCAGCTACGTCCCGGTGGGCTGACGTTGTCTGTGACATAAATCCCAAGTGGTGGGAGCTGACTCTGCAACTAGGCGACTTTCTTCTCCCCATGACTCAGTTGAGCAACATTTTTCAGAAGGAGCAGGTATCAGCAAGGAATTAAAGGGCAGATTCTATATTTCTCCCTTGGGGAAAATGCCTAAAATAAAGCTATCAGCCCAAATCCTGGAGGGATGATATTTATTTTGCTTGCAAAACCACTCAACAACATCCAGAAGCCACAGAGTTCCCAAGCTGGACCATAAATTAGACAAAATGTGTGCATGTGCTTAACATCACTCGTGTCTTACACAGTGAGAGGTGGATGAATTAAAGCTGTAGAAGATGTAGGACCTCTCTTCCAAGAATGAGATAGAAGCCATGGGGGAAAAACGAGACCAGACATCAGCACAGAGAGTGAGATCCTTCTGCATGGTAGGAAGATCAGGGAGCAGGCATGGGTGCTGTAAAATCCCCAGAAGAGAAAGCACTGTGTGACAGGCCTCCGCCTCCTTCTCTTCCTCCACCTTCTGCTGATCAAGGAGCCCAGCAGACCATCAGGGAGACAAAATGGGAGACAAAGCCCAGCAGACAACATCTCCAAAGAAGAAATCCTAGCTGGAACATCAGCTGCCAAACTGGGCATGACTTACTTGATCCCTTGTCCCAACTCTACCTCAACACCACGGGGTTTTGGGGCTGTTCCAGCAAGGAGAGAGGCTTTCCCAAAGACATGCTTCATCTTCGCAGACATGCACAGCCCCCTGAATTTTGGGCACTCAAATGTACACATACATAATCCCCTCTCTGAGATGGAGACATCCATCGGTAGTTTGGATCTGGAGACTCCCATGTTTTCCAGCTACCTCTTTCTGCGAGGACAGGACAGTCCTTAGCACTTATGAGTGACTTGAAGTGATTGGGAATGCTTCAGGCACAGGGGTTTGTCCTTAAATTACACAGATCATTAACAAGCCCAAATTAAAAAAAAACACTATTAGCAGGAGATCTGAGGTGGCTTCAATTTTCATACAAATAGAAATTTTCATGCATATAGACACACAGCCGAATACCAGATATTTAATATACAGATAATAGTCCTTCAAATCCAGTCTTACCAACTGCAATTGTTGAAATATAGGCTGAGCCCCCCAAAATCTTAAGACTGGCACTGAAAAAATCAGCAGATTACGGAAAGACCTCTTTTTTTTTTTCTTTTTTTTTTAAATTTGACATCAGGGGTTTGAGATTTCATATTTTGAAACTGCTCAGTACCCACAAAAAATGAACTTTTGATTTAAAAAAGAAAACATGCAGAGCTGTTTTACGGGTAGTCAATGAACTGAGATAGGTAAGAAGCTCTGGGCAACCTGTTGCCCAGGTACCCAAAAGGCTTTTAATATTTTAAGGTATCAGATGGCACCTGCCTTATTCTCCCTAACCAGGACAGCTCGTGGGCAGCGAGAGGTGCTGAGAATTCACCCAGCCACTGGCCAAGCAACACAGCTCATGTGCCCATCCCCTTTCAGGACAGTCCCTTGTGGATTAGGATCTATAACATATCAGAGAGGCACAACACGACCAGCACATACAAGCCAGCTAGGAGCAGGAGTGGTTTTAAAACACCTCACCTGTGGCTATCATATTATCCTGCTCTCTTTACATCTGCTTTTTCACCATCTCCATCACTACCAGCATCTTTCTAGGCCCTTTGGGCAGGGAGAGGACCACAACGAAGGTCTTGCAATGCCTTGAATGATCACACGCTCCTGCAAAACCCCATGACTTCAAAGCCTGAAGCATCCCTGTTCTAGATGATGGCCAACACAGGGCTGACCGTTACCTCGGGGGATCAAACCAACCCCCTCAGTCCCAAAATCAAAGGGCAGCAGCCGTGCTCAGAGCCGACACATGATGAGCCCTGCTGACTGCCAAGCCGTTCCCATGCCGGGCAGCAGACGTGCACACACAACAACCCCTTTCATCCTGGCCTCCAAAAGCCATCTCCTCTTGGGCGGCCACGTGGCCCTCTCTGCCCACATGACTTCACCGCCCGCCTTTGCTTTCAGACAGGCAAAGAAATCATGGCAGTAAAGTTTAAAGAGCTGCCAGCACCCAAAATTCCTACTTATTAGACATAGTCATAATCCTATATGGCAATATAGTATGTTATAATATGCAAGGGAAGGGGGGAATCTTCTTGACACCTTGCCTCTCTGATTCACCAACCTGAGTGCAATTATAGCACACCAGTTATGGGGTATAGGCACTTCATGTGCGAGTCAAAAAGGGAGAGGGCTTGGTGTGAGGTTATTTACCCTTTCTTGCGATGCAGGACCCGCTCAGGGAGATTTCAGATCCTACCAGACTCAGCCCATCGTGCTTGGGGACATTATTTGCACCCCAGAACCACCAAATGTCCCATTCACAGGCCAGGACTCACCTCTCCAAGCCTCTGTACAAATAAAAGGAACCAGAAATGTGGTGCTGAGGGACATGGTTTCATGGTGGACTTAGCAGTGTTAGGTTAACAGTTAGACTCAACAATCTTAAGGGTCGTTTCCAACTTAAAGGATTCAACGATTCTATGTCCTGCAAAGAGCCCACAGCTTAAGCAAACCAAGGGAGCAGTTTTGAGTTAGATACGTACATTTTGGTGGTCAAATTGCTGCGTTGCTCCAGGGACAGGCTGCATCCACACCTCCCCTTCCATGCAGGGATGGCCCCAGCACTGCAAGGATCAGCTCGGCGAAGGCTGGCTCCAGGTGCTGCAATGCTGCAGCAAGGGCTCTCACAGCTGCTGGAGCTTTTAAGCATTAAAACACAAATAAGATTTACTGGGAGTTGCTGCAATTTCAGCAAGGCTGAGTTACAGGGCTCCCTCCCCACTGAATGCAGATGCTGCTGTAGGAACTGAACGCATTTCTTGAGGGGTCTCCTTTGAAGCCCCCAGCAGACACCTCCACGTTTCCCACACCGGCACTTTGTCTCCGTCCTGGGCTCTGCTAATAAAACACTAGGCTGCATTTAAATATGAGGCTGTGACAGTCCCTGGGACTCGTTAAAGGTTATCACGGCTGAATTACTCATCCTGGAGGGAAAGGCGGAGGGAAGCAGCTGACTCACATCATGGCAACGTGGAGAGGGGCCAGGGAGAGCAGAGCCCTGATTTTCCCCTGACATGGGGCTGCTATGTGAGCATGGGCCATGATTTTCCTCCATAACTGCTCTTCTTCCTGACTGCTCTCCCCAAACGAAGCTCTGACGAGCAAGAGAGAGGCTTAATTTCCCGTATGCGTGTGTGTGCGTGTACCTGCATGGGGCTACGGCTGCTTTTCCACCTGAATTTATAACATCTCTGGCAGCCTCCACATGCCTCGCGTAGCCCAGGGGTCTAAACCTCTTTCCAAAACTTCCCCCACACACTGCACGTCCCATCCTTATCCCAGCTGTTTCCTGCTCTTTACTAAGGGAAAAGCAGAAGCTGTGAAGGCTGTTATCACAGCTAGACACCCCTGGTCACCCTGAAGGATGCAGTGAAGCCCTCTCCCTGCCATGGGTAGGCTCAGCCCCGCTCCCGGCGTGGTCCAGGGGAGCCTTGGCTCTGCTGCACGATGGGGAAGGCAGGCTGCAAGCAGGCGTGTGGGAAAAAAATAAAAAGAAGGTCATTTCTTGGCATGGCACTGAGTGAGAGCTGTATTTTCTGCCTTCTGACAGCGTTAGCCAGAGCATCCAGATGTCCAAGGCATCTCTAGATGAAAGGACCCATAAAGTCGACCGATTCTTTCTCGGTTTGGGGCATGGCCAGGGTGTAAAAGCAGGCCCCTGGGAGTTGCTTTTACTCAATCCTGACCTTTCAACCTTGATTACTTTATAGCAGCCATTTAAAAACATCCACCGTGTTCACCCAAACACCATGGGTGACACCTCCTGGGAATGGTGTGGCTATGGGAGAGCTGGGAGAGGGCTGCGGAAAAGACGCTTCTTGCTTTCCCCACAAAACACAGCAAACTCCTCTCCCTGCAAAGCAGCCTTTCCCTTTTTTTTTCCAGCCGTCTGTGTTATTTTTGTGTTGTGTTGCAAGTTAAAAATACCCCTTGCCAGCAAGAACGGAGCTATTTGGGGCACCCTTGTTTATCTTTGCTTGGAAAGGGCGCACACTGCCATCAGCTGCCTTCTTCCTCCTAAAAATCGTCTTCTGCAAAAAACATTGATCCCGTGCCTGGTCTGTGGTGCTGGAGAGACGCTGATGGACATGATGGGCTTTCAGCCGGGCCCAAAGTCACCAACGAAAGGGGAGAAGGACACAAGTGCCCGTCAGATGTAGGTTATGGGGGAGATCTCCTCAATTTCTTCCCTGGGCATCATACTTTGTGGCTTTTGAAGGGTTTCCTGCAAGCACATCTCTGGCTGTAGGGAAAACAAGAAGGTCTGGACATCAAGGTAAGAGTGCTGGGAGGTTTTTGCTTGCTGAGCATCTCTGTGGCACCAGATGCCCCAAAGACTCCAGGTGCTGGCTGAAGGGGAAGACAGTAATGACCATAAATAATTTGTGGGTGAGGCTGGAGCAGATCCCCCTTGCTCATGGAGCTGCCACTTCAGGGGGAGAAACAAGATGGGAAGGGTTCTCCTGACCCCTTGCCATGGGCATGCGGGAAAGAGGTGCCCAGGAAATCCAAAGCCCCTTGATCCTAAACAAAAAATAATTCAAAAGGGCTATTCATTAGCAGCCACAACTGATTGCTAATTGCAGCCAGGGAGTATCATCCCTCACCCAAACAGCATCCTGTAACTCGTTAGCTTGGGAAAAATTATCCCTCCCCCCAACCGCCTCCTCAGCAATATTGGTTGTTTTATTTACTACGGGGCATTTTAAGACCCAAAAAGCATTCCTGGGGAAACTGTAGCACCCTGTGTTCAGCAGTGCTGTGCCCTCATCAATGAATCAGGCCTTTCTTTTCGTCCTCCGACATACCGCTTTTTTTTTCCAGGCTAAAGTAATCCGGGAGCAAGAGTCTGGAATCTAACCACAGGGAGCACGAAAATATTTAAACAAGCTGGTTTAAATCAAGGCTTTGACTTGCTTTTGTAATGGCCTCTTTGGTCAAGGCTTGAGCATGCTGCTGCGTTTTGGAGCGGGAAGCAGAGGATGGGTTTGCTCCATCTGGTCTTGGAGCGAGCATGGAGGCAGACGAATGGCCTGTGGTCTCCGATCTTCTGGAGAGAGAAAATAATTCCTTTAATCTTCCTTATTTTTTCTATTTTTTTTTTTTTTTGTTAACCTCTTCAAGGGTGGTTTTGATCCAGCTATGGTCACCCAGGCTCCTACAGCTTGTCCCCCTCCATCCTGTGGCTGCTGCTGCATGTGGGACAGTGCAGAAGAAACCCTGGAGCACCAGAGGTGACATTGACCCTCCCGGTGGCTCCTATTTCTTCATTTCTCTTTTTGCTTTGCCTCCAGGCACCTGGAGGAGCCTCATGCCTCCGTCTCCTACCCGTCCCCAGAAAACACGGCAAATCCAAGCCCTGCACCCAACAAGGGCTGTAGCAGCCCAGTCTCCCTGCTTTCCAAGGTAAATAATGACTTTAATTAGAAACTATGTCTAATTAACCAGGAGGAGCTGATGACTCAGCTGACTGTCAAAAGCCTTTTTGCTCTGGTCTCCAGTTTTCGCAACTTGACCCTGCGTCTGCCCCTGTGTGCATTAGTGCAGACCTTGAAACTCAAGGAAATACAAATTACACCAGGTCCTGCAAGCTGGCTTCAAGCCGTGACATCTTTTTGAGGGAGGCGGGTGAAACCCCTCCTTGCAGGGGACTTCCAGCCTCCTGGAAAGGAGATTATTGCTGTCCTCATTTGAATTTAAAAAAACAAACAAGCTCTGTTGGTTCAGACATTGCATTTAGACTCAGGGTGGTAAATAATGCAAGGTTTGCTCTTTTTATCAGCTTGCTCGGCAAATCAATTGGAGGACTCGAAAACGTATTGTCATCATAAACGAATGAATTCATTAATGCCCATTGTTTGCCTTCGTGTTTTAATCGAATGCAAAGCAAATATACACCCGAAGAGTGTTTGCTGAGACAGTCAGGCAGGACTGAGATCTCCTGCTGGTTTTAATTCGCCTGGAAGAAAGAGAGGGAGACTAAGAGGTGGCAGGACCTCGGTGAAGATGACCAGCACGCCTGGGACTTGCATCTCCTCTGCTATGTATATCCTGAGGGAAAGAAATTCATATTCTGGACACCCCCGCTCGCCCCTTGGGAGGCATCTCAGGAGTGGAGGGATGTGTCTGGCTGAACTCCCACCCCTTGGAAAGCCCGTTTGAGAGATCTCATCAGGTTTAAAGCCTCTGGACAAAGCACTACATGTGAAAAACTTATTTCTTTCAAACACTCTGTGCACCCTCCGACAGCCCTCGCTGTATTCCCTCTCCGTGAATCACCGAGACCCAGCCAGAGCAGCTGTACTGGTGGTTATATGTCTTCAGCAAATATGTTCTTTGGCACCGAGCTGGGCGGTTTTGATGTGCAAAAGGGGAGAGATGCAAAGCCTCAGCTCCCTTGCTGTCCCAGGGCTTCAGGAACAATAACCCATGGTCCCATCCACGAGCCTGCGACGGCGGCAAGCAGGGAGTCTGGAGCATGCCGAGAGGTTTGTGTGTCCCCTGTCCCCAGCAGACCCTTCTTCCAGGCATTGGGGAGCAGGGTCAGATCTGGACATGATGCAGGATCCAGCTCTGGTGCCCTTCTCCACACCACATGCGTCTTCCTGGGACTTTGGCAGCGGGAACGAGGGAAATTCACTGCATTTGCCAAATATCCAGGTACCTGAGACCACAGCTGGCTGGAAAGCATTGCAGATACTCCTCTTAATGGACTTAAAATCTTAAAAGAGGTGGTTTCACCCCACTTTCTCAGCAGCAGAAATGTCCCTTCTGCTGTCCCCATGGTAAGTCATCTTGGCATGGCCCCTGCGCGGCTACATAGGGATTAATCTGGCCCCAGATAGTGCCTGCCTCAAACCCAGCCGCCGCCAAAACCGAGCTCATTTGCACATATTTAGCGTCAGAAAAAAAATAGCCGCTCACTGATCCAGAACGTTCATCTCTAAATATTTACAAAGCATTATTTATCCAAATGAAAGAGACATTTTTCCACTCAACAAACCAGGCATATGGTAGCGGCGTGCAATAGGAGATGAATTGCGCCGAGTAATTCTAAACAGATTTAACGCCAGCAATAATTATTTTTAATCAGACAGAAAGTTCCCTGGGTGATAACTGAACATCTAGCATTTGAAAGTAATTGCACCGGCCCCCATTGCTGGGATACTATTTGTTCATATATTCTTGTTGTGCCTTTTGATACTTCAACACAACTTCAACCCCCCCTTTTCCATCTCCCTCGGGGATAAAAAAAAAATAAAGGAGGAAAAAAACCCCAACCCCAAGCCCTCTGTCATTTATTTCAAGCATGTCTTTTAATTACAGCACTGCATTTAGATAGTGTACAAAATATTCCGGGCTGGATGCCTATTTAACAGACTCCCCGGTTGCTGCTTGAAGCTGCTCGGCAGAACACTGTGAATCATTATAAAATCTCCCACTTCAGTACGTACCGAGGAAAATGGAGAACAAAATGTACTGACAGAAAACATTTAAGAAAGAATGACACAGGAGGAGGGATTTTGCCAGGCTTTCGTTTTTCAGAGGAGTTTGATACGTGCTACAGACGGACCCAGCAGGTTCCCGGCCCCGAATCGCTCTCCCCTACGCCGCAGGTCGGGGTGTTTTGTGTAACCCGCCTGTCCTCGCCCCGACACGCTGCAAAGCTCACAAATACCCTTCCAGGGGCTCCGAGCTCCCAGGAACTTTTTTTTGTAATGCTAGGAAAGCACGCCTGCAGAAGCTAGGGAAACCTTTGGCATCTCTTGCAGTCAAATCACACAACCATAGAGTAGTTTGGGTGGGAAGGGACTTTTAAAGGCCACCTAGTCCAACCCCTCTGTCATGGGCAGGGACATCTTCTACTAGATGAGGTTGCTCAGAGCCCCGTCCAACCTGACCTGGAATGTTTCCAGGGATGGGGCATCTCTTTTTAATTAATTTTTAATTATGGTTTTCTACTCCCTGCTTGCCCGCAGCCAGAGAGGGATGGCAGAGCCAGAGCCATGCTCCCGCACTGGGACCAGTGCCTTTCCCCATCGCCTTGGGACCATGACCCAGTGCCACACTTGAGACCTCTCTCAAGCCCCTGGCAGGCTGGCACGGCTGTAGTCGGGTGGTCCGAGCCCCCTTGATGCTTGTTTTCAGCTAGGGAGGTGAGGAGTGATGGCAACGCGATGCCAAGGACAGGCTGAGCTGGAAACACAATCTCTCCGCCAGACGGGGGAAGGAACACGATCTGGGGAGGTGAGCAGGGCACACAAATAAGGCTAATGGCATATTAATGAAAAACGAGATCTACCTGGGAACGGCTCGTCCATCTGGTGAATAAGCCCCTGTAACAAGCTTACGTGCTGCCCTTACCTGGGCTCTTCGTTAGGCACCAGAGGGTGCACAGACCCTCTGCTCCTCCCCGCCAGTCCTGGGCTCAGGGTTGGTCCCCCGCCACCATGAGAAGAGCAAATCCCCATGCTCAGCCCTCAAAAGCAACATCTCAGAAAAGATTAAGTTATGTTTCTGGCAGGGCTCAGGGTTTTCAAGTCCCCTACAATTACGGTGACAATTACAGGGCTGCTAACTGCTGTTGTCAGAGTCAGGAAAGCAGCGTAGCGTCTGCTGCAATTTAAAGGTTTATTCGTGTAGTTTCCAGCTTAAGAGATTTTTGATTCCTGCTGAGGGATATAACCAACACCGGGACCTCATTGCCCAAACCTGCAGAGACACACTGCGAGGGGTAGTCCTGGCCCTGACAAACCCGCAGCTGAAGACCAAGGGTGCAGGAGAGTCGAGGAAAAGCAGCACGGAGAGTGCACAGGACAGCTTCTCATTTCTGGTCCAGAAGAATATGAGTCAGAAAGGAAAATGCTTTGGGTCTGCCAAACTCCTAGATGCTCAAGGTATCAGTCTCCTTGTCCCAGAGAACCATGAACATCTACATCACCTTGGGATGTTTGGCTGGAGCTATGTCTCAGGGCCTAATACCTCTTCCAGGAGAGCAGAGGAGTTCAGAAAACCCTTTTCAGCCTTGCCTGGGGGATCCAGCACAGATCCCATAAAGACAGATTCACTCCCTTAACCTCCAAGGCTCTCCTGCCTGTTAGCACATTTCTGATAAACCAAAAGAGGTGGCCACTGAAGACAGGAACGTGGCTGATGAGAAGCAGACTTCTCATCCTCAGTTTTGGGACTGGTAACAAAAACCATCTTATTCAGCAAAATCTACCCCCTGCGTGTGAGAATTGCTCTAACCTGCCTCTAAATGTGATGGACTTCTCTGATCGTCCAACCGTTGGTGTTCAGGAAAGATAAATGGGATTTTTCTTACACAAAAGAGCACACACAGGCTGAGCTGAAACACACTTGTTCCAGCAAGCAGGAAGCTCAAGGGGAATCATCTTATGCCTCTGAAGTGATACCATCAGGCTGAGAAGGTCTGGGGCGTGAGGTTTAATAGTCAAGATTATTTTAGGCAGGAAAAAACAGCTGCTTCATCCCAAGGACTCAGCCAAGTGCAGGGAGATGACTCTTGACTTCTCCACCTGGGCACTGGGGTGCTCCTGGGGAGAATCTGGGGAAGTGCTGGGAGGAACTTCTCATGCAATCTTGGGTTTGACCATAAATACACCCAGGGGGAGACCCACCTGCCCGCGCCAGCCCCAGCAGGACACAAGGCACAAGACCGGCCAAAAACTTCCACCAAGGCTCCACATTGACCTTGACTTTCAAACAAACCCCAGCCCCCCAGGGCCTGATGGTGGGTTTTGCCGTGTTCCCGAGCAGCCGGGCTAAACTTTGCGACGATGCCCAGATTTACTAGCGCAGAGGCGAAATGATCGCTCTTTATTGCCGGCATCAAAGCCGTGCTCTTCCAAGGCGCAGCGTTATCAGCAGTTCATTATCCCGCCCGCCCGCCCAGGCTCCNTGCATGCTCATTTAACGCTATATCCTACATCCGACAGCACGTTCCAGGTGCCTTCTTCCTTGATCTGAAACCCAGCCCATTTACAAAACCAGCATTTCCCTGAAATCGTAATTAGGTCGCTGTGACCCCGCAGAAGCTTTAGCAAACCCCTTTGTGTCCAAACAGCGCAGGCTCCCAAACGCTCTACCCAAACACCCTCATCACGAGGTTAAGCGTTTTCCAGTCCAACGAATTAACAGATCTACAAGCTTCGTCCAATTAACAAAACCGAAATGCCTAGGGGAAAAAAATAGGGAAATTATCCCTAGGTCTGTTCCTGCTGCGGAACAAACACCCTTTCCCTCCAGGGAAGCCTCTCCCACTTCCCTCGCATGACCCTTTCCGAAATCCCAAGTGTGGCTGGCAGCCCACGAACCTCCCTGCGAGGTCCTATCCCAAAAAAGCACCGAGAAGACCTTACAACTCATCTGTCTGGAGGCTGTCGGCTTGCAGGAAATATTCAGACTATTTTGGGGGAGGGAAAACATCAATTTTTGCCCATTTCTGGGCTGCTGTTTTACAAAGCACTGATGCAATAATGTGGTTCCCATAACAGGAGCAGCACACAGCAGCTCAGAGGGGGTTTGCTGTGCCCACACTCCCCCACGTCTCCTTCTCTCGGGCAGAGCTGAGCATCCCCCACCACGAGCATCCTTCATCTTCAAGCTCCCGCTGCCTCCCCTGTCCGCAGGGCAGAGCACCACACAGCCAGCAGCGCTGCTCCCCCCATTTTTACAATGTCCAGACCCCACCAAATCCTCCAGTCCATGCCTGCCTCACCAGTTGAAGCCATCACCCTCTGCATGCTCTTAAAAACAGCCCAGGGACCTCCCAGCACCATCAGGACACAGCTCAGTCCCTCAGCCCAGCCGAATGGAGCCGGCTGCAGTCTGGTGCAAGGAAGCCTTTTTCAGATATTCTATTTTTTTATTTTATTTTTTTCATGGGATAGGCATAGGAAAATAAAAATAAAAATCATGTGACGCTATTAATAGTCACTACTAACATCACCATGAGCTCCGGGTCACCGGGATGCTGCGGATGCAAAGTCGGGGAGCTCAGGGTAATACGCACGGAAAGGGATTTCCCAGCTCAGCCCCCAAGCTTGCTGCCGGCAGAAACGGTCCTGTCAGATCTTTCATCAATTTAACAAGCTCTGCCTCAAAATTAGTTTTCAGGTCTTTCACCCCCGACAATCCTATTAGCCCCAGTCATCCCAGGATCCTATAACCGTGCACCGATCTCCTTGTAGATTTATTCCTACCCAGTTCAGAGTGATTTGTTTTTCTGCTGACATCGCCCTTCGAGTTAAATCAGTTTGCTTCCCTCCCTGGTGTTTACATTCCCGCTGTATTTATAGACAGGCATCACGTCCTCTCCCAACCTCCTTGGCCAAACACAGAGGATATTTTTCCTGGCCTCGCCTAAAATAGGCCCCCTTTCCCCGGCGACCCTTTGCTGCACCTGCTGTGATTTAAACTCAGCTTTTTTGGGACAAAGATTAGAACTCTGTGACACATTCCCAAAGAGGTTTCCCCAGCATTTCACAGGCGTTTAAATATTTCCTCGTATCTGTTTTGCTTTAGGGTCACATTTTCCTTTACCCAGCAGCATCATATAGAAGTTGCACACAGCGAACGCACTGAGGTCTTTCTCCTCCTTTTAATTCGCACTCATGAGCCCTGAGTGTAGTGCAAAAATCTGCTTCATCCCTCAAATTCATCAGCTCACCCTTTGCAATATGGCATTTTGCCCTGTTTTGTGCCACCTTTAACCCATCCTCTTGCTCTCCCAGCCCTTCCCCAGCCCGCAATAACACCACTGACCCATAAATTCCAGCTGCAGTCTCCTCTCGGCACACGGACAATGCTTTAGGGGAGGCGGGCAGACCTCAGCCGCCGTATTTTCCTTGCCTGGAAAGTTTGCTGCCTTTCAAAGAAATAAATCGAGTGTGAGAAGGTTGGGCTGGCACCGTCTGCGGCAAAACCTGTGCCGCCGTACATCCCGTTTTCTAGTACTCGCTGACAGCCAGCGAGAAGAAACCCAAGGGAGAGCATCTTCATACAAGGTTCTCCAGCCAGGGATTTAATTTTCATATAGCTCATTAACTCACCCAGCAGCGAGCTTGCTGCCCACACTTTATAATTCCAGTTATTCCCTCCATCCCCTTTCATCCCGCAGCCTCCCAGCCTCACAAGCTCAAGAAAATAAAATCATCTCAATGAATAGCTCCCTTTTTTTCCCCCTGTTCAAGTATTTTCTGTTCTCCAGTCAGATGATACCACCTCTGACTTCTCTGTCCACAAAGGGCTACTTTAAGTATTTGATGTAAGTGCTGCAGGGAGAAATACTCACTCCATTTTGGGTTATTATCTCACCAGAACACCATATATTATCTAGCAATCTCCAGCCAAGCAGGGGTTCCACTGTATCATCACATTATCTTGTTTGGAGCACACAGATTGCTCACTACGTGGTTCTGCCCACAAAGAAGGATACATTAAAAAAAAAAATAATAAATAAATACAGAAAGCATCCATTCAGGCTGGTGGTAATATCCTGGTTGCAAAAAAAAAAACCAAGGAAGCAATCATTAATGCCCCGGGATTCATCGCAAACACACGGAGTCTCCCGAAGCCTGGCTTGGAACTGTAGCACTTGGCACCTGTAATACTCTCTGTGACGCTGCACACACGCGTGTGTCAGCGAGGGATGCTGAGGTCCATGGCAAAAGGCAGAGTTTAAACGTCAGAGCTGCTTGAATGCATCAGGGGATGGCGCCTCTCGCTGTGTTTCCTCCTGGAGCTCAGGCATTTTGCAGGGTTTAAAATACATTTTTTAAATATTAAATCCACACATGAAAATACATATATTCCTTTAAAATGCATTATATATTATGGAATATAATATATTACAAGAATATTATATATTACAAAATATATCTATATATGTATATTTAGGTATAAAATGGACACGGACCTGTTGGAGTGAGTCCAGAGGAGGCCACGGNGTGTCCCTGCCCAGGGCAGGGGGTTGGAATGAGATGGTCTTTAAGGTCTCTTCCAACCCAAACCATTCTATGATTCTATGGTATTAGATAACTGGCACCATGGTCTTTTGCTGTGACAAGTTTCCTACCACCAAGTGTATCTCTTTGCTTTCAGCATGTTTAGGGTTGGCAAATCCCACCCGTTTCAGGCCAGTGGGTAATGGCAATCCAAGGATGAATGGTACTGGTGAACTGAGATCTACTGCATCAGCCCCATCCCCAGTGAAAAACAAGCTGCCTCCATGGTCTCCACTGCTATGTCCAGGGAAAAGTCCTGCTGGCTGGAGCAACGTGGGGCCACTAGAGACACAAATCACAGCTCCCCTCTGAAGAGGCATCAGGCAATGGGGCATCGCTCCCTGGATTTGGTGTTTCTCAAGGGAAGGAACTGCACGAGCATCTCTGCTCTCTGGCAGAACACACCACCGGGACTTTGCAGGGATTTTGAACTAAACCAGTGCGAGTCATTTATGGATTTAAAGAGATAAGGAATTTTTCATGCCCATGGTAATCAATTCCTCCACTCAATTAGCCTTGCAGATCTAAGAAAAGATGGGTCTTATTTCTAGAGTGAAAAAAAAATAATAAAAAACCCAGCATCTCTGCAGCACGGCTGTGCTGGGGGAGGCTCGGCACAAGATGCTTCTACAGCAGCGTGATGGCCACCAGCCCTTCACCCTGCAAGGAGTGACAGGATCCAGGTGTCAAGGAGGGCAATGAAGTGAGAGCAGGGGAAGGTGAAAACAAGATCCTGCCGCAAATCTTGGGAAGCAGGGGATTTATCCACTGAGGTAGGGGCATGTGTTGGGGACCCAGTGCCTGTCCCCAGCCGACCCCTCCTGGGCTTTGCCCATCGTTTGCCTTTGCTGGAGGGAACGGCTCAGAAAAATCCATGTCCCATGTCCTCTGGGACCATGACTGGGAATGGAGCAGGGGCTGCGGCTCTGCCTGCAGCGAGCTCAGTGCCGGGAGAAGGAGGCAGAGTGACTTCACGTGCTGACTCTGAGCTTCTGGGGGACAAGGGACAGCTTCAAATACAAAATGAAGCGCTGCCAAGTGTTTCCAACCACTGCCTTGCTCCCCTCCCTGAGCTGGCAGGACTTTGTGAGGCCGTGTCCGTGCTGCTGGACTGGAGGCTGGGACACTGCGGTGTCCCCAGGAGCGAGTGACACAGCCCAGGGCACAGCCGTGGAGCCTGCTGTCCCCACCACGTCTCCGGTGCCTTTTGGCAGGGTGTCACGGGTCACACTGCAGCCGCCAGCCACAAATGCAGCTTTCCCTGCCAGTTGCAGCGGTGACGAAGAGCAGCCCAAACAAAAAAAAAAAGAAATAAAGAAACCCCCGAGCAGACAGAGCCCGTCCCCACGCAGCCTCCACAGTTCCCCTTGCACGGCAGAGAAATAGGGCAGAGAAGCAGAGGACAGAAAACATCGCGGGGGGGTTCTGACTGCTCCAGGACTTCCTTACACCTTCCCCAGAAACATCTGGCCGTGGCCAGCATCGGTGAGAGATGCTGAAGGAGACGGAGGGGGATTTAATCCGGCACGGCGGGGCTCACGTTCCCGTGCGGGGCTGATCTGATCCCTGCGGATGTGTGCCCTCCTATTTGATTAAATCAGAGATGGTTCCTCGCTGCTTTCCCTCTCTCCTCCTCCTCCTCAACGGCAGCTCGCCGGGAGGACAAAACCCGGCACGTGGCGCGGCAGCCAAGTCGGGTGTTTCTGCAGAAGCAGAGCATCTGTCCTCCCTCCCTTAATCTCCTGCATTAGCTGCACAGAGGGCAGGGATTAGAGAAGGTCTTGCTCTGCAGGTGTCGCGCAGCCCCCAGGTTCCTATCCCTATTGCAACAGCTCGGCTTTGTAGGGTCCTAATACCCTAAAACATCTTAGAACAGTATTTCCCCTGGACCAAGCATATTTTTCTGCAGCTTCTGCTTGGCTGTGGCAACGCCAAGAGGGGGTGGCAACCCCAAATTCCATCCCCCAGAGGAAATTTTGCTTTTCCTGTATTCATCAGCATTATGTGACCTCACCATCTGCATTTAGGGAAACGAAGCTGGTGAGGGGTCTGGAGAACAAGTCTTGTGAGGAGCGGCTGAGGGAGCTGGGGGTGTTCAGCCTGGAGAAAAGGAGGCTGAGGGGAGACCTTCTCGCTCTCTCCAACTCCCTGAAAGGAGGGTGTAGCCAGAGGGGGTCAGTCTCTTCTCCCAAGGAACAGGTGATGGGACAAGAGGAAATGGCCTCAAGTTGCACCAGGGGAGGTTCAGGTTGGATATTAGGGACAATTTTGACACTGCAAGGGTTATCAAGCCTTGGAATGGGCTGCCCAGGGCAGTGGTTGAGGCACCATCCCTGGAGGTATTTAAAAGACGGGTTGACATAGTGCTGAGAGACGTGGGTTAGTGATGGTTATCAGAGTTAGGTTGATGGTTGGACGACTAGATGATTTTAACAGTCCCTTCCAATGGAGACAATTCTATGATTCTATGATTATCCTTTGGTTCCAGCTTGGGAAGGGAAGGACAGGGATGCCAACTGGGTAGGCACGTTACTGAATCACCTGGGTAAGGCTGGGAAAAATTCCCTGTGCTCTAAGGGATGGGAACCGGCAGCCCTTGGGTGTTCCGTCCCTCCTGCGAGGTTTCATCCTGGCGTCTAATAGTGAGAGGTTAATTAAGCTTAACCTTGAAAGCAAGAAGATTAATATCCCCACCAGCTCTCTCGTTATGAATGACCATTGCAATTCCAGGTTCCTTCCTTTTCCACGACAGACACACACAGCTCCGAACAGGCTAAACCTTGGCCTTGGAAAATCCTGACATTGGCTGGCTCCTGTACTGCGTCACTTTTTAGCAGATCCAACACCTTCTCAGCACCCCAAAACCTACCTGAAAAGCAAGAGATACCCTGCCCATGCTCCTCTCCTAGTTAATCATCAACAACCCTATGTCCCTACAACTGGGCTTGTGGGACACCCCTGTCCCCCTCTACCATTTGCTTCAAAATTCAGCCCCAGATTAAATAATTCTGTGTTCAGTAGAAAAATAATTGGTGCCACTCCGTTTGTGAGCTATTGCTCTTGGTAATGAAAGCCTCTGTTCCAACCCAATTAGCATGATACTCCGAAAAGGCAAAGGACGGCGCTATTATAGCTCAGGGGAAAAAGCAGAAAGTGTAGTTGGAATTGGGGGAAAAGAAGGAAAACAAGGGTCATGCAGACATCATGACCTTGCGGCAGACCTCACCCCAGCGTGTAATTCTGGCTCAGGCGGGCAGCGTTTGAGTGGAGGGAGGAGTCGCCAGGGACCAGAGGAGGCTGCAAAAAGGCATCACACCCCACAGCAGGGATGTGCTCCCCGTCCATCCCCACTGGGATGTTCCCCAAGAGATGAAACACCACAAATGCCTCCCCCCAGCTTATGGGCACCCTGTACCGAGGTGTGTCCCCCGGGGAGGGCTCAGCTCCCCTGGGTTATTTGAAATGGAAAGCTAAAAACTGCCAGGCTTGAGCCTTTAAACACCTCCGTGTGGGAGCAGCCTCACCTCGGTGACTGTCACTCGAGGGATGCTAAAGGCGGCTTCGGCTTTGCAAAGCCTCGCGCTTACACGGAGTTTATCGGGCTGTAATCCGGGCTGCATTGCATAATGGGTTGCATTACATGTAATCCATAGGCTAATACGTCCTGAGCGGGAGCCAGCGCGGATATGAGACTGTTTACCTTGGGAAAACAAGCCGCCCGTCTGCAGGCTGGAGGGTGGTGTGTCCCCTAAAGACAGGCTGAGGGAGCTGCCTTCATAAAATAAACCAAACCTGGGTCATTCCAGGCAAAAAGTGCCTACAACAATTACTGTACGTAAATGTGTTTGGAATAGTAATGTATAGCTGTGTAGCACATGGACCGTATATAGCAGACAGACAATATATAGAGCATTTCTGTGGCTGCGGGGAAGAATAGGAAGGCAGGAGGGCGAGGGCAGATGTGGCCACCAGAGGAAACCCTGCCTGTGGGTCTAAGGGGATTCAGAGAAGAAACCCCGGGAAAAATGCAAAACCAGTGAAGATAGCTAAAAAAAACCCATCCATGGCAAAATAAAGCTGACCGGATTTATGGATGGTATTTTAAATTAAAGGCTTTGCAAAATGCACGGGGTTTGGGTTTTATTAGATTTGCAGCCAGAAGGAGAAAGAAAAAAAAAAAACGTCATGGCAAGAGGGAAGAAGGGGAGGACACGGGGTGACTTCCCAGCCCTGCTCACCTCCCATCACGGGGAGGGGGCCCTGAGCAGCAGCAGCCAAACGTGAAACAAATGGGGAAACACCAGGGCTTTCCCCAGGATCACCGGGTCACGAAGAGCTGGAGATTTCACCCGCTTTGAAAGATACTTTACAGCTGTGGCAGCTTCGTGTCTGTGCCTCGGGGAGCAAAGAGCTTACCTTGCCCATCCTGACCTCGGCCCCCAGCCCGATCTTCCCCAGATTGAATCCAGTTGCACATCTTCATGGTAAGCATATCTGCAGCCAAAAAAACCCCAAAAACTCAAACAAATGGTTTTGCAATCCCAGAAGCTAATTAGCATTTTACAGCCTAAATTATCTCGTCCTCCCCCTCCCAGTTTTCCAATACTTTTGTTTCATCTTGCTAAGATGGGCTGCGTTGGCTTTTTTTTTTGTTGTTTATTTTTTTGCTTTTCCAGGACCACATGAAAGTTTTAAACCAAAGAAAAAATTCTTAATTAAAAAGCTCATTCAAAATCAACGTTTCCCCCTGATTTTTACTGAGTGAGTGCATTTCACGTGACGTTTCACACCCCATTAAAATCCAAGAATCTTTGCCCAGCCTGCTGACACAGTTTCTGTTGGGGGTACTGGTGTTGTGCTTACCTGTGTGTGTGCTCCCGTATGCCAGCTATTACCATCTGGGAACAGCCTTTTACTACCGTAGGTTTATCACACGGAGAAATAAGCTCAGTTGTCAACCTCTCTAATAAAGACAGGAGTTGTGGTACAGATCTAAGAGCAAAACACTGCCCCAGATTCCCCGCTAAGCTGAGTGCTGTCAGGTTCCTCCTGCGTCTGTAGTTCTGTTCCCTTTTCCCAGCCATAATGAAGAAGAAACTGCCAGGCTGACGGAAAAAAAGAACAATGTTGCTTAATCAAGAAATAAAACCGATTTTTCTTTGCAAGGAAACCCACTTGGTGAGGAGTTCAGAGGTGTCACAACCGTGGAGCTGCTGGTACCAGAGTTCATGGGGCTGTGCAACATCTTCTTTGCGGCTGGAGGAGGATTTGGGGTCCAGAAGAGCATTTCCAGGCTGTTTCTGAGTAGCTCTGAGGGCAAACCAAGTAGCTTCTGGGCTCCAAATTCACACCTGACCATGCTCCCAGGTGGTTTTTCAGGACAAATGAGCCCTGAAGCTTTCAGTCTGATCTTCCCATTACTAGCATCTTTCATATCTGCCACCCAGCCATGAAAGCAGCATCATGCAAAAGGGTATAGTCTGCCATCAGTCTTCCTTTTCTCTCTTTTTTCTTCTTTTTCTTTTCTCCTTTTTCTTTTTCTTTATTTCTTTTTCATTTTTCTTCTTCTTTGTATTTTTCCTTATTTCTTTTTCATTTTTCTTCTTTTTCCTCTCTTTTTATTTCTTCTTTTCCCTTTCCTTTTGCCTTTTTTTTCCTTTTTCATTTTCTTTCCCTTTTTTCTTTTACTTTTTAAAATTTTTCTTTCCCTTTCCCTTTTTTCTTCTTTCCTTCACCCTTTGCTAAAGGCAGACCAGCACCTCATTCCCCTTTTGTGAAGTGCTGTGAGATCCTGGTGACAAAAACCCTTTGCCAGGTGCTGATGTGTCTGTTAGTGCCAGGTCCCAGGCGTGAAAATACCTAACCTTAAACATATATTTAAGGCAAACCTGTTCAGCGAAGCACTCGAGCACTGAAATCGCCAGGACTTCAGTATGTGCTCAGTTCCGTGCTCTAGAGCCAGGCCTTGCCCTGCCATGGAGCTGGAGGAGCTCAGAATCACAGAATCCTCATGGTTGGAAGGGACCTTTGAGATTGTTGAGTCCAACCACAAAAAAAACCAACAACAACAAAAAAAACACAAACAAACAAACAAAAAAAACCCAAACAAAAAAAATCCCCACAAACAGACACAAACCAACAATCTCGGGCACTAGAGCATGCCCTGAAGAGCCATGTCTACACGTTTCTTAAATACCTCCAGGGATGGTGACTCCACCACCTCCCTGGGCAGCCTGTTCCAGTGCCTGACCACTCTCTCAGTTCTGTAATTCTTCCTAATATCTAATCTAAACCTCCCCTGCCGCAACTTTAGACCATTTCCTCTGGTCCTGTCATTATTCCCTTGGCAGAAGAGGCCAACACCCACCTCTCTACAACCTCCTTTCAGGTAGTTGTAGAGGGCAATGAGGTCTCCCCTCAGCCTCCTCTTCTCCAAACTAAATATGCCCAGTTCCCTCAGCCTCTCCTCGTATGACTTGTCCTCTAGACCCCTCACCAGCTTGGTGGCTCTTCTGGAAAGGAGTTTTTCCTCCCCTTTGCAATGCAATGCCTGGACATTTCATAGCCCTGGGATGAAGCAGTGATAGCACCTGTGTTTGAGGAAAATATTTTTAACATGAGGAGGTTTGTAGCTCAGGGCAAAAGCAGCGGGAACCCTCCCTGCGTCCATTCCCCAGCCTTCCCTAAACTTCTTGCCCAATTCCAGGCTGCTCAGAAGATGCCAGTATCACAGAAAGTCAGAATAATAGAAATAACCTCCCTCTCGCGCCGCACATTGCAAGGCTGTGACTGTATGTTTAACGGCCATCGTATATTGAAAAGGCTTCCAGTGGGCAGCTGTACATCTTCTGGTTTGCTGCACAAAAGTGTTATTGTTTCAGCAGTGTTTGCCCTTTGTATTCCCAAAGCCATGAAATCCTCTCTCCTGCTTCCCACAGCTCTGTGCAAACAGGCCGGCAGCGGCAAAACACCCCGTCGTTAGGGCGCTTAGCACCGCCGCCAGCTCTCAGAGCTGATGGAAAAGCGCTTTGCAGGCACTTTCCTCTTCTGCTGGGCTAAAAGAGAAGAGCCGAGGGTCTGCCACGATCCCAAGCAGCAACAGGGAATATCTGCCCTCGGACAGGTAGCATCCCTGGAAGTGTTTAAGGCCAGGTTGGATGGGGCTTGGAGCAACCTGATCTGGTGGGAGGTGTCCCTGCCCAGGGCAGGGGGGTTGGAAACTAGATGATCTTTAAGGTCCCTTCCAACCCAAACCATTCGCTGATTCTGTGATCCTCCGAAGGCAACCCACAATCACATCCATGTCTGCCCTTTCAGACAGCAGACCTTGCCAGGAGTGGCTTTATAAATTCAATTTAATAATTGAATCTTCTCTCTCTCTCTCTTTTGTCAAATTAAGAAGGGCTTGCTTAAACTCCGCAATAATTTGGCTGCCCCGGTGTCTCATGCACCCTCCTGCCACTGGCTTCAGACGTGGCATGGCTAAATGGGACACGACAGAACTCAATCTAAACCCAGAGCATACGACCAGGGGCACAGCCATTTTATTTATTTATTTTAAAGCCCTATTTTACTGGTCCATCAGTCACACACGCATAAAACAGGCACATTTCTTGTGACTGGTTAGCAGCACGGACTGCAAATTATCTGTTCCTTGGCTCACAGCAACAGCAATTTCTGCCCAAATTTATGCCAAATTGGCAAATCTTCCCATGATTATTTCATTTATTGAGCTTCTGTGGCTGAAAACACAAGGAATTTTGTGAAATGTAAACTTTTGGGGCATGACGTAACTCTGCTAAGGGACTAAAAGGACGGACCACTGTTGATTTCAGCTTGGCTTCCCTCTGAGTTAACCTTGGAGACCTCACCAGAGGCCCAGGAGAAACCCTAACCCCAGGGACACAGTCATCAAGTCCTCCTTGATCTCAGTAGGGCTGGGATAGCATCCCACATCCCTTACGGATGTTCCAGCCTCTTCTTGAGCCCTATATCAGCTTGATTTGGGATTCCCATAGCAACCCCAAAGCTGACCTCTTTTAGTGCCTACTGTGGAAATACGGTGGGGCCTTTTCCAAAGATGAGGCACCCCTTTTGGCATGAGCTTTCCAAAGGACTCCAGCACCTGCAGAAGTGCAAATTAGAACCATAGAATGGTTAGAGTGGGAAGGGACGTCAAAGATCATCCAGTTCCAATCCCTCTTCCGTGGGCAGGGACACCTTCCACCAGACCAGGTTGCTCAAAGCCCCATGCAACCTGACCTTGATGTCCTTCTGCTGTTGGTGGCCCCAGAGCTGGAGGCAGCACTGCAGGGGGGTCTCCCCAGAGCGGAGCAGAGGGGCAGAATCCCCCCCCTCGCCCTGCTGGCCATGCTGCTGGGGATGCAGCTCAGGATGCAGGGGGGCTTCCTGAGGAGGGCTCAACAACAGCGATGCTGAACTCAGCCCTGCTTATCTGGGGATGGCTGGGAAACATCTCACCTCCCCCAAAGCTCGGAAAGGCCACCCAAGGCAGAAATCAGGCTGCTGGGGCTGCTTTTGGAGCTGATTCATCAGGCAGAGGAGAGAAAAGCGCTTGCTGGTGCATGCAGCCGCCTTGCCAACTGAGCTCATCTGTGGCAGCAAACGGACAGAGATTTGCCGTAATTAAATGGAATAATATACTGTACAGCAATTTTAAACATTTTTCATTCAGAGATAAATTAGGCTGTAATTAAACGGTGTCATTTAATGTACTGCCCAATAGATACGGTAATTGCTTTTTTTTTTTAAGAGGCAGCGTGGTAATCTCTACTCATTCGTAAAGGGATAATGATGCTAATTCAACCTAGTGAAGGTATAAACAGCCACGCTGTGTATCACACCCCAGTGCGACAAACCCCAAAGTTCACTTGGATCACTACAGCTCCATTTTGTACATCCTCTAATCCCCCTCCTGCTCCCATCCAAACCAGTTAGGAATTAGCGCTGGTTTCAAGGGGAGACATGTGGGTCTTGCTCCTTTCCTGCCCCAAAAACTGACACCTTCTTTTGGGAGTTTGTCTTTGAGGATGCAACAGGGAAAGGTGACACATTACCCTGAGCTGTCTCCTCTGTATCTATACAAGACCACCAGTTTAACCAGTACAACTACTGGAAGTTTAATGCCAGAGTTTGCAAAAAGCTTGAAAGAAACCCATTTGGATTTGGGGCTTATGTGCAGTACAGGGCTTATCCCAAATTACTCACAGGTATCTCCCACCTTGGTAAATCCTGCTGCCTGAGTAGAAAAATCATTTCCCAGAATTTTAGGGGCTACCTGTAAACGGTTTTTACCGACCTGCTCCTGGAGCCCCACACATTGGATATTACATCCCCCTTCATCTCCATCCCCCCCTGCTCCCTGCTGGGTTAATTCCCCTCGCTCTGAGCTGCCCTCTCCTTTCATCCCCGCTTTAATGAGCTACGTCGTAGTTAATGATGCTCCTTTTTAAAGCAGCCGTGGTAGAAAACAGGTTCATATTCAGGGCTGTTCTCTCAGGCTCCCCGCAAACTCAGTCTAAAACTAAATTCGCCGCGAGCGCTGCATTAGTGAAGCAGGTAATTCAGGACATGACTTACACCTGTGCCAGCAACAGGAGCTCTAGAAACATTCTGATTTTACAGATGGCATCACTTCGCTCCAAACAACTTCAAGTTTACCACCTTTTTTTTTTCTTTAGTTCACAGAGTGAAAGTTTATTTTGCAAACAGAGCAGCTAGAGACTTGTCAGTGTGTGTATATATATATGTAATATATATACACACACAGCCCAGGGCTGACTAGCTGGGGAGATTTTTGCAGCTAGTGGCACCCACTGCCTCCAACACAAGAATCAGGATGGCAGGGTCGAAGCTTGCACAAGGTGAACCCAAAAATAAGCTCCTGTTTGGAGAGGAGCGGTGGTGTTTATTGCGGCAGAGGAAGGATGGAGAACAGCCCTCACTGGGTAATTTTAACAAAGCGCACATTTTTTTCTGGCTCTATCACGGACTTGCATATTTTAACTCCTATCTTCTGTTCAGCAGCTAAAAAGAGACTTTCATTCCACTTTTGGCTGCGGCATCTCCTTTCCCATTCACGGGCTGTTACACAAGCGCTATTCTTGCAGCCACCCTCCTGCTGATAACAGGGGGAAGACGGGGGTTCACGAGACACCCCAGAGCTGCTCCCTGAAGCAGGTGGGGGTTTTCTGCAAACACGGGCTTTTACAAGCCCATAGCTGTTATGTCTGCAGCGAGGAAGGAATATGAATCAGTACCGAAAGCTAAATTAGCTTTCTGCCCACAGTTCTTCCAAGGAATTCTTACAGAGATATATTTGTATTAAATAAAAGAGATTAGAGGAAACCATATAAATGTAATCCATCATCCACAATTAGAAGTAAAGGAGAATAAAAGCAAGAGAAACTTTCTCTCTTCAAGCCCTTTTTCAGGAATATGCTTATGTGTGTATATATAAAGAGAGATAAAAAAGTCTGTGTGTATATATATATATACACACACACACAGGCCCACATACATATATTCAAAAATTTTTGTTAAAGTTAAAGCTACATAGAGTACATATATATTTACATATGCAGCATGTATGAATATGTATTTTTATCTATATGTATACATATAGATACATGCACTCAGTACATACACAGAAGCAGCCAAAAGAAACAGAGGACCTGCCTGCCCACAGCCAGGCACATTGTCACCCAAAGGCAATTTTATCCCAGCATTTCACCTCTTTTTTTGTTTGTTTTTTCCTCTGAAAGACCCAGCTCCGGGAGTCGGGTGAATCTTTCATAACTACAGCTTTCTTCAAAACGGCAACCAGGAAAAGCTATTCAACCAAAAATTATATTCTCATCATACTGACATCTCGCCATCAACATCTCACCATCAACATCCTGGTGCCAGGCTGGGCTCCCACCGGGGCTCAGGACTCAGGAGCAGGAGGAATCTCAGAGCTCCCCCATTACCAGAGAGGGGAAAAAACAGCCCTTGACTTAATTGGGGCATAAATCACCGCAAAACTCAAATTACCAGGCCAACGTGCAGCCCCAGCACCCCTCTCGCCTCCCCCACCCATGCTACAGAAGGCACTTTCAGGAGCACTAAACTTACCAAAACCATTTCAAAAAGACCTTATTTGTTTGGAAAGTGTGGGAGGTGAAAGGTTTCTTTAAGTAGATTTAAAGTGAAAACCATTAGCGCTGCATTGTTCATTCAGTTCCTTTATCCATGACATGAGAACAAAATGATCTGATCTAAGCAAAACTTCTGGTTTCATAGCAACAACGAATATATATTTTTTTTTGTGGGGAAATATAATGCAAATCAGCGCTTAGGTGTATAACTTCTGAGTACTTTATTTCCTGTACTAAAGTCTGTTGAAACACTATTAAAATATAATTTAACTAAATGGCTTCCTGGAAAATAATAATAAAAAAGAGAAAAACCCTTTTCTAATTTAAAAGTCAAAAAATGTCAAAAGCGTGGTTAAGTTGTGAAAAATAACAATGTTGTTTAGCTCTTATGTAACTCTTGCCATGAGATCTCAAAATACCTTTTGAAGAAGACAGGGTGGATTAACCCGTTTTCAGGGCTGGGAATCGAGAGCCAGATTCGAGGAAATTATCCTGCCGTAGCTCCGAGAGTTAGAGGACACGGCAGAGGTTTCCTTAGCTCAGTGTCATCTTCTGGCATCTTCCAAGAAGATGACACACCGGGTAAGGAAATAGTGGGAAAAACTTCTGGAAGTGCTCAAACAGCTGAGGAAGGGACATTGTTTTTTTAAAAGTAATTTGGGTGTCCCAGGAATTTGGATGTCATCGATGTCATGTCCTTCTTTGAGGTCTGTGAATGTGGTAGGAGTTCACCACTGGTGTTAGATACCTTCGCTGAGACGAGGGGCTGAGCAATGTGGTTTTTTCTGCTTTTATAACCCGTAGCTTTCACAACCAATAGCCTGGGACAGGACACTCTGCTCCACAGACATCGTCTCCATCCCATCCTTCCCTTGCCACATTTACCTAATGGCCATGGCCCTTTGTAAAGCAAAAATAAACTTCCTGCAGGACCCAAAGCACCTTCTATGTTGAAGACTATGCATCTCCACTAGGTTTTCTAGCTCCAGGTTAATATGCAGAAGATGAACGGTAGCAGGTTCTTATGCCCTCCAGATTTGGGGTGAAAAAAGTCATGGCTCCCATGCTGTGCCTGATTTGGGTGCTCCAGGCATGCAGCAGATCCCACGGGACAGATGCCAGTTTCACAAGCAAAAAATACGAGCAGTTTCTTACCGCAGAGATTTTTAGCCTTCATCTTCAGGCATACGCTGTCATCCAACTTCAGATACGTGGTCTTCAGTCTTGCCAGGGAGAAGACATAAATTTTGGGTGACTCTGGGAGCAGGAGAAACTGGACCGTGGTTTTCTGGGCAGTTCATGCATAAGCTACTTCAATGACTCCAATGTCCCAATCAAAGCAAATCTTATCCCGTCCAGATCTTGCCTTTAATCCTCTTCGTTTTCTACCAAATAAAGAAAATGGTTCTTTTAGGACAAACAAATCTATGAGTTTTCAGGGGCATTTTATCAGAAATCCCTCCCCCGGGCTGCCACTTCTGGAGTTTCCCTTTCCCGTGGGGAAAATAGGGAACTTGACAAACAGGGGCAAAAGAGACTTGAAGGGACATCTTGATGCAGCGGCGTGGGTTGGGGACACTCAGGTCACAGTGGTTCCTCACCATCCCCGCAAAATACTTGAGTGCTTCACTGCCCTCCCCATAAGAAAAAAATTCTCCTGATGCTTAAGCTGAACTCCCTTGCTGCTGTTTAAAATCTTAATTTCTTTTCCTGTCCCTGATGAACAATAACAGAGGAATATTATCACACAATATAAAGTATTAAACACCTGTTGTAAATATTAAATTATAAACAAATACAACCTGGCAAAGATAATACTCAATGCATTGTTTACATTGCTGCTGATTAATATTGGAGATTAAAATTAATACTCACATAATATAAACATCAACATGCTTTTAGCATGCAATTAAGCCGAACAATTCCATCAGCACAAAATGTTCTCATCCCTGCAAAACGAGACGCACTAAAACCAAAGCAGGTCTGAAAATATCACTGAAATCAAACTCCAAATGTAAAAAAAACATTTGGATCACAAAAGATTTTTTTTTTTTTTTCCAGTTTGGCAATGCTTTTTCCCAAACTGATAGGCCACGGTTGCAGGCAGTCAGAAATCCCACCGCGATGGGCAGATCCTGTCTTCTCCTCTGCAGTGTCTGTCCCCCTCTTCACCAATACCACAGGGCGGTGAGGGCCATTGATATTTTCTTTCCTGAACAAAAAATAAATCCATTAAAAATGGGATGAATTAACACAACTGTTGGATTTAAGACACATGGAGTCTTCCTTTGGTATGGCTCACCGCTGGCAAGGTCTCAGCTGGAGACTACCATCGCAGGAGAATGCAAACAAACTGGGCAGAGCCCAAAGGAGGGAAATAGAGGTGATCAGAGGCGGAGGAAATTTCATCTAAGGTCTGAAGGAAATGGGGATAGAAGACTGAGGGACAACCACCCAGACCTCCTGATAGTCCTCAGAGATACGATAGCCCTTTGAAGACAGTTCTCCACGTCCACCACAGGTAGGACAAGAAGCGGTGAATTAAAGTGCAGCACATTCAGGTGAGACTTGAGGAAATCTTTCTAATGACAAGGTTAATTAAGCAGAGGTATAGATTAGCTGGGGAAGCAAAGGAGTCTCCGTCACTGGAAATCTATAAGAACAAGTTAGACAAGCATGTAGGAACGATGCAGAACAGAGTGTCACCTTGGAACAGGAGTCATGTTAAATAGACATCTATTTTCTCTGATTGCTCTTATCCTCTGCCTTTTATCTCCCCAGGAGTCAGTCCAGCTGGATTTTAGCCACATGGGAGCTAAGAAGTGCATTAGCTTCTCAGACACCAACCAGCACGAGTAGAGACCAAACCCAGGAGATCCCTGCAGGGAAACCTCTTCCCACTGCCCTTGCCCAGGCTGTCCCGTCGCTCTGATGGAGCACCACTCAGCGCTCCCTCTAAAAAAACCCATCACTGATGCCTCTGCAGGAAATAAGATGAGATGGAAAGGAGAGAAGATGAAATGTGGGTGTGTAATTAGGTGACGGCACATGTCCTGGCAGATGATCGCAGCGATAAAGCATGCCATATGCTCCGGCTCCTATGTAAATCTTCCTCGGCTGACATCGTTATGGAGCAGTTGAGACCATACGCCGGTCCCTTATGTTTTCCCCCTCCTTCATAAATGTTGCCAAGCGCCAAATACCTAAACACAATTAACCTCTGACACTGCACTGAAAGGTTCTGCTACATCCTCAGAGAGCAGGGAGCTTCTCCCAAATGTCCTCGGCGTGCACTGCCTCCACGGCGGGGAGGTGGCCCTCCAAATCTATAGGTGTGGCAGCAGGACGTAGGGGGAGCTGACGTCTCTTGTCCCCTCCAGCTTTCACTGACCAAAGAATTAGCGAAGAATCAAATGTGCCAAAACTGATCCCATCGGTTTGGGATCAGGGATACAAGACCCAAATGCGACGGTGATATTCGGGCAGCACCCAGAGCATCCCAGCCGTGACCTGGATCTCAGCATGCAGAAAGCTACCGGTACAAATCGTTAAGCAATTTAGAAGCATTAGATCAGAGGGAAATAAGGGGAAGAGAAACTGCCAACAGGGATTTTTTCGAGAGCAAATTCCTGTCAATTCTTTTTACTCTTTGACAAGAAAACCAGCCTGGCTGATGGAGGGAAGCTGTAGCTGTGACAGATCCTCACTCCAGGGAACCTCCTGGCACGGTCTGGGCTGACAACTTTGCAAACAAACAAGGGAAACCTGATCCAGGTGAGGTTATAAAGTCGGGGGGGGCACAAAGGAGGGGAAAAAACCTGTGCTCAGCAAGCTGTTATCAGATATTCCCTGCCAGGCGGGGGGGATCTGAGGAGGCACCCAGTCCCCATATATCCAGCATTTACGTTAGGATGAGAGACCAAAGGGTGTGCTATGAAGCGTACAGATAACTGTGGGCTATGAGGTCTGCAAGGTTTTTGGAAGGCAGATAATTCGAAAAAAAAAATCTTAATAAATTCATGGCATTTATTTTGAGTGAGCTAGACAAAATTCAGTAAGAACAGAGAAATAAAAAGCTGTGTTTTGGATGGATAACTAATGCTCAATTCCAAGTTAGGGAATAGCTTTTGGAGAGGTCTATATATCTCCCAAACATACCTGAGGAGGTTGTGATGGGATCCAGCTTGGGTTGTGAGGGAAAAGGGCAGGCACAAGGGCCACCCTTGGGGGCATCCGTGGGAGGTGACACCTCTGCTTTTGCAGGATGCTTTGACTCCCTGCGATGCACCGCAGCTTAAGGGTAATACAGACGAGCTGGAGCCAGTCCAGGAAAGAGCAACCAGACATGGTCTGGAAACAACGGCCAACGCAGGAAGGATTAAAGAATTGGGGCCTGCAGACTTTTTCACCATCTGCTATTTAAAAAAAAAAACAAAAAAACACCAACAAAAAACCAACGAAGCTCAGGTTTTGTCTACTTTACCCAGAGACAGAGTGATAATTGGATACATTCAGCTGCATCTTTCGCAATAAGCAGCTTCGCATCCCTGGTTGGGTCTCCAAAGCAGGTTCTCTGCCCTGCGAAGGGCTCCTGGGCTGTGGTTTCCCCGAGCAACATCTTCCCTTCACAGCAGGGGAAGCTTGGTCATGATTGTCCTCCGCCGTCTTGGTCACTCTCAGCTGCTTCTTAACTCCTGATGCTCACAGAAATGCCAGTGATGAGATTCTTTTATTTCTATTAATTTTATAAAAGTTGTGCTATGGATATCTCTGTGTATTTCTCTGTCCTGTAAACATCGTTCTTCATTCAGTTGCTGCTTTCCACCATTTCTTTGCAAAGTTATTTTCCAAATCACTTCTTTGGAGTGGCTTTTTTTCCCCTTGGGTGGGTTCTCTGAATTTGCTTCATTTGCTTCTTTCACTGCCCCATTCCCAGTGGAGGTCTGGGCATCAGGGCTAAGGAAGCAGGATAAGAGTCCCCGTCACAGCGGGTGGGCAGAGCAGGCATGGTACCTATTGTTCTCCGCATCCGCCGTGGCTATGAGAGGAGGAAATCAGCTTTATCTGAAGCAGAGAAAGACATCAATTAGGAAAATTATTAGGAAAAACTTCCTGGCAGTGGTGCAGCAATGCATGGGAACAGACACCGCAGGCAGCTGCGGAAACAGCCCTATTTTTAGGGAATGGCTGTATGGGAGATGCTCTCCTGTACAATAGCTCCTGCAATGTTGTGACCTCATCCTCTGTGGTCCACACCTGATCTCCTCCTACTCTGATCTACTCTTCCTGCCTCACCTCTTCTGGGGTCCCCACATCCCTCCTTCTCTGACAACACCACACTCCAGGGTCTCACCCTGACCCTGGGTGAGGAACTACACTTAGCGTCCCTCTAAAGGTTACGATGATGGTGCCCCTTTCCAAAGGGCTTGGGGGCAGTACCTTTTGCAAGGCTGTGGGGTGGATGGGGGGTGAGGGTGGGTGTCTCTCCTTCCTTCACAGGCAGCACTTGGCAGGGGAAGCCACATGGTGGTATCCACTGGAAGCCCACCACCAGCAGCACTGCCTCTTCACCAGCAGCAGCAGAAGAACACGGAACAAGGTCTCCTCTGGAGCCCACCTAAGCACCATCCACACGCAGAGGGTCCATGCTAATGGGAAACCCACCTGTTACTCCCTTACAAAGGCAAAAAACCTCATTTTTCTTCGCTAGCCCTAGAAAAGCAAGCAACCAACCAACACCAAAAGCCGTAAGCTCCCTTTGAACAATATTCAAGGGCAGAAAATTCAGCCAACTGCATCCTAGGCTGCATCAAGAGAAGCGTGGCCAGCAGGTCTCACGGGAGGTGATTCTGCCCCCCTACTCTGCACTTGTGAGACCCCACCTGGAGTGCTGTGTCCAGCTTTGGAGTCCTCAACACAGGAAGGACATGGATCTGTTGGAACGGGTCCAGTGGAGGGCCACAAAGATGATCAGAGGGATGGAGCACC
>VXAK01009122.1:151310-208772 GCA_013399435.1 Arenaria interpres
GGTTTTTTTCCCCAGCATTTTATTTAACCAAGAAAACCCACCCTGGGGTCAGCGGGGACCCAAGTGCCACCCCGGGAGAGCCCCTCCACAGCCTGAATGCAGCCTCTGTTGCGGCTCACACTGGCACCTCTATGAGAGATGCCCCAGGCTCCCTATTGTACGGGTACCCCTGCCCTGGGAGGGGGGGGGAGATGCGGCGTGCCACCCTGCCCATCCGAACCCCCTGCCGATGCACGCAACCCCCGGCGCAGATGTGCACCAGGAGGCATCGGGGCTGAAGCCCCCACAGATCCGGGGGCAGCAGTAATCCCTGATCTTTGCTGAAGCCCCCACAGATCCGGGGGCAGCAGTAATCCCTGATTTTTGCAACGCCTAGGGCCGCAGCGGGGAGCCAGACAAGTTGTGGACATGGAAACCTCCTATTTAAACAAATAATTCAGCTCATCGATTGCTGATCCTGCCTTTTCTTCTCCAAAATTAACACTCTGCAGCCACAGCAGCTTGTAGCCAGATTTTGTGGCAGAGCTGGGCTTGGCTGTTATGAAAATTGTCCCTTCTGATCCACACCCTAAAGCAGCAGAAGATGCCCTTTTCCCAGGCCATCAGCCTTTTCTTCTAGCTTTCATGGGCACCGTACAGGGCATCTACAGTGCTGGGCTGAGCCCCAGGAGGGAGGACAGCCAAGGACTGGGGCTACAGCAAGTGCAAGAAGTCCCACACTGGTGGGCCTGCGGTGAGGTGCCAGGCGTTTGGCCACCACCATCATAAGGTCTATCTCCCCTTTCGGAACCCAGCCTGGACCCAGAGGGAAAGACGTTTCGGATGCCCCCCTGGGGGGAAGAGACTTGTGATGACCCTGGTCTATCAGACATGGCTAAGTACGACCTGATGGACAAGGCAAAGCAAATCCAGCACCACAAGCTGGTGCAGTTATGTGGCTTTTGCTGCTGACATTTCTAAACCCATTGTTTTGTCGATGCGCTGGAGGAACAAGGCGGAGAAAAGGCAATTACGGAGGAGGCCAGCATCATATCAGGGATTGCTGCTGCTATTAGTGTTATTGCCCTCTTCCCTCTGAGCCTGGTTAGGTGCTTACCTGAGAGCTGGACCCTCCTGAAATGTCAGTGACAACTCCTGCCGCTCACGTTCGACCCCAGCAGCCGGGTGACAGGTCCCATTGCAGTGCAGCCATTTCAGCAGACAGGGCACCACGTTCCCCAGGACCGTGGGTCTTCTGAGTACTCCAACAACAACACTGCTCCCGCTGTTCAATAAGAGTTGTATGCAGTGACCGAACTCATTGCCTGCTGGCAGTGGGGCATCAAGGGGCATACTGCCATGTTGCCCAGAGCAAATGCCCTCAAAACTGATGCATTACAGGGTTTTTAATTTTATCGGAGGGCTGGAGAACCTCTCCTATGAACAGCCTGGAGAAGAGAAGGCTCCAGGAAGACCTTAGAGACCCTTCCAGTACCTGAAGGAGGCCTACAAGAAAGCTGGAGAGGGACTTTTACAAGAGCATGTAGTGATAGAATGAGGGGTAATGGCTTCAAACTGGAAGAGGGTAGATTTAGGTTAGATATTAGGAAGAAATTCTTTACTTTGAGGGTGGTGAGACACTGGCCCAGATTGCTCAGGGAAGTTACAGATGCCCCATCCCTGGAGGTGTTCAAGATCAGGCTGGATGGGGCTTTGAGCAGCCTGGTCTAATGGGAGGTGTCTTTCCCATGGCAGGGGGGTTGAAACTAGATGATCTTTAAGGTCCCCTCCAACCCAAAACATTCTGTGATTCTATGGTTCTATGATAAACAAATGTCCTCTGGTGTAACACATTCTAGAAAATGTCCAAGTGTTTTTTCCGTTCCCCTCATTCCTGGATCTCTCTTTGCCTTGCTCTTACCCTTCTGTGAGCTCCTATTTTCTTGTATCTTCAGAGCAAGCTCCCACATTCTCCATTTCAGGTAGGTGAAGGGATCTTCATGCATCCTCATCCATACTCAGAGTTCTCCATCAGCCTGACTCAAGATGAAAAAATGAATGATCAGATTCCAAAGGAAAGCCAGGTTTTCTCCACCTTGCCACAAAAGCCAAGTGGCTCCAACTGCAGGAACAGCCCTCGAAACTCTGGAGGAGCTTTCCTAGAGGTGGGTGACATTACAACGGGAAGAAATGGCTGGGTCTGGTTTTCATATTGTAAGTGTGTGGAGGTACATTTAGAGAACCAGTGCCTGTCCAGGCTTTTGGTTCAAACAGCCAAAGAGCAGGACAGGGAGCAGACATGCTGGGAGGGAACTGGGCTTGTTCCCAGTCACCCCACAGCTCTGCTTGGCCAGAACTGGTGAAGCAGTGTCAGATCTCCTGGTTCTCAGCCCAGAGACTTCTTCCTGGTTAATGTTTCTTTTGAACTTTCCCTCTTTGTAGGCTGCATGGCCGTGGATAGTTGTCGACTTCTCCCCTCCGCAGGCCGTCAGTGGTTTGAGTTTTACAGACGTCCAAGGCGCAGGTCCTTGCCGAGGCAGACACAGCAGGCTTGCTGTCTCCTGGGGAGTTATATTTGCTCTTCCTTTCCTTGTTGTTTTCCTTAATCTAAAATAAGATGCCCCGACTGAAAAAAAAAAAAAAAGTAAGCATGTTTTGCTCCCAGTGTCTGGATAAACATATCACTTCCCAGCCCTTAAATAGAGCTAATGGGATGAGCTATGGGGAGTTCATTGGGATGCAGCAGCTCCAGAGGCTAACGAGAGATGCAGAGGTGATGGGGCCCCATTTGCTTCCTCTATCTGCCCGGCCAGACCCTCAAGAGAGTTCTGCTTGGCCATTCCCCACGCTACGAGGCTTGAGAAATCAGCCCCTGTCTGCCTTGCTCTTCTCTCCCGCAGCGCTTCTCGTTACGGATACATGGCTGTAATTAGTGCAGCCCATGCCCGCTCGGAGCCCCTCCTCGGGGACAGCTGCTGGCTGGAGATATCTATTTTTTTCCCCACCACAAAACAGCATTCGTGTGAGAACATGTCGTTTGCCGGGAGCTGAGCTCTGCCGTGGCGAGAGGACTCCTCATCCCCCACAATCCGGGAGGAGGTCTGGGTCTGGAAAAGTTGGATTTGCCTCAGAGGAACAGCAATGATCTGTTATGGCCTCCTGGCAGTGGAGGAGTTAGTTTTGGGGTTTTTTTTTCGCTTGGATGGGCTTTTTTCCACCTCTGACCACCTCTCCCCAGACTAAATGAAATGTTTAAATGTTATCAAAAGCAGATAGTGCTGAAATTACATCTTCCATCAGTTGCAGACAGGGCTGGTTGATTAGCTTTTCACATTTTGCATCAATATTAGAACCAAATATAATGATAGCAAGCTTGATATCGCCCAGAAACTCTCTGATGAACCTCCATCAGCTCTCAAAGGCAGGCCAGGCAGAGATGAAGCCCATGTGGCCTGGCTCAGTATCTCAGAGAAGACCAAGAAGACCCACCTGCACCATCCTCTGCTGGAAACTCCTGGAGTGCAGGCAAGCCCTGTACCCCAGATCCTTCTGTGTGTCACCAGCCCTTTTTGCTTGTGCCAGGGAATGCCAGCTAAAGCACATTTCGCTCTGTCAGGAGAGCATGGCACGTAAAGAGTCTGTAGAAATTTTGATACAAGTCCTTCCTCTGCAGTGAGCATCTCCAGGCATCCAAGCAGCATAGGGACATCTGCTCACAATGCTTGTTCTCAGCTGGGGAGGGCAGGGAAGGTGCTCTCCTTGGGTTGCAGCCACCGCAGAAAATTGGGCACCTGGTTTCTGTGAAATCCTGCGTCCAGGCTTGCTGTTCCTTCCTTCTCGCATGTCCAAAACATGACACAGGGAATGGGTCCCTCTCCTCCCCTGTGATAGTCTGAATGAAGAAACTTGGCTAAAACTATTACCTCACACCACCACAGAATCACAGAATGATATGGGGTTGGAAGGAACCTCTAGAGGTCATCTAGTCCAACCCTCTGCCAAAGCAGGTTGCACAGGAACGTGTCCAGGCGGGTTTTGAATATTTCCGGAGAAGGAGACTGCACCACCCCCCTGGGCAGCCTCTTCCAGGGCTCTGCCACCCTCAAAGGAAAGAAGTTCCTCTTCATGTTTAGATGGAATTTCTTATGTTCAAGTTTGTGCCCATTACCTCTTGTTCTACGAAAACCACATGTCTTCTACTAC
Organism: Arenaria interpres; assembly: GCA_013399435.1. NCBI lineage: Eukaryota > Metazoa > Chordata > Aves > Charadriiformes > Scolopacidae > Arenaria > Arenaria interpres. Next base: position 155,493 of record VXAK01009122.1, read on the forward strand.
ATGATAAGAGCTCAAACTTATCTGTGCTCAGCAGCAACAGCAGCCCAATTCTCTATTTCCTCTACAATTTTGCTTCTGCCATCAAAGATACCCACATAGGAATCACAGCTCCACCACCAAAAGTGACGTAGGGGCAGAGCAGAAGGAAACCTTCCTCTGTGCATCAACACCTGGCATCATTCAGCCATTAAACTAGCCCCAAAACATCTCACTGCTCTTTCTAGGTAACTTAATTTTGGTTGCCTTCTTTTATCTTTTGAACTAACCCCTTGTCTCTGCAAAAAGAGCCCATCTCCTTCTGCCTTTGTGAGCCCACTTGCATCCCTCTTGGAAAGACATGCCAGCTGGAGGGGACCTCTTGGTGCTGCCTGCCCTCCTCCACCTCTGTACTTCTCCTTCACCCTGAGCCAATTTCCTGGAGATATTGCAGAGAAAAGCACGTTCAGCCCTTTGAAACTCCCTGCTCAGCCTCTCTTGGAAACCAGATGTCACCAGGGCCAGAGACTGCCAGCGTGAAACATCTCACTTGACAACTGAAAGATGTTTATGCTACTGATGGGAAATGACCCATCGAGCAAAGGAAGCTGCTCAGCAAAGGAGGGAGATTCAGCAAAAACAACGTGAGTCAGCAGCCAGAAACGGGAAGTGAAGGCAATGATGATGGGCAGGGGGAGAGCTGATGGCTGGGGAGACATCTGCTGCTCCAGGAGAAGCATCGTCAGAGCAGAGAGCGGCTGCAGGGATGCAGGAGCTGTTTGCCCCATGAGCCAGGCTCTATCTGGCTGAAGAAGAGAGGATTTTCAGTCCAACTCGATATAAAGAAACAGTGTGGATTGAATGGGACATGGGTTAAGTAGTCTATCACGCTGCTTCTGATTTACCATTTACTTACCTCTGGGATTTAAATAACCTGTTCAGGGCTGAACGTGAAGGATGCCTCGGCCTGATTCAGCTCAGCGGGTGAAAGCCTGGGAAGAACAAGCATTATTTCCTTCAGCTCTAGGACAAAAGTATTTAAGGACAAGAATTTATCCAAGGAGAGTCCCACAGTCATCTCCAAACTGTCCTGGGAAAGAAACCATCCCTTGCATTACTGAAGATTGGGAGCCTTCGGTCCCTGGTCTGCCCTGTTTTTCAAGACAGAAGCCCTAGGGTTGTCCACCCCCTTTCCTCCTCTCACTCCCGTACATATCTCTGCTGGTGGAGCTGTGTGAAACCCAAAGCCTTCACTACATCTACTGCAAAAACATCTGGACCACGTGCTCAACCAGATATCTGGAGGCCCAGGAAATAGTGTCCAGCCATGCTGGACAAGACTGGCCCCTGCACTGAGGTCCTTGCTGCAGGCAAGGAGAAAAGTAGGACTATAACCTCCTTTTCCCAGAGGGAAACCACAGGGGCCACAAAAATATGTGACCTCGGTCGCTTTATAGCAGAGCCCTCTTCCACATGGCCCAGTGTTACGTTTGGCAAAGCTTCATGACGTGGCCTTAAAATAAAACAATCTTTAATTGGACATGCTGTTTGTGCAGCAGCAGGCTGAAGCTCTTGTCATTGCCTGGTTTAAAAGCCAGGCTGTAAGAGCAGAGCGATACGTCCCCGATCATTAGTGCCTCTCTGAAAGGTGTTCTCACTTCTTTGCTTCGCTTTTCACAGCCTGGATGAGAAAAAGGCTTATGTGAGCAAACCTAAAATTAACCACCTGAGTGTCTTACAGATTTCCAGGTAACGAGGGCAACTGTGAATCGTTGTCTTTGCAAGATGCGCAGACCTCAAAGACTGTACATCTCCTCTCTCCTCCCGGGTTTGTTCCTCCAAGACTAGAGCAAACCTCACATCCTTACACGGGGGCCTTAGAGGCAGAAACTGGGCAGCCTCACATGGATGGGCAAGAAACGTGCAAATATTAACACAATTCAACCTCTGAAGCAGGTTGTGGATGGCAAATCCCCTCCCATCACTCATCCCCATTCCTCCTTCACTGTCAGGAAGCAATGATACTTCCCAAGCAGCCAGGATGCTCCAGAAACAGTCCCGGAGCTGATGTGATAAACAGGAGCTAACAGCTTAGATTACCACCAATACTACTAGCACCATTTCAGCAACCAAGTAAGAGATTTAGACATGCTAGACCTTGTTTTTAAGGGTGCACAAAGCTGGAACCTAGCACAGATACACGTTCACAAGTGCCGCCCACGTCCTGGCTGAGTCAAAGAGCCGAGGCAGGGTGGCAAGGAAAGTAAGAGATTTCAAAATCAAGAGTGCATTAAATGTTGAGCAGGCTGGATGTCAGACTGCTCTGCCAGCAGGCTCGAAGACAACAATTTCACCTGTGGAAAAGAAACATCCCTCGTGAGACTTTTCCCTGGTGGAAAACATCCCTGGTGAGAGAGACCTGCCTTAAGCCCAGCTGACAGAGAGCTACCATCTACGTACACTTCACCACTGATCCCTTGGGGAATGAGCAAGGGATTAAAGGGCATTTGTTGTATGAGCCTGAGCACTGGGGTGGGCTTGATCCAAATCTGAGTCCAGGGACAATTTCCATTGACTCAGAGCAGACCCCAGCAATCCTTACCGGACTGCAGAGCCCTTAGGGCTCAGGCACGATCTTTGAGCTGATAGGAAAGGCTTTGTGAGCAGGGATTAATTTGTAAGAGGAACTGAGAGCTGCAAGTGTAAGACAGGGCCCTGACCCGGCATGGCAGGTTTCTTTCATTGCTACCATTCAATAACTATTTGAGCAACGGCTACATTTCGTTTTGCAAAACTGCACAAAAACTTGATCTACAGCTTGGCAAAGGGTGCGTCTGCTGCCTACCTGCAGCAAAGACAGCATTTGCCTGCCAAAAGCATGGGCTGAATTCCCTGGGATTCAGGCTGGAATTCGCAATATCCTGCCTGCCGAGCTGCCGAGCACGTATCCAGCTCTGCCTGGGCTTTGATAAAAGAGGGAGGAGATCCTTCTGACACATCTGATGTCTTTTGTTGCTCTGAGAACACCTTTTTTGGAGGCTTTTTTCCCCATTTTGTCCAGCCCCTTCATCTTGGTGCTGTGTCTTCCACCCTGTAGGTTTTTCCAGAGATCTAAATCTCTGCGGAGTGTTAGCAGATCTCCCAGATCTGTCGTGACCACTTTCTCCCATGCAACTGGAAGCAATTAGAGTTCATCTTTTGCAGCCCGTTCAAAGAAACATTTGCAGGATAAGGACAAACACCTTGCCACACCTGGAGCTTGCTTCTTCCACCCATCCTGGAGGCAGGACAGAGTGTTCAGCCCACTTCTTTGCAAACTTTTCCTTGCCTTTCCCGTTTTGCTGCCACAAAACAGGCAGATCACTGTTGATGTGACTTCTCATAGCACATCAAGTCCAGGCTGAGAAAAACATTAATCGACTTGGAGCTCAAAAATGAAGGAGCTGATAAGGTTATAATCTGCAAGGTCAGCAGCATGTACCTACATTCTTCGTAATGAGAATGCACTGCCCAGCCACCAGCCCATCCAGCCTGGCCAGGTCCCAGTTTGAACATCACCTGCATGACCATGCAGGATGCACTGTCCAAAACCCACCATCTCCAGTGTCCCAGCCTTGTGCCAAAACCACTTTTATTATGGGTTCTCTCAAACTGTAACAATCTATTAGCATTTAGACAATTATTCTATCACCTGATGACCCCTCCCCACCTGGAAAGGGGAATCGGGGAACACAAGGAAACACAAGGGTTGAAATACAAATAGATTTAATAGACTAAGACTAAATAATTAACAATAATACTAAAGAACCAGTATTAATCCCAATACTGATATAAGATACAGGAATTATACTCAGCCAATTAGATCAGCAGGAAGCTGTGCACTGTCAGCAGTGGACAGCAAATGGCGGACACTGGGAGTGCAATGGCTTCAGGAGGAAGGAAAGGCCTCAGGGGTCTGGCATCAGGGCAAGGAGTTGTCTGGACCCCCCACAATCAAGGGGAAGAGAGCTCCGCAGCAAAGTTTTCTAGTTTATATTGAATGTGACGTTCATGGTATGAAATAATCCTGTTGGCCAGCCTGGGTCAAACGCCCAGGCCTTGCTCCTCCTTGCCCCTGCACCTGGCAAGGCTCAAAAACACTAAGACCTTGAATCCCACAGAGCCTGGCTGGCTATAAAGTAAATATTTTCACAAATTCAGACACTAGAGTCTTCTAGAAGTGCAATTTTCCCCAGCATTAGAAGAAAAGTTAGTCCTGTGTCTCTCAACCCAGGACAACTTTCAACCCTGGATTTGAAAAATGGGGGCTTATAACAGCCCAGAAAGCCAACCACATCCTGGGCTGCATCCCCAGCAGCGTGGCCAGCAGGGAGAGGGATGGGATTCTGTCCCCCTGCTCTGCTCTGGGGAGAGCCCCCCCAGTGCTGCCTCCAGCTCTGGGGCCACCAACAGTCCCTAAAGGGGCTCCAGGAAAGCTGGAGAGGGACTCTTGATCAGGGAGGGGAGCCATAGGATGAGGAGGAACAGTTTTAAACTGAAAGAGGGGAGATTTAGATGAGATATTAGGAAGAAATTCTTTCCTGTGGGGGTGGTGAGACCCTGGCCCAGGTTGCCCAGAGAAGCTGTGGCTGCCCCATCCCTGGAGGTGTTCAAGGCCAGGCTGGATGGAGCTTTGAGCAACCTGGTCCGGTGGGAGGTGTCCCTGCCCATGGTAACTAGATCGGATTGAACTAGATGATCTTTAAGGTCAATTTCAACTCTAACTGTTCCATGATTCTATAGTAGGTGCAGCAGTGCATATGTAAAGCCTATGGTTGCAAACTTATGGTCACACTGTAGGATACTACTCTTAATTTATTCCACATACATCTTCAGCACAGGGGTGAGCCTGGGCACTCAGTAGGCACCAGCCCTTTGACTGACATGGCCTGTGGAGTTGGCTCCCCCATTAGACTGCATATTTTCCAAGTGAATGTCCTTAATAACAGCTATTAATTGGAGAACATCAGGACATAAACGCAGACACGGAAAATACCTTACCTCCTGGCCACCCCAACACAATATGCAAGGAACCAGCAGTGGAGGAGACTCCTGTGCAAAGCACCTGGGGCTATTGCAGATCCCTGGTGTCTTCCCTGCATGAAAGCAGCAATGAGGGAAGGCAGGAATAAAGATAATCCAAGTGGTTGGGGAGAACAAACCTTAATTTCCCTGCTAGAATCCTGGTGCTGAGACCACCTTGGTTTGGTCCTCTCCTGACCTCTCTGCTTACAGATGGGTGTGCATGGTGTCCATCCTCACAAGTGTGCATCACCATAACCCACGTGTCAGGGATCAGCAGACCCACTGCGACATCTGCCAGATGTGTCCTACAGAGTCAAATGATTTCTGGAGCCAATGTAATGGTTAAAAGCTCTCCGTCCTTGTCCACAAAACCCTGCAAGAGCAACCTCTGCTCTTCTGTGCTGCCGCTGCTGTCTGCCCCAGGTGGCATTTCATGTAGCCCTCCTAGGAGAATGTCCCACATTCACTGGGGCTGTCCTGCACCCACCATACTTCTGCATTTGATTTTTGTGGTCCTCAGGACATCTCCTCCTTTCCAGCCACTCTACACAACCCTCAGACCATTTCCACCATCCCATGAGCTGGGATCTTGCTTTTCTATCAGACCCATTCCCAACTTCCCCACTTTTCCTGTCATCGACCCCCTTTCCGTGTCAAGGCTTGGGGTCACTTTCTGTGGCCAATAAGAAGGCAGGATGAGGACAGCTTAGCTCATAACAACTTGCAGCCTCCCTGGCCCCAGGACCTCTCAGTCCCTCTGCAAGAATCTCTCTACTCTCCATCCACCAGCTGCTGGCAGGGGCGATGCAGAGTTTTAAACCGAAAATCCAGAAGGATTCCCTATCACACAGGGTGCTGCAGAGAGCGTGAATTCAGGGCCAGCAAGGGGGGCGGTCCCTTGCATTTGCCATCCCCCTTTTTTGCAGAGTTGAACGGAGGTCAACTTTCAATCGGTGCTTTAAGTGTCTTCATTAGGGGCTACTTGAAGGCCCTGGGCTGAGGGAGCTTTGCCAGCTCCATAGGAGACACTTGCCAAGGAAAAGCGCTGCAGGCTCGGTTTGTTTTATCTGAACTGATTGGTCTGAGAGCGAGGAGAGCAGCTTAAAGTGTTCTAGTTTGGAGGCCCATTTCTCATAAACTCCTAAAGCCTCTTTTCTCCCAGCCTAACCCAATCCAACACATTTGTTACTAGGCTGAGATCCAGCAAAGAGTTTTATTTTGAATGCCAACAGCAAATTTTTATGACCACAAAACAAACCTTGAAATATGATACGTTTAGATAAGCATCGGGAATGGTAAAACACTCTCAGCCAATTGAATCGAGAGGTGTGAACACTTCTGCTTAAAGGACATTCAAAAATAATGGCATCGGGGCTGTGCTGCAGCTTCCAGGAGGAAACATGCTGGAGGCAACAGTCAGCAGACCATAATAACGCTGGTTTGAATTATGGCTCTGCAAAGAAGAGCTATGCAGGAGCAAGAGGAGATGGATTATGATCAGCCCCGAAGCACGGATGAGGTCCCAGGGAGTTCAGACCCTGAAGACATGCTCCAAACTTACCTCCTGAGGGCCTCTTCCAAAGCAGCACAACTGATTGCATCATGGCTGCCTCCTGCCAAGCAGGGAGAGAAATCTTCTTCCCCTGAACATCCATGTCAAAGTAACCTTATGTATTCAAGTGCATTATTTTTTTCCAACGATTGCACTGAAAGGATTTCCATGCTTCCAGGTGGAACACTCAACCTACTCCAGTGCTTGACCTGCTCACCACCAGCGATTCCCACTTCACTGCCAACAAGGCAGCCAGTGTTGGACAAGGTCAGCTCCTGAGTGAAGAGCAGCTATCTGAAGGTAAAACAGAGGAGCAGAGAGATTTTTGGTCCCTGGACATCCACAAAGCATGTACACCATGTAGCCAGCTTGGAAGGGATATGATATATCTCAAGCAGCACGGATGGAGAGTGAATGTGATCTATACCCACAGCTGCCTTGCCCAGGGCTCCTCAAAAGTCTGGGGCGGCCACAACATCAGTCTTCTTCTCTAGGTGCTATATGGTCCAAGCATACTGGCCATACAGCCATCCTCAGCAAAACTGCAGTGCTACTGTGGGTCCTCACTGCCAATGTCAAAATCCACAAATACTAAAGGTTACGGCTGAATATTTAGAAATGCTCCATATCTGCCCAGAAGAGATTTCCTGGTGGAAATGAAAGACATTTGCACCAGGTAGCCCCAGATGGAGCAATTCCAGGGGACAAAGACCCCATAGCCATTTGCACAGTCAGGACATCACGGGCTGCTGATTTCCCATCGATGATGAACTCAGCCACCACAGCAGCACCCTGTGACGGTTCCCATCATCCTGATGAACAGCCCCCCTGCCCAGGCAGGCAGACAATGACCTGCCCTCAGGTCATTGACTTCTTGCCAGCTCAGGGCTGAACTGCAGCTGCAGCACAGACCCAAGCCCAAGCCATCATCAATTTGGAAGCCCCAGGGAGCTGGGGATGTTGCAGCTCATGTCTTCAATCCTATCCTGTCCTGTCCTCCCCTCTCGGTGTTTTCTTCCCCTGGGGATTCAGAGTCACCGTCTTAATCTTTGAAGCACCCTGCTGTCAGGCTCCAGACCAGCTGAACACACCAGTAACAAGCTAAATTGGTTGCCAGTGGTGTTGCTGGAAGAGGGGCAGAGCTCAGCTGTGCATTAGCAGTGCTTTCTCAGGGGGGTCATTGACAATGGGGGTGAACTCCTCCAGGAACCATCACACACCTCCCCATCGCGTGCAAAGGGAATTTTGCTTACCTCAGGAAGGCAAAACAACACATTGTCAAATTAAGAGAGACAAAACAACACAAGCGGCTGCTCATCTCACTCCCAGAGGAGAGGATAACACGACACACACCCAGCAGATGCTGGCCACCTGGCTCCAGGACCGACTCAGAGAGGCTCCAACATGGTACCACCAGCCTGCAAAACAAAACCTGGGCTCTGACAGTCCAACGCTTTCCCTTCACACTGGTGTTACCAAAGGTAATGGGGGAATGGGACTCAGTGTTGCCTACCCTCAACCTGAAGGTGCAAGTCGCATCATGGTTAATATTTTAATTAAAGCCCTAGGTTCTGGAGTCAACATGATGATAGAGGGGGCTCCACTCTTTATGTCTCAACCAAATTTAGCCCCTGAAGCCAGAGACACAGCTTCTTAAATATTTTAACAAATCCATATTTTGAAGTCAGGCCCAAGGGCAAGCTGGAAGCCACCCTAACGAGCTGAATTGAATCACCCGGGCCCCATGGGTGCCTCCAAGATATAACAGGTATCTTGCTCTGGCAATGAGACCCTGCCTGGGTGTCCTGAGCCTTGCGTTAACTTTCACTGTGAATTTTGCAAAAGAATGAACCTGAGCCTGGGACTCCTCTCTATTTTTATCATGTTCCATCACTCCCAGCAAGAACCAGACAAACAACCCCAAGAAATGCCTTGGAAAGTCTGGAGGACAAAAATAAATGCCCAGACTGTGGTTAGAGGGGCTGAGCTTGGCCAAACCAACTTGGGCTGGAAAACAAGCAAGCTGTTTTCTTTTAAAATAACTCCAGTGCCCAGAGAGGCAGAAACACCATCCCGTGGGATCGGGGTGGCACGGATCCACAAGGTGGGAGAGAAGGACAGGTCTGGACAACCCCAACCTCAATGTGCCCAGAGAGTGAAACTCCCGTAATCCCGGTGTTACATTAAACAGCTTCTTTCCTTTTCTGCCTCCTCCTTCCCCTCTGCTTCTCAGCCAAGCCTACATCTGGATGCACCAAAAATAGTCTCGGAAATCCTGTTTTCGCCCAACTTCAGCCACCCACGGGCAGGGCTGGGGACCAGATGTGGGGCACGGTGGCTTTGCAGTAATGCAACCCAGAGAAGACCTGGGTTTAGCTTTCTACTTCACTACGGAGCTTCTGTGCGACCCCGGACAGGTGGGCATGACACTTCACTCTTTGGAACTCCTCTTCCCTCACATGGAGATGGCAGCACCACCTCATTGGCTACTTTATTGCCCCCATTGCTGACATTTTGTGGGCTGAAATAAATAAGATGGATATGAAAAAAAGCCAATATAGTAAAACTTGTAATTTCTCCAGACACAACAGAGGCAAAGAATTGCTCTACCAATGCCCTACAAGCCAATGCACTAAATTTAGCAGCCCACACCCAGAGCTGGCCTCAGGGAAGGAGAGACCCACAGATCTATAGAAAGCATAGGAAGCTTTACAGAAATAGCCTGATCCTTTCAGGGTGAGAAACCCAGGTGTGTGGGTGGGGTATAGCCCAGGAGGAGATTTTCTAGAAACTGAGATCAAGAGAGGAGAGAAGAGAGAGGAAGCACCAACAACTCTTTTGCAAGGAAAAAAGGATCTCTAAGTCAGCAGGCACTAAAGTCCTGCTAAATCTTCTGCTGAACACGAATTTGATCAAGAGCTGTTCTTGTGAGCATGGAAAGTACCTTGAACAGGGATGGGGATGGCTCTATCAAACAAGTTTCTACCTACCCCTAAATACTATCTTGTCTAGGACCCTGGGTCATTTGGAAATCTTAGTAAAGGATCCAAGATGCTAGCTCTGGGTCCGCGCTACACCTCCAGCTGGCGTTGCTGGCAAAGCAAAACCCCCCTGCTCTTTGTCTACCATCAATAAAGACATAGCGTCCCTCAAGTCTTCTGTATTCTTGGTGGATCTTAAGAAATTCATGCAATCCTTAGTAGCCAAAATAATGAGATTGTCTCCTAATGTGAGATTTCCTGTGCAGGATAAAGTACACCTAAGGGCTGCTGATGTAATTCTCTCATACTAAGCTGATTAAATGCTGAGGAGTTAGAGCCTTTTATAATTTTATTACATTAGATTCCAGAGATGAAATGAATAGAAATGACCAGACACTGAAGGAGGCAGAAATCTGTGTCCGCAGATTTTAGAGACTATAAATTACATTCGGCCAATATAGCTAGGTGTCTGCAAGAACAAATCTAATAATAGAGTATCCGTCTGTTCGACAATATGGATAAACTTGGGCTATCAGTATTGTACAATATTAAAAGGAGAATTACAAGCGGGACCACAGAGAACGAGTAAAGGTCATCGTGTCCCAAGGATTCATGCTGTCCCTTTGAGGAAGATCAGCAGCCATTAGCACTGCTTAGCAACTGACTGCAGGATATTATTACCACCACTAATTATTTGTAGTGAGAGATGAAGGTTTGCTGGGCTGGACAAGAGGATGCGACATGATAAATTCATCATCGCTACCCAAAAGGTCTGAGCTGGACACAGCTGGACCACACCTGTGTATGGAACGTGGTAAAGTCCTAGATTTGGATGAGTTTGGAGCAAAACAAGGATTGCAGCTTACCCTGAAGAAGCCCGGGTAACTCTCAAAATCAAGGCAGAAATAGCAAAATGCTTCAAGGCGCAAATCCAGATGTGGCATTGACTTTGGGTGATTTGACTCATTTCAGCCATCCTGGCACAAACCCCTTCATTTCGCGAGACTCTGGCTTAGACAAATCAGCTGGGGACAGAGATAACAAATGAGGCATCTGCTTTTTGAGCTCCTTCCCGTTTTTCCTTCACGAGGAAAGCTGGATTTCTAAGTAGCTTTCAACCAGGTCTTTGTGCACGCTCTTGGGTCATGTTGGCCATATCGGGCACACGACCTGGTTTGCAGCTGCCCAACTGGGTGATTTATGCAACTCACCAACAAAGCAGCCAGTGTGAGCCAGGCGACCTAATGCACAACATGAAATTCAAGGGATATTCATGCACCGATGCTTTACATTTTTCTCCGGGCACCGCCGTCAGCAGAATGCTCCAGTATTCAGATGAGGGTCCTGTAAAAGGTCAAATTGAAATTTGCTTGCATATCTGAACAAATATTTGTGAACAATTTTCCCCATTATTGCCTAAGCTTTACATACGGCCCGTTCAGGGGAGAAGCAGGGTCCTTTGTAAAATATCGGTAGGGACTGCAATGACTTGAAAACCGTCTGAAAGCAATTAAGAAGCTGACTGCTCAAATGCATTTTCTGCAAACAAAAGTTTATTTGCTATGTATAGATAAACGCTGTCAGTGGGCTAATTTGGAAGCATTGTTGATTACCCATTGTAATGAGGCCTATTACATAATTAAAAGAGTTTTCTCCTAACTGCGTTTTCCTGCTAATTAACATTTTATGCCGTCTACAATGGACACTTTGGGCTGCATCAAAGACATTATTATGCAATTTTATCCTAAGAGCAGTCTATGAATTATTAATTAATATCAAATCTGTTGATTAAAGGGTAATTTGTAAGTAAGCCAGTCATAGCTAGAAACATGCTTTGCCCATAAGTATTCCCCTGAAACACGCTCCAAAATAATACGGACTAAACAAAAGGTAGTAGACTGGGAGCGTGAGACATGGGAGACCAGGATAATTTATGAGAACCTCTGATGTTTTTCCAGAAATTCCAGTTGTTGGTGTTTTAATTAAATAGCATCTTCTAAAACACTCTGTCATGTCCCGGCAGGATTCACGAAGTGAAAACGATAGAGTCCTTGTTCTTTGTGTGAGTCAAACAACAGCAGAAACCTACTGTAAAAAATTCACCTCAACCTGGAAGTTCAGATCAAAAAATACCCAGGCAGGGGGGTGGAAGCAGCAGATAGTTGTTGGCAGAGACTGGAGAACAGAAATGCTTTTGCTGCAGCATCACCTTAAAAAATGAAATGTGGGCCAGACCAAGGCTGCAGTATGAAAGCAGAGAGGGTTTCCTTCCCGCTGGCCACTTACACCAGTTCATTTGTCTAAATATAGGTTCAGTCAGTCAAACCAGGCTGTCAAATGGTTATTGGGCAAAGTCTTGGCTTACTGGGGTCGAGAGCAGATTTCCTTCAAGCTGAGCCAATTCATCATCTGAATTGCCCACCACAGGCGATAATCAATGCCCATCAGGTCCCATAACATCCAGCCCAGCTGCACCCCCTGTGCCTCTCCCATGATGAATGGGAGCTCCGAAGGGCAACAGTAGCCGCTGGGCTTGCTGAACCCCCAATTGGGAGCCACCATCACCCTGAAAAGTCAAACTTTGGGGCTTCATCAAAGACCAGGCACCCCATGGGACCAGAGTGGGAGGCTGGGTAGCACCTGCCCTGCACTGCTTGGCCGTCAGAACATCAGGGCTTGTTAATCACACACACCAGGACATGGCATCACCCCGGGTTTTGAAGATGAAGGCTCAGCCCAGTGTGTCCTCCCCCAGCCCTGGCATCTGCTCACTGCTGCTGCAGGCCAGTTCTGCTCCGTGCTCAGGCTTAAATCAGCTGCAGCTCATCCCCAGGTCAGGAGGGGTGACACTAGAATAATAATAATAATGGTAATAGTAATAATTATAATAATGGCAATTATAATAGCAACAACAATAAATATTTAATATTAATTAATAATAATAATAATAAGCTGCAGCCTGCTGATGTGCATGCTATAGCATAGCTGGAGATACCTGAAATGCACTCTACAGATTGCATCTGGTCAGGGAGAGGCAACCAGACTGCTTTTTCTCCAGCAAATGCCTGTTTGGGAAGAACTACTTGGAGCAGTCTTGTTTACCAACAGCAGCAGGCTGCAAACAGCCTTTGTGCTTTAATTATAACAGGGGAAGGAGAGAGGGAAGCACCAGGAGTGATGGTGGCGGTTGCCCCGACTCTGTGCAGTAGCTCATGATGTGTCTCACACCCAATGTGATCAGAGTGGCACGTGACTCAGGTGAGAAAAATAGCAAAATAGGTCAGAAATCGAAAACCAGGTCAAGCAAACAGCCACAGTTCTGATCTTGGACATCCACAGATGTCTTGGATGGAAAGGGCATTTCTAAAGGTTGAAAGGGGAACCATGGTGTCTCTCCCTCAAAACCAGCTCCATCATATTCCCACCCCAATAAAAGGTGCAAATCACCAGGTTCAAGCACATCCCTAACCCCAAAAGTAAGGCTCCTCTCCCTTCTTACCCCAGCAGCCACTTGTATGGACTCACCCTCTGCAAGCCCGTGCCCGCACACAGCCTGGCCAGACGCACGTTGTTAACTCCTGTGGTACCCAGGAACGGTAACGAAGCTCAGGACCAATTAGTCATTGTTCTCCTCCCAAGAAAAACACACAGAAAAAAATAATTGTTGAAATTCATAAGCCCTTGGATACAGAGGTGATTAATGAGAACAGCTAACTATAGAGACCTGCAGGAATATACAGCTATGTTTACGTCAGCCCTTTTCATTATGTTTTCCTCGTTTTGACTTCTCCCATTATTTTGGAAGACATAATGAAGAGCTCCTTCAGTCATGCAAAAATGAAGCCAGATAGTTCTGCGGCTTATGGCTTGTAAAGAGGATCTGGAAGGCTTTTCTTTACAAGGCTGGGTGATTTTGAAGGCAGACTAAAGGAAAGGGGTGATCACACCATTTCTTTACACCGTAGGTAGTCATCTTACTTTTAGCAAGAAGATTTGCACTTTGGGTTGACTGACAGGTCCTAGCTCAAGTGAAAATCCCAGTGCAGAATGTATCAGTGGTAGCAGGTCTCCCAGGGTTGGGTGCTTTTCTTTGGACCCCAGCACCTACAGCCCTGCTACACCACAAAAATAAGGAGGTGCTCCCCAAAACTGAAGGGACATTGGTCTGTAGCCTCCGATGCCACACCAGCACCCTTGGTTTCTTTGTAGGCACTGCACCATTTGGGCTGTGGGAAGAAGACATCTTCTTTTCTAACACATTTCTGACCATCAATGCTACAGAGGGGAGCATGAAAATATCAACTAGATGCAAACAAAGGTTCAAACCACAGAAAAAGAGTCCCTTCATTGCTATTTTTCTAGGATTTTAAAAGTCATGTCTTTCCTGGCTAATTTCTGCTGTTTAACTACAAGAAGGTGGAGAGCAGCAGGGTCCCCCATTTACCGCCTGACGTAACTCCAGCCTCGGCATTTCCAGTCCTCGCTGATGGTTCTCACAGTGAAAACAACCCATTCATTTTTAAAGCCATAAAAACACGGGTGACAGCCACCTCTCCCATCCTGGTAAGCTCTCTAGAAGGTTAAAGCCATCCCATATTTTCTGCTTCTACCAGACTAGGCTGTGGACTTTTTGACCCTGGCCATTGGCAGAAAGCCAGGCCATCCTGTGGCCCACAGCAATTTTTTTTATTTTTTTTTTTTAAATAAATGTTTCAAGTGCAAGAGCCTATAAATATCCAAGCAATTTACTGCAGATTTACCACTCTTCATTTTTCTGATCTCAGCACTGGTGCTCCAAGTTCAGCCCCAACCCAAATTAATACACAGCGGTAGCTTTGCATGTCAATTAGAGGGAGGAGGTTATTTTCTGGTCCGACCTCTGAGATCAAGTGCTAATGCACTACAGAGAAACGCAGTGATCTATCATCCCAACTCCAGCAAGGACCACTTTTTCCTACCAGAAGGGCTTGCAATAACTTACTCAACACCATCAGTCATTTCTTGGACATCCTCTCAGGGGGCATTCATGGCCCTAGGTCCAAGTGCTACAGGACCGGAGTATCCAGCCCCAGACACTGCTTGAACCCAGCACCTTATTATTCATTTTACGGTAGTAGCTTGGTAGCTGGGTCACGGAGCAAGACCTAGATGTGGAGAACAGCAGACCTTGTGCTTGGAGACTTTGCGGTTTGAGGATGTGCCGTGCTTTGATGGTGGGGCCATAAATGCTCCTCCCTAAGGAGGGGTTGCTGGAAAGGGCAGCAGTAAAGGAAGGAGGAGTGAACTGGTAATGAATTATGCCTGGAAGCAGTTGAAAAGCAATGTTTTTAAGCCATTCCAATGCCTTGTGTCACGTGTATTGGAAATCACAGTCTAATCTGTTTTCCTGCACACACCAAGTGGGCAAGCAGCATCAAATGATCCCTGAGGCCAAAGCAATGAAACTGTGTCCCCAAAGAACCAGCTACCCATGGGGACACAGGAAGAAGGAAGGGGACATCCATCACTGCTGTCTCCTCCTCTTCCTCCTGCTCTCCTCCTCTTCCTTCCTACACCCCAAACCCTGCGCTGGCCCCATGGCTTAGCAAAGGACTGCGACTCTTCTCCTGTGTTACTGCAGGCCCTTGTCTCCTTGGTGAGCCCGTGCATGGTCAGGACAGGTAGCAGCCATCACACACAGCAAGAGATGCTGCCGTCAGCCTCCCCTGAGACATAAAGCAGTCCCTGCCCTGGTCCCCGGGGTACAATAGCAGCAGGCATGGGGGATTTGTCCCTGCCTTCACGGGTCAGGAGCTGGCTTGCTGACAAGCTGTGGCTGAGCTCAGTTAGAAGCCAGAACGAGCACGGCTGGGCTGGTGTCCCATAGCTGCAAGGAAGAGCTTCCAAAAGGCCTGCTGGAGCCCAGCACAGATCACGATATTCTTCCAAAGGGAATATTTGAAGGCAAAAGGGAAAAAAAAAAATAAATAAAATCTTAATTTTCCCCCATAATGACCTTTCCTTTGCTGCTCTTTCCCTCCTTTCTTCCTCCTTTCCTAGAGGGAAGCTTTTAGGCTGGGAACAGACAAAGAGCTAGAAAGTCTTCCCCTCCGGCACGGTACCAAACACGGAGAACTGATGGCATCCTGTCCCTGTGGGTAACGTGAGCTGGGAAGGACGCCAAGAGCCTGGGAAATATTTCCAAATACCTGCCGCACAGTGTGATCTGTGCCTCCACGAAGCAAAACAAATCTGCTCGTCAGAGATGCTCCTGGGGAAGCAGCCGTGAGAGATGTTTTACTGGGGGAGGAAGGACCTCCCCGGACAGCACGGTCCCTCACACCGCTGGGGAAAGACAGCACGTGCCCCTTTCTTCCAGGAGCAAAGCATCCTCCCAGGTGCCCTTCAGGATGGCTCAGAGCCTTGTTTGCCTTTTTTCCCCCATTGCATATTCATCTGATTAGTTCGTAAATCCCCGGAGCCTCATTTGTCCAATTAGTGCTTGCTGAGTCTCTTGCTACTGGCAAATAATAGGCTCTTCCATGCGCTATTGCATTACCCAAAGGAAAATTACTCGGCAGCTAAGAACTGAGGTGTCTTAGTGCCACGGGGAATTGAAGGCAGGAGATGCAGCTCCTGCACCTTAACCGGCCCCGACATAAGCCCTGTGAGGAGGGGAGGGCTCAGCCTCAGCCCTTGCAGGGACGTGAGGTCATTTCAGTGATGTTGTGCTGTTCTGGGAACTGGGATTTGAGGAAAAAAAACTTGCCAGATCCGTCCATACCCAACAGCTTGGTGAGCAAACCGCTTCAACCTCACGCCTCTCGGGCTGCAGCATCCCCACAGCTCCTTGACGGCGTTTCTTCCTTGGCTCCCTGTTACAGCTTGCGGTTGGTGAAAATTAATCTGGGAGCCTCCCCTCCAGCCTGACCTTTTGCAGAAGAATAAATCATTTGAGGGGGTTAAAAAAGATTCCCAAGCATTTGAAGAACGAGAATGTATTTTGGGGGGAAATAATAATTAAAAAAAAGGTCTTCTCCAACCCCCACCACCCACCTTCTACTGGTGCAGTTAATCACTCGGTGACAGGGCTGTTAACACCACCAACACCCAGCCCCCTCCAGCCCACCCAACAGGTTGCCGTTCCCTGTCCATCAACCATAATATTAGTGTGAGACCAGTAAAAATGAAATTAAACCCTAAGAAACTGCCCCGTCTCACCTTGAGCAGACCATCCCACTTCACTTACCTAAACCTCTCCAAATCTGGTCCGGGCATTTCTGGGCACCCCTCGAGGCAGAACTGAACGTACCGACATCAGTGTTGGAAACACTAGCGGGAATTAAGCAGCAGACCTTGATAATTTGGGGCTGGGGCACCTAACGCGGCAGTGGGACATCTTGCTGGAGACCCATCACTTGGTTTATTGGGNAAATCATCCGTGCTGGGCTGTAGCAGGACCACAGAGCTCGGGTTTTCTTTCCTCCAGCCTGACATTTCGGCTAGACATATATATTCCTTGACAGAGGTTTGTGAGCAATTTGACCTGCGTTAATTCTTCACCCCCAGCTGGGAGAGCGCCGCGCACCAGAAATCAATCTGCCTTGCCTCGGTTGCTTGTCCGGCTGCGCGCAGTTCCTTGGGAAGAGGCAAGCGTGTCCTTCTCTGATTTATCATACAACTTTAATAAGTGCATTTTATAGGTTAGGTCATATCCTTTCACGAGTCTCATTATTTTAGACTGGGTTTATAGCAACAAAAATGTGCCGTAAAAGTGTCTTTCTCCAGTGGAGTCACCTAGCCCTTCGGTTTAAGCCCCCCTTGTGACTCGGAAGGTAGGAATTTTGTTTGTCAGCGTTGAGGAAGACACCAAAATGACAATATAAGTGCCTATAAAAGTGTTTAAAGTAATTGTGGCTGCAGTTGGAGTCTATCAAGTGTGGTTATAACATCGCTCAGGATCAAACCCAGGAGGGGTTTGGATGTGCTGCCTTTTTCAGCATGCCAAATCCTGCCCCTGGAGAAGACCTTATGTCTGTAGGTCTGTTCTTCCCTTGGCTCAATTTTGGCTTTACAGGAGGGTAGAGGAGAACAGAATTAGGCTTGGATCTGCTGGAAGACTGTCCGTCTACAGGTCAGCTTGGTATTAAGCGAATTCAAAGCAAGAGGCCACAGGGTGAGATGGGGACAACCCCTTTCTCTGGCTTTTGAAACCATGGTTCCAGCTGGACAGACAGAGAAGAAACAGCTCTAAATTTAAAAAGACATCCCAAATTAGCAAACCTGAACCGAGCCAGACTGAAAGACTAAATAAAGGCTGACAGTGTCTGTTAACCTACTCAGGGCAGGGTAAATATTTGCATGCTGGGTCTATTTTGCCCTTCCAGCACACATCCCCCTGTCAGCACATAAAACAGGAGGTTTGACCACTCGGGCATGTTCAGATCCATGAGGACTTCACATGGATCCTGTCTCCTCCTTTTCTTTGCCTTGCTCCAGAAAGAAATCGAGACCCACCTGCAAAGGACACATTTCCTCAATTTTTTTGCACCCAAACTGAGGTGGGGTGGGGGGATCAGCAAGGACTAGCACCACCGGTCCCGGGCTGCACTTACCTCAGAGACGCTGCAGATGTCTTCACTCCTGGTTGATCTTCCTCCATCTTCTGCAAGGGGAACTGTCAAAAAGAGGTTGGAGAGGAGTTAAGCCGGGACTTATGGACTGAATTTGCCTGCTGAAGAGGCAGCTGGAGGAATATCTGGCATTAATGTGTTTTAAAAGCACTGGGTGCTTTTATTTGGGGTCCTGCTATATTTGCTGGGAGCATCACCACGAGTCGCAGGGATTGACCAAGCTGGCACTGAACTCTTGAAGGGGGTCTCATGTGGGGACACCCTGGCATGATGCTGTGAATGCAGCAAATGGGGACGATCTCCAGCCACGCGGAACAGAACTGCACAGCTGGGTCATGGCTGGTCCTGGAGCTGGTTTTGCAGATGCTGGGTGAAACGTCATCCCTGATGCGACACGGGTAAAGCTATCAGAGATGGCCATTCACCTGTATTTAAAAGGCACTGCCTGTGACAACTTTAAGGGTCCTTGCTCCAAAACAGGACCCAGACAACCTTTCCCAGGCAGCGGGAAATGCCCCGCTATTGCTTTTGCAAACAGAAGGGATTACTCTGGTTTATTTCTACACCCACACAGCAGGAAAAACAGGCATTAGATATTTCCCACATGAACTAAAGGGGTATACGTGCGTCCACCCCCAAATACTCTCCCTTCAGCAACAAACCAAGACATCTGCCTCTGAAGTGCAGACTCAGCATTGCACGGCAATTACTCCTGATGAGCCTAAAGAGGAACCAAGTGAGTCACGGCTCCGTTGCAGAGTCGGTTTTGCTCTATTTTGCAAATATTTGTTCTTGAGCAATACCGTTGCTATTGTCGGGCCTGCAGACCGGCTCCTTTGTGGAAGGTGTCTCACTGCGAGGAGATACCTGCTAAACTGAGAGATACGAAAGACCTCGACAAGCGGGACCATGGGTACGGAGAGCGGCTGGGGCCGTGCTGTGCCGGCTGCTCTGCACTTGCACATCACGCTCTGCATCCCAGCATGAAACGAGGAGCAAAACACCCCAGAGCTCTCCCTCCAGAGGGCTTCTTCCAGCTGAAGCTTTTAATTAGGTGAGTTAAACACTGTTGTCTCCGCAGCCATCGTTGCTATCAGCCATGATTGCCATCAGCCTCTGGCAGCAGAGGAGGAGGAGAGGCTGAGTCCACCTGAGTTGGATCTAATTGTCAATTGATGCCATGAGCCCATAATATACTCTAGATGCAGATCCCAAGACATCAGACACTGGTTTAGGCACCAAAATGCTCAGGGAAGTAACTGTTCCATTAAATCATGGGCTTCCTATCTGTGCATAATGGGTGTTTTAGCACCATGGTCTCGACTCCAAACTTTTGGGAGGATGAGCTGAAGCCAGGATTCATGGCTGGATGGGCCCTTGGCTTTGTGGGAAAGGCTGCATTTGGGTGCTGCACCTTCATCCCATGAGGCCATATTCTCCCTTCAGAATCACAGAATCACATGGGGTTGGAAGGGACCTCTGGAGATCATCTATTCCAACCCCCTGCTAGAGCAGGTCCACCCAGAGCAGGTTGCACAGGAACGTGTCCATCCAGGCATTGAATGTCTCCAGAGATAGAGACTCCACCACCTCCCTGGGCAGCCTCTTCCAGGGCTCTGCCACCCTCAGACATGGCTGTACCCCTCCACACTCAAAAAACAGCAGCTCCCCTTTCCTTCCCAGCTACACTCAGACCTGCAAAGTGCCCCCATCTGAAACGCGAACCACATGGAGCTGGGCAAGGACCCACAGAAGACCCCACTGCTGCCACCACGGACCCTCTGGAAGGGTTGGCCCAGGTCCACTCTGCACCGACATGTTCCCCATCCGTGGTAAATTGCTTTAAGGAATAAAAAAAAAAAATTCACCCAGTTTGTGCTAAGAACAGAGAGAGCCTGTTCCTAGCGCTGCATTAAAACGCTCAGCTTAGTGTTGTAACATGTTTTTCAAACATTTCTGGCTCCGGTATAATATTTTAATAACACTGATAATATTTATCATGTGGTTGGGGATGTTTGGGCTAGAACACGCCATAACTCCAGCTGGCAGGAACCCCAGCAGCCAAATAACTCCTCTCTCTCCATTGAGAGCTGCCGTCCCTCGCTCGCACGCTCCCCGGACCGTCCCCGGTGATGGGAAGCAGCACTAAAGCTCTTTGGGAAAAAGCCTTTTTAATGGCTTAAATGACTTAGGCACATAATGCCACACAAAGCCAAGGAGGCTTAAAGCCAGGTGTTTGAAAGCAATTCCAGCCTGTCCTGAAGCCAACAGGTTCCCGTGTAGGTTTCCACAGAGCCCTGGGGAATTATCCGCTAGGAAAAGGTGCGACAGCTCGCAGGGATGCTCGCGTGGGATAGAGAGGAGAAGAAGTCATCACAGCCACTGGATGCCACCACCCCGCTCACTGAGAGCGAGTACTCCTGCTCCAGGGGCTGCAGCCATTTCCCAGACCTCTTATCCTGCCAGTTCCTCACCAAAAAAAAAAAAAAAAAAGCCTTATATTAATCAGTTCTCTATTAAGACAACTATTTCTGCTCCCTAGGAGACATCACTCCAAGGGTAGCAGTGCTTGTTGGAACGTGCGGCTCGCCGGTGGGAAGCGGGGGTTTAGGTAAACAGGATATTCCCTGCGGGGAGCACTTGCATCTACATCCCCCAGCAGGCAGGAAAGAGGCGGATTCCTGGAGCAGAGCATTTTCCACTCACTGATAGAAAGAGGTGGACAGAGCCCCCAGCCATCCTTTTCCTGTTATGTGAGCAAAGGCTTAGGTGGGCTTCTTTTTCTTTTTTTTTCCATTTCTCTTTGACATTCTGGATTTATTTGGTCGATTTAGTCCAAAATCTAAGCAAGCTATACCTATTTGGCAATTCAAGGGCTGGAGCTCCTCTGCTGGGAGGACAGGCTGAGAGGGTTAGTGCTGTTCAGCCTGGAGAAGAGAAGGCTCCAGGGAGACCTTCGAGCCCCTTCCAGTCCCTCAAGGGGCTCCAGGAGAGATGGGGAGGGACTCCTGATCCAGGGCGGGGAGCCATAGGACGAGGGGGAAGGGTTTTAAACTGAAAGAGGGGAGATTGAGATGAGATCTCAGGAAGAAATTCTTTGCTGTGAGGGTAGTAAGACCCTGATCCAGGTTGCCCAGAGAAGCTGTGGCTGCCCCATCCCTGGAGGGGTTCAAGGCCAGGTTGGAGGGGACTTTGAGCCACCTGGTCTGGTGGGAGGTGTCCCTGCCCAGGGCAGGGGGTTGGAACTGGATGGTCTTTAAGGTCTCTTCCAATCCAAACCATTCTATGATTCTATCAGCTCAGGGTGATTTTTACACAGCTGGAAAAGCACTTACCAGTTAAAAAAGACTCCCAGCAAAGACCTCAGCTCCATGTGGTGGAGGAAATAACACCAAATAGGAAACTATAAGCTGAAATCCTGGGTCACGAAACAACAATGCATACCTCCTCCTTGTTTTCTCCACCATTAGTCAGGGGTTCACTCACAGGCCATGAGCAGCATCAGGTAGCTCTGTGCAAATCCATTCACTTGTCTTCTTCGCTTGTATTTTTAATTTGTAATTTCTAACTGCTGCCAGGGCCCAGCACCTAAAACAGAAAACTTGATATGATCCCAGAGCATCACCTTGGTTCCTGCTGGCACCATCCCACCCACACCGTCACCAGCTCTTGGGGACAATCAGGGCTGGTGGTGCCACTCCTGATCCTCACGGAGTTGCAGGAGATAAGCCAAGGGGAGAGGTCAAGTCTACCATCAGGTCTCCTGCAAGGTGCTACAGAGGTGCTTAACCATATCACACTACTCAGGAGACCACACGTGGTATAATTAAGCTGTAAGGCAATCAGGAAAACATGCTTATTAGGAGATGGTCACACTCCCAGGATGTCAGTGGTTGTTGGCCTGCCCAGGGGGACCCAAATCCCTCGGGAAGGAGATTAGCAGCTGATAAACAGTCTGGCTGTGACTTACCTTTTTGTATGGTTACTGAGCCAGGAGGGGATGGAGAGAAGAATTCGGGGCTGACGGCAGAAGGATGCAATGTTTGCCGTCACATTTAGCCAGGTGTGTGATGCACTTGAACCAACATCTCCTGAAGCAGCACACAGCGAGCCTGGGTTAAGCCACCGCCTTTTTCTTTTTTTGCTATAAAAGCAGGAACATTCCACGATGGATTATAGGACTTTAACAAGCACCTACCCTGCAGTGTCTACCCAGGGAATGATTTCAGTGGGAAGGGGAGGGACAGGAGGTTGAGTACCAGGAGTTAGAGCCTCAGCTGGAGTAAAATTGGCTTTGGTGGAGCTGAGCTGATTTACCACAGCTGAAAATCTGAGCTGAGGTAGGAGGGAGCAGCCAGCAGAGACACATAGAAAGACTTCTCTGCTAGAGGGGTGGTGCAGCTTTGAAGCAAGGGCCCATGGTGGCATCTCCCTCCCTGGGGGCTCTCAGGGCTTGGCTAGACAAGAGGAACCAGCAAAATCCCATTTGGAGGAGCAGGTTGGATTGGAGATTCCCTAGATGTCCCTCCCCACCAGCACTGGTGTGATCCATCGTTGAGTGTGTGTGGTTCACTCTTGAAGGACACAACACAGTGTGACTTCTTCCCTGTTAGTGTGTCCCCAGTCATGCCACAGCACCAACCCAACGTGATGACGCATCCCTGTTGCACATGCAAAAATCCCTACCGAGAATGGTCTGCCCACACATCCAGACCAGCAACCCCTCCTGGGTCTCCTTTTTGCCAGGTCCAGCCATGTCAACTGTTCCCTTGTCAAGGCAGGGAATCCAGTGGTCCTTCAGCAAGCCCTGGTGTGACCACCGACCCTTGAATCTGCTGCAACACAAATTATTAGTGATAATTAATCCAACAATGAGCTGATGGGTGGTACAAAGAACACTGAGGGGCTTTAACCACTCTTCCAGTGGTGCAAGGAGTGGGGCTGGGGTCCCACGGGCTCGGCACTGAAAAACCCAGGCACAGCCGGGGGTTTGCAGGCGCTTGGCATCTGCAACTGGGGAACAGCTTCTGAGAAGCTCGTGGGTGAGGGGACCTGCTCCAGCTGTGCTGTCCGCCGTGCAAGCAGCGCTCCCACCCTCCGGGCTGAGCTTTTATGGAAGGTGCAGCTCCCCAGCCAGCACCCGAGGCTGCAATATCCATAGGAATCTGAAGCAGCATTGAATTTCACTGGAGTCTGAACCCTGGTCATTGTCCCCACCCCCAGGTCCCTTTCCAAACCCTCAACCAGCAGCAGCAAACACAGCCCTGGGTGAGCAGCATCACTTTGTCACCAGCAACACCTCTTACAGATGGGTCTCCAGCTCCACGCACCTCCAAATGCTCTGTTCCCAAGGCAGCCAGCTCCATCAGGACACCTCTCGGCCATGGGTCCATGTATCAACCGACCTGCTGCTGCTAATTACCCTCGATATTAGTGCTGTCAAGAGCTCCTAAGCCTGTAATTAGGAAGCAGAAAGAGGAGATGGATAGGTGGCAGGGGGAAGACTGGAAAGCACGAGACACTGCAGGTCAGTGGGCAGGCTGGAGAACATGTGCAACAAGAGACCTCCACAGGCATCGTTAATCTGGAGCCTTTAATTGGGAGTTTGGAAGAAGCCTTTTCCATCTGTCTCCGAAGAGGGAGGGCCAGAGCTGCCCCGAGGAGGCTGGAGTAGGATGACTACCGGCCCCTGAGATGCTGGCATCAGCTCTCTCGCAATGATTTCCATCTTCCCTCGCTGCGAGCAGCCTCCTGGATGAGGGACACACGTCACAACATGTCCCTGGCCCCTTCCCTCTGCCGTGCTCGCTCAGCCCAGCAGCCCCCAGGGAGGATGAATTTCCATTACGGCTTTCAAGTCTTGCTGCCGGTTATTGCTTACCGCTATATCAGCCATCAAAGTTCCCATGAAAACAGTGAATAGGACACAAATTGCAAATTAGGCTTTAATTAGAAGCTGGCACCTGCTTTCTGACCAAGAAACACAATGAAGACGTCTATATGTTGCTATGGCAGTCCAGAAACATAGATTTCTGTTTCAGGACCCTTTGAAGACAAATTTACTCAGCACTATAAACTTGTATGCCAAAGTGATTAACACTTTAATGCTAATATCAAGCTGGACCAGTTACACACATTTTATTCATTAGAAGGCATCATTTTTCAACTGTGTCTTATCAGTATGTAAATGAGATTTTGACTCGGTCGTTGTCTGCTCCCAAAAGCACAGCCAAAGTGAATTCAATTAATGCGATTTACATCCCAATGTGACACGGGAGGCTGTGCAGGGCTTGATAAGGCAGCCAGATGGGAGCTCCCAGCATCGCCCTCCACCTCCTCCCGGCTCCCTCTTTTTTTCTAGGCACCCCCAAAACAAAGACAACAACCCAAACCTGATCGCCCCCCTCTCTCCTCCCCCCAGCCCCTGATGCTCCTACCAGCGTGGGACATCCCATCTCCTGCCACCACCCGGCTGCTGGAGCCACTGAGATGGCAGTGAAGCCACCAGCGCCAGCACGGAGTCACACTGGAGTGGGTGAGGACAAACTCCAGCCTTCCTCTAGAGTTGGACTCAAGGATTTTTAAAGGTCTTTCCCAACCTAAATGATTCTGTGATCCTTCTCAGCTCAGGCAAGCCCTACAGATGCGCAAAACAGCTGGTTAAGCAGCTTCCACTGCTTAGGGCACTGTAAGGTGCCACTGTAAGGACAGATCCTCAGGAGATCCTGGCTGCCCCCATAAAAATTCATCTACCTTTTTCCCGATTTGAGCCAAAATCCTGATCCTGCTTACGCCAGGGCCAGACTGGAGGAAACCTGCTGCTCTCTGCACTATGTTGGGCACAAGCTACGGATTTTGGTGTGAACACCAACATGGGATGCTATAGATGGGCTCAGGGGCTGCTCAGCTGGGCTAAGGGGAAGCAGGACACTTATTCTCCCCCCACATACACTGTGGAGCATCTCTGCACATGGCTATTTTAGCCAGAAACCTGAGTTTTGTCTCATAGCTCAGGATTTTTCTACTTGACACAAGAGCTGGCTCAGAAGCAGGGAAAGCCCCGGCAATCTCCTCCTGGGAACAGCCCCATGGACACTTTGCCAGTGCCTGGTCAAAATGGGATGTGGTTGGGTCTAAGAATCATCCCAAACCCTCTAAAAAAAAGGCTCGGTACCTGCTCTTAATGCAAAAAGCAGTAACTTGCCCCAAAGAGCATATATCTATTTGATATATATGATGTATGCAAGAACATGTATCCAAGAGTCTGAGAGGGGATAAAAAAAGAGCTTTTTCCTAAAGTGCCTGAGCTTCATCTGAAAATTAAATAGGTGTTTCTGCCCCTGCTTGTGCCAGGACACTGCCCAGACGTTGCGTGGAGGCACCTCCTTGGCTGGAGGTTTGGGTGCGGGGCTGAAAGCCATCATCACATTAGTCACCAGGCCAATTTGTGCACTGGGTAATAAATTTTCTCCTGAAGGAATGAGCCCTTCCTTAGGTTTCCGAAGCAGGCAGTATTTATTGCTTTGTTTATGCAATGCTGCTCGGGTCCAGGTAAATCACCGATGTCTCTCCCGACCCCAGGGTTTGCCCCAGCCCCGGTCTGCGCTTTGCCCACTCGAAGATGCTCTTGTTTGAGAACAAGGTGAGTCCACAATATAAATGCAACCTGTGGCTCTGAGCAGGCACCCATCCTGAGCCAGAAGCCCTGGCGTGGCTGGGAGACACAGCGGTCGAGCAAAGCCCACGAGTCCGTGACAGCTAATTAATCTGTGGAACGTGCAGCCTGACTGCTGGGGAAAATACAACGCCTCGCTGCACGGGAAGAGTCATCAGGAGAGCAAAGTGGTGCTCGGCTGATGCTGTAATCAAGAGCTGGCCACCTTCCGTTTGCAGCTCTGCAGGGAGCTGTGTTTGTCCCCAGCGTCACCCCGCTCACTGAGCCCTCCATCCCCGCAGGGACACCTGCATCTCCCATCTTCCTTCCAAAACAAACCCTTTTTTTGTGTGTGGTTGCACCGGTCATTTTCATGATTGCACAGTGCAAGGCTGGAAAGCTTCTCCAGGTGCTTCCCCGTCCTACCAGCTCCCTTTCAGCTTCCCTCCCCGAGCGCAGATGCTCATCCCCTGCCTCCCAACTATCCCTGGCCCATTTCCACTTCTCAGACCCCCATTGCCCCATCCCCACCCCTAATCCCACCGGCTCCCTCACAGCGATATCCCCACCAGCAGGGATCCATCCCAGCTCAGTTTGATTTCCAGGCATGGATTTTTGGGGGGGGCAGACCCATTGCGCTGAGCTCCCAAGGCAGGCAGCTACCATCCATTCATGGCGTGCCCCTCTGCAGCCAGCCAGCAGTTTGCTATCTCACCTGACAGCAAGGGTGACCTTCTTTCCACAAATAAAACAACCTTCCATGATTATTCACCTTACCAGGATGATTGTGGAAGGAAGCAAAGAGGAAAAGACATTTCTGGAGGGGCGAATTCTGCCTGGGAGCGGGAGCCGTCCCCGCGACCCCGAACACAAAGTCAATTGTTGCTCAAAATCTTCCTTCCTAGGGTTCAAAGGACGGGCAATAAGCAAGCTCAAATTATCGCCGGGCCTTAATGAAGTTGCATTCAGCCTGAGCAGAATTGCCTGCTTATTCATGCAAATTCACTGTAACCAGCTTACGCACATTATCCGGCGCGGGGACCTGTGGGAGATCCCAGTTGCCTGGGGGAGATTAGGGGAGGAAACTCAGGACCTCGTATCAGGGCGAGCAGCTAAGGTGCTTCCAAATATCCCGATTAATTCCCAGATTGGCCCGGCATTAAGACAGTATAATAGGCCCTCATTGTCTGAGTGCATATGACTGTTAATGATGGGGAAAGTCCCCCGAGGGCTGGGGACAACCTCCAGCCCAGCAGCCCTACGCGTCCAACCAGCGAAAAACAGCCTCGCATTGATCAGCCCGTTCCCGGGCCTTAATCAATACTTGCTTTGACTACGTGGAAATGCTCATTTATCTGTCATGTGCAGATAATAATGAGATTGTCGAGGTGGCCGGCTGAAATAAATGCTTCCTCCTGGGAGGATGCTAACAAACCCCGCTGCGCCGGCATCAGTGGGGACTCTCATTTCTCATTCCTGCACAGTTGCAAATTTTAGATTCAAAACCTCATCGGCTTTTGCTGTCTCATGGGGACATCCATAAGCCACCGCTCGCCAGAGCACGCAAGGGGCAGGCTCATGGCTTGCACCAACCAGACAGGCTCCCAGGGTTTGCTCTGGAGAAATTTGGGCTCTCAAAGCCAATGACTGTCACCCAAATACCCTCCCAAGCTTCAGCTCTGCCTTGGTGAGGAAACCTGCGTGAATCTCAGCGATCTCATGTCAGTGAGTCCAGAGCCCTCCTTGCAGTCATCCAGAGGTGACCTCATCCAAGGTAGACTTCTGCCCCAGTGTTGGCCACCAAAGCCGTGCCTGGCATGGAGGAAACGGGTGCTGGCAGGACACAGCTCACCTCATCCTGAGATTGAGATGCAAAATGGGTCAGCGAACTCATCCAGGTTCATCTTTCATTGATGGGATGAGCCGAACACGGAGATTCACATGCAGGTACCCAGGTGGACTCCTCCTCTGGTGGTTGGCGGCTGTAAGTCCAGAGACACCTGCAAGAGCCAAGGGAGTTACTCCAGGTGCAAAGGCCAAAGTTTTGTGTCAGTTTTCAGTTACTGTGGGGTAAATCTGAAGTAACCCAAGCACACACCATCACTCGTGCATGTCTGCAGTCTTGCAAGCGATGGCGGAGTCTGGCCTCGCTGGTGAAGCCCTGTAGGAAGGAACAGCTGGAGGAGCTGCCCAGGACTCGGGGGATAGAGGGAAAAGTGAATGACATTGGGCTGGGAACCCCAAGAATCTCATTAAATTTTACACCTGGTACAAAAAAAAAAAGCCAACAAAAAAAGGAGATTTAAGTGCATTTAGCTCAAGGCTGGGGTTTGAAGAATTGGAAAAGACGGGGCAAAGGAAACCGCGGGGCACAGCACGAAGGGCAATGGCCAGCACAGACCATTTGCTCCCCAATTAGACACATTCAACCCCCAATTTTTAAGAGCAGATAGTGCCAGTCTCCAAGTGGTACCAGGGTGTTCCCAGAATGTGTGGGGAGCCCATTCACCAAGGAAAGCCGTGTTCCTACAAAACAGATGAGCAACATTTGCTCTTGTGTGGCAGGAGAAGAGGTAGCCCAAGCGACTACTTTGTAGCTTCAGGAAAGGGGGGGACCTTTGGAAACATGTCATTTTTCCATTTGTTATTTTCCTACTTAACCAGGCTGTTTGCAGGGACACAAATATCAACTTCCCTTTCCTTATCAGCTGGGGGGGAAAAAAAAAAACAACAGGCTGCTGACGCGGGTTAACTCCTTCCCGTGGCCGCCAGCAGCAGGGTCTCCACGCACGTTAGCTGCATCCCCTCCAGGTCCCTGGGTTACGGCTCTTCCCAAGGGTATCTATTTCAGAGCCCAAAAACCTTGGCCACTGCCACAAACCAACAGCTGAAGGGGAAAAGGGGGCTTGTTTTTAACTGACTCTGTTAAAATTATTGGGTACCATGAAAGTAAGAGACCTGTATTTCCAGGAGCACCTTTGTGGCCCTAATATCGCCAAATATACTTAAAAATCCACTCCCTTCTGCTAGACACCTTCAAACACCCTGAAAACTGCAGGGCTGGGGCACTGAATATCTAAAGACAGGGAGGGCTAAGGGTGAAGGTGATTTAGCAGAGGCTGGACGGAAGATGGGCAGGACAGCCAGGGCTCAAACCAAGGCCTTCCTTCACTACAGCACTAATCCAGGCTGTCCAGGGGATGGTGGGATCACCATCGCTGGTGGTTTATGGTTTTAAAGACCCTAAAATACTCCAACCCCATTGTATTCCCCTTCCCCCCTCCACCCCCCATGGAAATGCTTCAGTCACACGGTTTCTGTCTCTCCCACCGACCCAGAACCACCAGCCAAGCAAAATGCTGCCACAGCCCAAGCAAGTCCCACAAGGAATTTCTTGCAGCCGGGGCTAAACTCCAGCTAATCTAACATAAAAACCCAGCTGCAAAACATACACGTGTGGGTATAACCCTAGAAAGCCAGAGTTAATTAAGCCTCTCACTGGCAAAAGCTTTTAATTGCATAGCAGCAGCCTGGCTGGAGGCTGGGAGATTTGTGCCGGGAGACCTTCTATGCTCACACTGCCGTGGCACACAAGCCTGTCCTCCACACCAGAGAGCCCAAAGCACAGAGAAGACAGTTGCCACACAGAGGTAGACCCAGGATCAGGGATCTGGTCCTGGTCCCCAGCCAAACCCTCACCTCCAGCCCCATAGTTCAGGTGAAACTCTTGGAAGGGTTTCCAACCCTGACTTCTCCCACTGGTCTTCAGTAAACTCTCTCTAGCCCCACAAGTCACTCTGAGGAGGGGTAAGAGACCTCCTCTGCCCTTTCTCACCCCAAAATACTGCTCTGGGGAGCACTCCTGCATAGTTGGCATCAAACCCATGCTCTTCACCCCATGGGTATTTAGGGCTGGACCCACAGAAATGTTTAAATCCACCCAGGATGGAAGTGCTGGTTGAGACCCAAGGTCCATGTGGGCGCAGATCTGATCTCTGCTGTGCCCAAAAACTCAGCCCCAAAGGAAGAGCATGATAGCAGTGTCCCTGCCAACACCAGAAATCACTGCCCCCCACACTGCTGTGCCTAAATTCTCCCTCTGCCTGCATCCCAGAGGCAGGAGCTGCTCTCACCCCATGCCTCGGCCAGGACACCCCAACTGCAGGTTTGCACAAGGAAGATGCACCAAATCCTCACACTCTTACACTAAAAGGAAACACACAGTCCCTGTCCCTTTGCCCTCTCATTTTCAAGTTCCAGCTTGAAAATTAAGCCACCTTAACCCCCAGCCCGGGCTGGCTGCCCTGACCTCCCTGGCTCATTCCCACCTTCCTAATTGCCTCCCGGTGCCTGGGCTTGTTCAGCCCAGCCCTCGCGGTGGATTGTGGCTGTGATTATCTGGGGCTCTTTTAAATCCCTGCGTAGCTGCCAGGCTGGTCCCTACCCAGAGAGAGGAGAGGGGAGCAGCTCCTAGAGCCTCAGCCGGCAAACACAGCCTTGGGGGAGCATAATGAGCGTTATTAAGAAACAAGATACTGGGACTCATCAACCGGGAATAGGGAAAGAGAGATGCTCCACCGGTGGAGTTGAGGTAGAAACAAGATGGTGCTGTATCAGCTGAAAACCCGGGGTTCTCAGAGCCAATGGTCACCAGGTACAGGCTCAGGCACCAATTAACCATGGGCTGAAAGCCCTGTTCCTTGGCTACCAAGTCCCAAGCTATATCTGCACTGCTGTCACCAAGACCCCACAGCTCCTGAAACATGGATGATAGAGCAAACTCTGCTTTGCAGAGCCCCTGCAGAGGAAGAGGAGTTGGTTCATCCAAATGCTCTCCCCCCCAACAGGAGGAATAGGAGAGACAGAGACACGGGGATGCATCTCCAGGAGATGGGGAGCACCAGCTGCACCCAGGACCCCTCACTGGATATCAGTAGGGTCACCCCAGGACTTCCCTTCCCAGCCAGTAGACGTGCACAGAGATCCCAACCTGCTCAGCCAAAATGAGTCACCACATTTCCTTTGGCCAAAGGGTTTCAGGTCCTTTCCCCCAGCCCTGATGCTGCAGGATGAAATTCCACCTGTGCCTGCCTCCGAGCTTTGGGAAGATTTCCAAATGACAAGCCATTCATTGTTCATCTCCCGGCTCCTCCGGGATAACGGTCACAGCCTCCATCCCCCAAAACAAATGCAATCGCATCCGATGCCTCTGCACTCTCCTCCCCCTAATAACCAGGGCTGTAGCCAGTGGAGACAGTGCTGGTCTCCTGGGGCTGTCACCACCTCCCTGTGGCACCTACA
The DNA here is from genome assembly GCA_013399435.1 of Arenaria interpres. NCBI lineage: Eukaryota > Metazoa > Chordata > Aves > Charadriiformes > Scolopacidae > Arenaria > Arenaria interpres. The sequence goes on from VXAK01009122.1 coordinate 186,633, forward strand.
TCACACACGGGCCAAAAAGGGGCAACGCAAGTTCGGCATCACTCTGTAGTATCAAAGCCTTCCCAGCGTCACCATCACCTAGCGCAATGGGAGAACAGGGAGATGGTGGGAGCAAAGGTCTTTCTGCTCTGGTTTCTGCAAATAAGCAGAAATATCATTTATGGGCAACACCAAACTGGAGAGGAACACTGGTTTTCCCATGGGTTGACCCTACCTGCTAAGAAACTCACCGCTGCATGACAACCTGACTTTTCCAACTTTTGGGAATTTTATTGCAGGCAAGATCCAATGGCAAATCCAAGGGGAAAATGGGCTGGGCAGACAGGGGCTGGGACACTGCCCTGGCCCAAAGCCCAGACCAGGGGCAGATGCTGCCTGGGTCCCTTTGCAAAGGATGTCTTTGAGCATCCCTAAGGCAGGCAGCACCATCATCCCTTGCCTTCCTCATTCCCAAAGATCCACCCCTCCCGACCCCCTCCCCAGCCCACGACACATCCAGATCTCCATCCCTCTGCAAAGCCCATGAGGATTTTGCACCTACAGAGACAAAATACCTCTATTTTAGAAAAAAAAAATTAAAAATGTAAAAATTCGATGCTTACATAGCCGGCAAGATCACACCAAGCGCAGAGCGCCAGCGCTTTCTCCAGCGTCATGCCCTTCCAGAGGCAGCACCTGGACCTGATGCTCCATTGAGGCTCCATCACGGCTCAAAGCTGAGGCAACTCAGTGCCCCTCTGCGCATGAAAAAGAAAACCCATGAGAAACGCAGGGTCCAGCACGGTGAGAAAGGCAGCGCTGAGCTCTGCAAACACCAAATGTGCAACTGGTTCTTGCTGCTGAGCTCAGGCTCCCGTCAGCTCCTCTGCCCTGGGTAGCAGCAGCCCAGTGGCACCATCCCAACCCAACAGAAACCTGCTGCTCTAGATAAATAAGCCGGCTTAGGTCCATAACTAAATAAATAAGCCATTTCAGGTCAAGCAGGCAGCATCCTTGGGGATGGAGAACCAACCACGGACCCACCGCTCATGGTGGAGGACTCAGAGGATTTGCTCCCATCTAAAAAGCCTCTTGCAAGGAGATTGTTTTGATTTTGGTTTTTTTTGTTTTAGCCTTTTTTTTATTTTCCTCTTTTTCCTTATTTCCTTCTATGCTTTCCATTCAAAAATAAAAGCAACAGCAGATCTTTTTAGGAGCAGAGAACAAAAGAGCTGTAAAATTAGGCGACTGCATCTGAAAAGCCGCTGTCTGTGTCGTCTGGGCGTGTGGCAGTGCCCCTGCTTCCCTTTTGAAGTGTTCTTGTAAAACCCCATTATTCCTCACTCAGACACACAAAACAACTGCAGTCGGGCCCCTAGTTGAAGGAATAATATCTTTGCTTCCATGCCAGCACTTTGCCACTAATGTTTTATTGCTTTTAAAGCACTTCACAGCCTCCCTCTCTCCGTGTCCCCCCCCTTTTTCTTCATGTACCAAGATGTTTTGCAACTTCCAGCCAGGGGCTGAGGCAAACCTGCCGTCCAGCCCTCGATCCTCCCGGGCTGAGCTTCACAGGGGCTTGGCGTGAAGTGAGACTGGTCAGCCCATCACCGGAGAAAGGTTTAAAGAGATTAAAGACCAAAAGGCAGCTCCTGAGGAGGCCGTTCCTCTGCTTCCCATCATCTCCTGGGTCGAATTCAGCTCTGCCGCTCTAAGCACCCATCAGTAACGGAGCAAGCCCCAGCCTCACTCTCCACAGGGAATTATTTCCCTGTCCTGTGTTAATTTTCCATCTATTTTCTGGGGTTTTCCAAAAGCAAGGAAATCTTTTTATTTTTCCACCTGGGCAAAAGACTAGAGGAGATTTCCCAGGGAAATCTTGGGGAGGTTGCAGGATGCCCACCCCCAGCAACAGCCGTCCCAGCACTGCCTCCCCCCAACACCCACCCAGCTGAAGAGTCACCAGGGTTTCCCTTCCAAAGGCAAAATAAAACACAAATATTCCTTAATCAAGCAATAGCATTAACCAAAAAGACGGTTGTCATGGGATAACGCTCTCCCTGGCTCCCCATAAATGCAGGGAGGCGCAAGGTGTTTATTTCCAAAGGCAGAAGAAATGAACCCTCCAAATGCTTCTCTCACAATGACATAATTTCCATTATACCCTGCGACGGGCAGAGATGTAATCGTGTCACTTGATGGATGGCGGCGTACGAGGGTACCGATTGCATTATTGACCCGCTGACTCCGGGCTGCTCCTGAGCATCACTTGCCTTGGCCGAGGAGAGACGGGAACATCACGTCCAAGCAAGCGCCTTTTGAAGGTGCACGAGGCTTTTTCGAGCCTATTTCTGGTGGAGGAAGGTTTCTTTTCAGGGCAGCAGCCCTGCCGGCTGGGCCCCATCGATTTTTAACGCCCCGTTAAAACGTGCCCTTTCTGAAAAGGACATGTGGCAGGCACAGAAATTGCAAATGAGGTTGTTGCCACCTGCTCCTGCAAAATGCAAATTACATTCACTCAGGACAAAGGGGCACCTCCACCGCAGGCGGCTGATGCCAGGAGCCTCTGGGCTGAACCGGCACGGCACCCATGCTCCCACCGTCCCACGGTGATGGGGGGGAACAGCATCGCACCTGGGCACGTTCGGGTCCTGCTGGGATCATCCTGCAGGTGGTCCTTCCATGGGATGCATTCGCCTGTCCCCTTGCCTGGGCTGTACAAACTCATTAGCAAATAAAAAAAAAAAAAGTAGTTAAAAAAGAAAAGCTCAAACCAAGATATTTACAGGATCCTAGAATCGTCTAGGTTGGAAGGGACCTTTCGTATCATCAAGTCCAACCATAATATTTATATGTCAATGAAATTGCTCTTGCTGATGTCGGAGCAGCCGGCGTTGCCATCGCAGGGATGGTGCTTCCAGGCACCAAGCAGCACGGTCAGCACCCAACTCTGCTCCACCAAGCCCTACAACCAGGCAAAGCACTAGGATATGTTTTAAACCCCTCGTTTATGACTGCTGCATGGTCAAGGAAATGTGGTGGTGGGTTGTCTGTCTCTGGGGAAGGAAGGAAGGAAGAGTCCCCAAGGTTACATAGGCACTCCAGCAGAAATCACCTCTGAGCAGGGCTCAGCCTCCCCTCCCGCAAACCATCCATCCCTCAGCACATGGGGCTGCTGCCCAAATTTTTCAGGCCGGCCAAAGTCCATCACCGACTTCTCTCCTCCACCTCCTCAAAGAGGAGAAAGAGCCAACGGCGACCTGCGTCCCCGGGACCGCGCCGGTCACGTGCGGGGCAGAAAAATGCAAAGCACAGTAATTATCTGTTGCAGAGCCCTGTTAATGATTAAGTTTGGGAGACGCTAACAATCAAGCCTATTGAAAAGACTACAAGGGTTTCAAAGTGTTTCCTCCGAACCATGTGACGGCAAATTGTTCGGAGTAGACGGCTCTTAATTCAAATGCTCGTTGTCATGGGGACGGGATAACACCCCTCCTATTCAAGGATGCCACACAAGAAGCCTACTATTTGCTACAATAGGCTTTTTAGTTCAAGCTACACTTTATAAATAGCCAAAAAAAAAAAAAAAAGAAAAGAAATGGAGAGATTAATATCGGCGCTGACCTTCAGTAGCCCAACCAAGCCCAAGGGCCAGCGGGTGCCGGGGCCAGAGAAGAGCTGTGAGGGCACGGATGGATGGACGGACAGATGCGGGAAGCGGGTCGCTGTGGCCCATGATCTCACGGCGTTGATGGGGCTCAGCCACGCGCACGTGGGCAGGGAGTTTCTTTTTAATCCCAAAAATGTCACCAGCGAGGTCACCTCCTCCTTGCGCTGGAGCCAAAAAGCAGCCTGGACGCTGCCAGGCATCAGCAGCCGCCAGCTCCTGAAGACCTTCATGAGGGCAGGAGCCCAGCCCCAGCAGGGAAACTCAGCTGTCACCAAGGGCCCTGAATCTGGAGCAAAATCCCATGAGGGTGTTGGTACCAGCACAGCCTGTTTCATGCATCAAAATGGTGTAGGTCCTGCTGATAAAACATCTGCTCTCACCAGTGTTATGGATGGGAGCAGAGGCCTGGAGCTGGAAAAAGGCAGCTCCTTGGTGCAAGGGGAGGAGACAACAGACTGGATCTTCACATGGAAATGGGGTTGCACCAAAACACATCTTGGGAAAATCAAAGAAAAACAACAGTCAAGAGCATCTCTTACAGCATCCTGAGCAGTATCCTGGGCTTGCTGGAGCTGCGTGTGACTCATGTTCCTATCAAGTCACCTTGTAGCCCTAGTCCCCTCCGCAGAACCCACTGAACCCTTCTGCCTGTCCCTTCTCTCTTATGCAAATGACATCTCTGCCACAGATCACAGCCAGGCACCAACCACAAAGTGCTACCAAATTCCAGATGGGGCCAAGGACAACCACCACCAGCTGATATTTGAAGGAAAAGCAATGTTCCTCCTCATTGCTCCCACACATGGGTGGACAGAGACACACCTTATTCCCTGAGTCCAAACGGGACTCTTCCACCACCTGAACCTGCCACCAGCCTCCCCTTCCAGCCCCCACCCTCTTCCACGCTCCCACAACCTCTGAAAGACTTCTGTCCCCAAAACTCTTGGGTGACAACCTCTTGTCCTGAAGACATGAAGGCCCATGAAGGAACTGCCTCAGCTTCTTCCAAAGCTAAGCATCAACAGACCAGTTGCACCACCCATTCCATCGCATCTCTTCTTCCATGCGTAGCCCTTTGGAAGGCTCTCAAATAGCTTACAAAAAGCCAACTTCACCCAACGCCTATAATTGCTGGGACAACCTATTGAAGCAGCACACACGAGCCCCAAGAAGGTGGTAAATCTGATTTCTCGGTGTCTGCTAACGACAACCTGCTTCGAACTCCTTAGGACCCAGAGTGGTGCCTGAACCCAGCTCCCAGCAGGGAAAAGAGCAGCGCTCACTCGCCCAAATCAAACCCTGCCACAGGGAAATCGCGAAGCTGAAGCCTTCAGGCAGGTTCTGCTCCTCTGCTCAGAGCTGCCGAATTTAGGGCTAAAAAAAAAAAAAAAATCAGCTGTGGCATCAGCAGCTGCTGCATGAGCCGTTCGCTCGCCTGCTGCTCACAGGGGCCGGGGAAACATTTGTACTAAATATGAAATCAGTTCCCAGGAGCTGCTAAAACACGCTAGGAATTTCTGGAACAAATCTTGCCGGCTTTAAGAGCTTTGTTGGCATTTGGGGTTGCAAACACGGGGCCAGTGGTTGCACAGGATGTAATGGTGGTTCGCTACAAACACACGGGTTCAATCGGTGCCTCTCCTCGCCTTAGGACACCAAAGTTAGGTGGGCTCCAGGAGGGACTGGATAAGCTCATGGATGGTTACTTAATACATGGAAACCACATGTGGCTGAGGACATCCCATGCTGCAGATGGCCACAGCTGGGAGAGCATTGCGACATCCTTGCCCATCCTGTGCTGGGGCAAAGGACTTGGAGGGCTTTGGTTCTCACCCTGCCTGAAATGCCCTTTTTTTAGCCCCTTAGGTGAAGCACAAAACCACAAATCTCCTCGGGGCTGGGAGGTGCGAAGGCTGAAGGCATCTCTGAAAGCAACCAGGGCTTCACGCTGCAGGAGACCACAGGCTACGACAGCTTTATTGTTTCCCCTGATGAGGAAGGAGGAAAAACCACCACCTTCTTGCGTGGGAGCAGCGCTGAAGGGGGGAGAAGCGACCTGCCAGACGGATGACTCATTGCCATCGCCACCATCGCCACCTCCTCCTCCCCTGCTAAGCGTCCTCAGAAAAGGAGAACAGGAGGCAATCCTTCCCCTTCAGGCTCCCACTTTGCCTGTGAGAGGAGAGAAAAGAAAAAAAAACCACACAGAAATGTAGCCAAATCCCCGTCCCCGCAGCCACAAAGGACCCGTGCTGCTCCCCAAACTGAGCAGTGATGGGGCAAAAGCTCTCACAGCATCATCTACACACACCAGCATGACCCTCAGGTGCAGGCTTGGGCCACATCAGCAACCATGTAGCCACCCCTGTGAACTTCATTTCCTCTACAGCAGCATCCCAAACCAAGAGGATGGGGAGGGGGACAACCCTGCTCATGAGAAGCACCATGCCCCAGCCCCCCAAAACATGCTGTAGCAGCCCCCAAATGCAGACTCCGTGCCGTGATGCGTCTCCAGCTGCCACAGGTCAGCTGTCAACAAGGAAAATCTCTACGCTCATTACCAAAACAACTAGAAAACGCAAGAAGGGTCATGTTTGCCTCATCTTGCAGCCCCAAGCCACCGAGAGCAGACCTGACCACACAGGCAGAAGGCTCCTGCAAAGCCAAGGCTGCCTTCACAGCCAAGGCTGCCTTCACCGCCTGCTCCCACATCTGGTAACCAAGCAACTTAAAGGCAGGTAGGAAGAGATGTGAATCATCCAAACCCACCTAAAACCGGCAGGACACACACCACCGGCCCCTGCCATCGCTCTGTGCAGCCTGTAAATACTTCAGATGCATGATATTAATTAAGATGCTCTTCGCTAAGTGTCCACGCTGCAGCTCTGGGAGACAGAGGTAAGAAATTGCGCAATTGAGGTGCAGAGTTTTTAATCGACCACAGGACCTGTCCTGAGCCATCAAGGACAGAACAACCACATGTACATAGTCTGGAATGTTTTCTTCTCTCCAGTACCGACCCATTTAAAAAGTCTTCCTACCGACAGGATACCTCATTCTCCCCAACCAGCAGCAACAAGAAGAGACTGGCATAAAAGAGGGGTTTTTTCAGTGGGAGAAAAATGATGGAAGGGGGAAAAAAAACAAATGAGAGGAAAAGACTGAATAAAGTCAGGATGTAGCAGTTCAAAGCCTGTGTGGCTGCTGGTCTGTGTAAGTTTGGCTGCTTTAATCTGAGGAGTCTCCTCCATTCCACGAGGCACCCATCACTCCGCTCACAATGTACACAGCGCCTTTATTCTGCAGCGGGTGAGCAAATGGTAACGGAGTATTTTAATCAGATTTTAACAAAATTAAAGTCCGCGGCCACCCGAGCGGGAGAGCAAGCTAAACACCAGGAAGGAAGGTCTAACCTGCCTTTCCAGCCCGCGAAATTCAGGTTTGCTATGTGAACAGGCGGCGCTTGCTCTGCTCCGGTTTAGAGGGCAGAATGATGTGTCCCCATATCCTCGTCCCTGCATCCGTCCCGGCACAGCCCGACGCCCAGCCAGGAAGGGTTTCTGCCGAGAAGGATCCCCCCCATCACCCCACACTCCCAAAAGCCAACGCCTCTCCTCCCTGAGGATTGCCCCCAACACTTAACCCCCCTTTCTCTCACTATTTTTCCATCCTAACGAAGGCGTTTGGCGATGGGGGAGCAGGGGGGAGCGGAGGAGGAGCCTCCCGCTTCCACGGGGAGCGATTAGTGAAAGGCTTTTCTACTACTGGGTTATCGCTCCCCATTTTTTTCCTAATTGAGGCGGTGCACCTCCATCCTCTAAACTTCAAGGATGACAATAATTAACACAGCTAGTTCTTTTTTACTCTCATTGTCTCTCCCCTTCAGGAAGTACAAGATCTAACGCACCAGCGATGAATACGAAAACCGGCTTCGCCAGGCACGGGCTTAGGGACCCCACGAGCCTCCCCGCGACCCTGTAATGAGCAGATTAGCACAGAATACATATGTGGCCCTTTAAAAGAGAATATTTATTAAAAATACATCAATATATCACCGCTGTGGCACACACGCAGCTTATTAACAAGACACCCCCCCCTCCCCGAGCTGGCTTTTGTCAGCAGCAAACAGAGCCACGGAGAGCAACAGCGGCTCCCATAATTAAGAGTAGCCCTCTCATTAATGCTGGGTGCTGTTACAGCAGCCTATTGCCGGCCACGGGGCCAGGAGAGCCGAGACAACGGCCAAGGCCGATCCTGAAACATGGATTTAGGTAGTAAAAGGTGAAACTGTAACATGGATCTTAAGCGAAAAGTAAGAAAAAAAAGTCACACTTGGGAGCTAATTAGGATGAAGCCTTCCTCATCTTATGGGTTAAATACAGACAGATATCACAGGATCGCAGAATGGTTTGGGTGGTAAGGGATCTTTAAAGCCCAACTAGTCCACCCCCGTGCCATGAGCTCGGACATCTTCAACTAGACCAGGTTGCTCCAAGCCCCCTCCAACCTGGCCTTGAACCCCTCCAGGGATGGGGCAGCCACAGCTTCTCTGGGCAACCTGGGCCAGGCTCTCACCACCCTCAGCCTAAAAAAATTCTTCCTTATATCTAGTTTAAATCCTTCCTCTTTTAGTTTAAAAGCCATTACCCCTGATCCTATCACTCCCCTCCCTGATCCAGAGTCCCTCCCCATCTCTCCTGGAGCCCCTTGAGGGACTGGAAGGGGCTCGAAGGTCTCCCCGGAGCCTTCTCTTCTCCAAGCTGAACCCCCCCAACTCTCTCAGCCTGTCCTCACAGCAGAGGGGCTCCAGCCCTCGGACCATCTGGATCCCATCCAAGAGGTCCATGTCTCTCCTGCACTGAGGACTCCAGAGCTGCCATACTCCAGGTGGGGTCTCATAGATGATGCATTTGATGTATATGCATATCTATGTATCAGATGAGAGCCCCCATTGGCACAAGATGTGCTTAACACACAGTCACCGTGGGACCCTCTCCCCATCTCGGTCCCGGAGCATTTGCCCCCTTACCCAGCTGTAAAGGGATGAAATTCCTTCAGCTTCCGAAAGGAGCCGAGACACCGGTTACACAACCCTGCAAACAGAGACTTGCCAAAAAGCCATCAAACACCGCAAGATTTACGATAAACTCGCCCCAACTGGCAGCAACAGGAATCCGAGAGCAAAGAAAATTTGGGGACGGTTCTGTCTTTCTGCCTGTACAGCCCCCCCAGTGCCCGGCAGCAACACGTATGTATGTATTCAATACACCCGTGTGCTGCAAAGCTCCTCACCAGGCTCCTCTCACGGAGCGGGCAGGGAGCCAGTCCGAGAGCACTCTGCCGCACGTCGCTTGGGGGACACGGTGACAAAGCCACACAGCGGCCCCGTTTCCACCCAAAATCAGCACAGAACCCAGCTGCCCTCCCCAGCAAAGCAGGGGGAAAGACAAGGTGGGGTGTGTGCACGTGTATATGTATATAAGAGAGATATAATAATCAGATATACATAATATACACATATACACATACAGAAGTTTGCTTTCCCCAGAAGTCACATTTTCAGGCTTTTTCCCTCCAAACACTTATGAAAGAGAGGAGCTGGGTTCTTCTCCTGAACCAACGACAGGTTGCTCTTGCTGGTTTTCCCCATCAGGTATCAAAAGCGCTTTGGGAGGAGGGAGGTATCAGTTTCTCCTCCTTTCAGCCAGGGAAAGGTGAAGCTCAGGGTTAAGGAATGCCTTGCTGGGTTGGGAACAGGGACACATCCCGCTGCTGTCGGTGCAGCTGCCAGATTTCACAGTCTCCTTAATCCAAGATTATCACTCCACCGCAGGAGCAAGCTGGAGATTTAGGAAAAACATCCTATAGGGGACAACTTACTATTCAGGAGTCACAGTCCTGCCGTATAAAACCAGGGACAAAGGGCATAGACTGGGCAACTTGCACAACAACTATTTTTTTACCAGGTCTAACAACTGGTTGGAGGCTGGTGGTCCCATTCAGACTCGCTGAAGACCCAGCAAAACATCTCAGCGAGGCTGCGGGGGGAAGCAGCACGTGAAATTTCGGCTGTGCTTCTTCCTCGACCGATTTACAACTCCATCCATTGAATTAATGATGACCAGCCAGGACCGGCGTGGCTGACACCAACCCGCTCCCACTGCTCCTGAAATATTTATTGATTTTAAAGAACTATATCCCGACACCTGACGCAGCTCGGGTTTTTTTTTAAAGGGTTGGATTAGGACAAGCCTATTTGCTTAAGCAAGAGATCAGGTCTTCAAAGACGGCCCCAGGCAGCATTAAGGCACCGTAGAAACACGTCTGGCACTGAATATAGGCTTTGAAATGGTCTCAGGCTATTTCTTCTCTGTGCTCTAAGCTGCTTGAGGAGGTGATGGGTTTTTTACCCAAACAGGTCCTGCAAGAACATCATGAGAGTAAAACCCATGAACCTCCCCACACCTCCATTCATCTCGTGGCTTTTGGTCCCGCAGGAATATCAACAGGACCCACAGCTGTATTTCATAGGATCACAGAACAGCAGGTGGGAAGGGATCTCCAGGATCATCTGGTCCAAACTTTCTTGGCAAAAGCACAGTCTAGACAAGACGGTCCAGCACCCTGTCCAGATGAATCTTAAAAGTGTCCTGTGATGTATCCGAGGGTGACTTTGGCAATAGAAAGAATTGCTGATGGCCAGCCTGGAAAGCAAAAGCCCACTGGGACCTCTCATCGTATCTGAGTGGATACTAACCCTAGATCTCTAGAAATTAATAGGATGACATCTAATAGATGAGGGTCCCTAAGCTGTTTGCCGGGACCCCATCCCTTGCCAACTGAGCATGGGATGGGGAATGGGGCTACAGCCAGCCCTGCTCACAGGGTCATACAACGGTTCCAATGGGGCAGAGGCTGAAGTTTAGGTGTTTGGGGGTGGCAAAGCCACACAAAAACAAGCGTTAATGCTTGCTCACATGGGGTATGAGCCTGCCCTTCCTGCAGAGGAAGGATAAACATCTGGCCTTTGCCCCTGCAGTGCAAGAAGAACGTGGATCATTGCAAAAAGAGGAAGAAAAAAAAAAAATCTTCAGCAACACAGAAGAGGCCCTGCTCAAAGGCCTGCGTTTCCCCTCAGTTTAATTAGCTCCTCAACCATGCAGAGCCAGCTTCCCCAGGCGCCTAAAGATGTATTTTTAGGTGCAACTGCTCCAAAAATAGAAGCATCCCCGCAGGAAGCTGAGATCAGCCACGGAGGAGCCACATGCAGGTTCCACCATGGATGCGCCAGCCGAAACCACAACCCATGCCAATCCCAAGAGCGGAGGAGACCAAAACAGGCTCCCTTCCAGCAGGGACCTCAGGACCTTCCCAAACATACACTTGCAGAAATAAAAATGTAAAAATAATAAGTCTTTTGTATGGATCTGGGTCACATCCCACCTAATCCACCCCAGAAGGACCACGGTCTCTCCTGGACATCTGCTGGATGTCACACACCAGCACTGACAGCCAGCAGGCAGGAGGTGCCCAGCAAAGGTTGTGGGCAGCAGGACATCCCTCATCCCCGTGAATGATGGAGACGGGCTGAAAGAGGAAAATGGTCACGGCTGCCGGGTTCGGGTTGTTTGGCAAAACTGTTATAAATCGTCACTGCAGGTATTTCAGAAAGAAGGTCTTTTGTTTTCCTTCCTAGAAAGAACATCAGGCAGGAAGGAAAAAAAAAAGAGAAAAAAGAAATATATCACTTTTTTCCTCTTCTAACAGAAAAGGGGAATTCAATTTTTTGAAGGGCTGGGGATGGTTTAGGCGTTTTGGCAGAATCATTCTTCATTTACAATGGTTTTCAGTTGTCTTTTAAATAAGAGAGCCTCACCCTGAGTAAAGAACACACGGGCAAGTTCCTTGGTCCTGACTCTGGCTTTCATTTCTTCCATGAAAAGAAAAAAAAGGAAAATGGTTTTTGGGGAGACAGAGTTTTGGGGGTAAAAAGCCATTCCAGCAGGCTGGCATGATTTCTTTCCCAGCTGATACGCCATGGGATGGTGGTGACACCTGCTCCTTGCCAGGGTTTTGTCACTGGTTAGGCAACATGTGCTTGGTTTAGGGGAACGGCTGGTGGCTGGGAATGAGGAGAGGTGGCTTTGGAATGGAACACACCATGGGTAGCTTCTTCCCTGAGCTCCCGTGCTCACCTGAGCAAGTCCTGGCACTCCCATGGGTTGTCCCTGTACTTCTGGTCCCTCACATAGGCTTAGAAAACTCCTCAGGTCTTTACTGACCTCTTTGCTTCGGTGTGGTTTCACAGAAGACAACATCCAGATGAAGCTCTGACTGGCTGAGGGCCACCTCTCAGGTCTCTAGTCCTGTCCCTGCAACAGGCAGAGCTCTTAGCAAAACTGGCACAATTCAGAAGCTAGTTCAGGCTTATTTTAAGCAAATCTGGGAAAGAAGATGCCCTCCATGAAGATACTTGGCTAAACCTCCCTCCAAGGAGCACCCATGACTCCCTCCTGGCCACCCCAGGACACTGCAGCAGAGGAGCCCAGCCAGGGCTGATGTGGGATCCACAGGGATTTGTTGGAGCAAGAGAGATCTCCAAAAAGAAGTGAAAAAATACTATTTTTCCAGCATTCATAGAATCATAGAATGGTTTGGGTTGGAAGGGACCTTAAAGATCATCCAGTTCTAACCCCCCCCGCCCTGGGACACCTCCCACTAGAGCAGGTTGCTCCAAGCCCCATCCAGCCTGATCTTAAACACTTCCAGGGATGGGGCATCCATGACTTCTCTGGGCAACCTGTTCCAGTGCCTCACCACCCTCGCAGGAAAGAATTTCTAATATCTAATCTAAATCTCCCCTCTTCCAATTTAAAACCGTTGCCCCTTGTCCTGTCACTGCACTTCCTGACAAAGAGTCCCTCTCCGGCTCTCCTGTAGCTCCCTTCAGATATTGAAAGGCCGCTATGAGGTCTCCTGGGGCCTTCTCTTCTCCAGGCTGAACAACCCCAGCTCTCTCAGCCTGTCAAGGATTCAAGCTATCTCCATTTCATTGTTAAAGCTTTTGGAGACTTCGCATCACCAGAGTCTCTTTCTCCCCAAAACCTTTCCCCTCCAGCCAGGGCACAGGCATGCTCTGCACCCACAGAGAAGAAGAGTTTGCTGGAAGATGATGTTTAATCAAACAAATCTGAGCATACCAAAGGGTCCAGGCGATGAAGCTCCTGCGTGGTTCTGTCCTCACTTATCTCAGAGCTGGATTGGCTCCTGGTTTTGCATTCTGGCTAAGTTTAGCCAACAAAGTAGGCAGAAATGGTGTTTCTCCCCTTCTGGAAGCTTCCTCAGGAACTCCCACCTGGCCAGCAACAGCTCTCTCCACTCACAGGTTCCACCAAGACCTGCAGAAGAACCCCCAGAAGGTCCCCCAGAAGACCTTTTCATTGGATCCCCCATTACCCAACGTGAAAGGCAGAACTAGAAGATGATGAGAGGACTAGAACATCTCTCTTATGAGAAGAGGCTGAGGGACTTGGGTCTTTTTAGTCTGGAGAAGAGAAGACTGAGGGGGGACCTGATCAATGCTTATAAATACCTAAAGGGAGGGTGTCAGGAGGATGGGGCCAGTCTTTTTTCAGTGGTGCCCAGTGACAGGACAAGAGGAAATGGGCACAAACTTGAGTATAAGAAGTTCCATCTAAACCTGAGGAGGAACTTCTTTCCTTTGAGGGTGGCAGAGCCGTGGAAGAGGCTGCCCAGGGAGGTGGTGGAGTCTCCTTCTCTGCAGAAGTTCAGACCCCTCCTGGACATGTTCCTGTGCAACCTGCTCTGGGTGGACCTGCTTTGGCAGGGGGTTGGACTAGATGATCTCCAGAGGTCCCTTCCGACCCGATATCATTCTGTGATTCTGTGAAATACTTCATGTGAAATGGATCACTTTGTTAAGCTGCGAGCCTTGTCCTGCCTGTCCTTTGTGCGGTTTCTGCAGTTAAAACCCCACCTCTCCTGAATTGCCCATAAGAACTGCAGATTAGATGTATGGACTTGGTTTGCATAATATAATTTTTTGCAGACAGAAGAGAAGACACTTCCTAGTGTCATAGGTGCTGCCTCACGTCCATCTGATTTCACTGATGCTTTCCTTTTCCCTCTCTGGGAAGCAAATGTAGCTACTGCAGACACCTCAGCCTCTCAGAGGACTAGGAACAGTGAAAATTCTTCTTTTTCAGGTGCTGGGAAATTCCAGCAGTGAATTAAAAGTAACGGATGAGACTGAAGAGATGGAAGTATGTACTGCAGAACCAGAAGGACAAGATATTGTCTTGCGCAGTCCAGAGAAGGAGACCCGCACCGAGACGGACTTTGCTCAGTCTGAAGAATCAAAAATACATCAAACAGGTATCAAACACCTTAGAGCTGCTTCGTATAGTTTGTGTGGGGCTGCTGGGGCCTTAGGATTATTATAAAGTCTTTATGATAGAATAAATAGTACTCTTTGAAATCACCATCATAGTAGCTGGGTTGATTTATGGGTCGTTTCCCTGTCATATGTGAGGGAGCAGGCCAATATAAAAGATTTGAAGTAAATACAGACAGTTTAGGGTTTGGGGTGTCTTTTCAATAAATGCAGAAGCAATACTGGTTTTTTTCAGCTCTGGCAGTGTCAAACTAACTTTTTTTTTTGAAAAAAAAAATGAAATATTCTTATTTTTCAGATGTTTCATGTAGCGGTTTGACACCCATTGCCGGAAATCCTTTCGATACGGTGAGTTGACCTTCAGCTTTGTTTGACTGAGAGAATCTGCGTGTTACAGGACTGTTCGCTTTTCCCACAGAATCACAAAGTCAATTAAACTCTGTGAGACATTATCAAGCCAGTTCATAAATTACTCTAAACCCAAGCCCCCATTCCCGTCTCCCTGCTCGGGCACACACTGTTATTCCTTGTTGCACGTGATGAGTGTAGGATCAATCGAGACGTGTAACAGGAGAGCGTCTGATTCCTGTCAGATTGATCCTTTACGTTATATTTCTGGTGGATTTCCTTGTAAATATTTCCCCACATAATAAATGGCCTGGTCTTTTTCTTCCACTTCCTTCTTGGAGTTTTCCAGGTCTGTCCCCTCCCTTTTTCTTTATAGCTTGATCTTACTTTCTTTCAAAGTAAGATTCAACAGGGAAAAGCAGGTGTGCAAAACCTTTCAAATTGTTAAAAGAATTTGGGTGTTAACAGTTTCCTTGGTCTCAAGTGGAAAGTCCTCTTTAAAATACAGATTACTGCTTGAAATGGACCGTGGTGGGCACTGGTGAGGCCCCACCTCGCGGGCTCTGTCCAGTTTTGGGCCCCTTACCACAAAAAAAGACATTGAGGTGCTGGAGCGGGTCCAGAGAAGAGAAACAAAGCTGGTGAGGGGTCTGGAGAATACGTCTTATGAGGAGAGGCTGAGGGAGCTGGGGGGGTTCAGCCTGGAGAAAAGGAGGCTGAGGGGAGACCTTCTCGCTCTCTCCAACCCCCTGAAAGGAGGGTGTAGCCAGGGGGGGTCGGTCTCTTCTCCCAAGTCACAGGCGATGGGACAAGAGGAAAAAGCCTCAAGTTGCACCAGGGGAGGTTCAGGTTGGATATTAGGAACAATTTTGACACGGAAAGGGTTGTTAAGCCTTGGAATGGGCTGCCCAGGGCAGTGGTTGAGGCACCATCCCTGGAGGAATGTAAAAGACATAGTGCTTAGAAACGTGGGTTAGTGATGGTTTCTTATCAGAGTTAGGTTGATGGTTGGACTAGATGATCTGAAAGGTCCCTTCCAACCTGGACAATTCTATGATTCTTATCTTATGTTTGGAAATAAGCTTGGAAAATTTCATTTGGGAAAGCCCTGGTGGCTGTTGCTTTGAGTCAGTTTCGTACCTAAGGCAGCACACGTGTCTGCTCTTCATAAAGATGTCGTTAGCGAAAGGGGAATTTGCTATTCGCTTATGTCCTGTGTCATTGCAGCGGTGTTTTGCCGAGAGGGTAATTGTTCCTTGAAAGCTTAATTCCTGCTCTGATTTCTTCCACAGCCGATGCTGGACGCCGAGATTCCCTTCACTCCGCTCAGGAGCCAAGCCCAGAAGTTGGCAGCAGCCAAAGCCCTCGATGACCTGATCGTATTTTCTCCCCTTTCTCCCTCTGGGGAAAAATGAGGAGTGACTCGAAATTCCAAAGGTGTAAATGGCACTAACCAAAACCCCCAGGAGATTATCTGGAATGCAGTCTGTTACCCTCGCGCTGTGTTCGGAGCCAACGATTACCCGTAGTATTTTGTAGTGGAGCTTATTAAAATATTTTGCAATATTTACGGGTGCTGTCATCACACCCCGTAAGTTCTGCGGAGCGTCTGTTGGTTTTACCTGCCGTATCCCGTGACTGCATGTTCTTATTACAACCTGAAATATTTTTATTTTTGTATCATTTACTGGATTTCCTGCCTATTTCGAGTTATAAAACTACTCATCTTTGAGCTTTTCTGTCCTGTCCTTACCTCAGGAATTATTATAACGAGATGCCTATCAGACTAGCGCTGCCTGTGTGCTGTTCCTGGCGCGAGGGCACCTTCTGGGGGGAGGACTCAGCCTGTTGCCCCCCCAGAGCACTGTTTCCTCCTCCATCGCTGTTGGGGGGAGCCTGGGGCACCCCCGAGCTCCTGCATTCTGTGTGTTCAGGGCTCTGCCTGAGGGGCAGCCACAGGAGGCTTCGGTGCATGAAATTCTTTCCTGTGGGAGTCTTCCTGGGGTTTGACAACCACTGGCTTTAAGAGTGGAGGATCTTAGAACAGTGATTTCAAAGTCAGACACTGTCTTTTCCTGGCAGTGTACTGAAATAGGCATTGCTTATTATTTCCTTTAAGGGCACAGTCATCTCTTGAGTATCTTCGAGCCAAACCCTATTCTCTCTGCGCTCTTTCATGTGAAAAAACTCTTACCCTCTTTCTCTGAACAGCTGATGCGTTAACCTCAGCCTCTTCTCCCATCTTGGTCCTCCTACATCCTCTGATCTGGACTGTAATACATTTATGCAGCAGGAGCATGCCAGATATATTATATTTTTAATAAATATCTGCCTGGTCTCCTTCTTGTAGTGCTGACCTTAGTGTAACACACCCACGTTCTTCCACTGGCCTTTATTTTAAACCAGGCAAAGGTAATTCAGATCCCTCAGCTGAAAGTGTTGCCACTGGTGGAGCTCCTCTGTCTCCAGGTTTAACCTGGAAGCAGAAATAAATAGCGGAAGCCGATGGGGGACTTGGTGTCACTCCTGCTGGAACCAACTTTCTCCACTGCTAAACTCCGGTCACGTGGATGGTTTCAAACAAATAGCTCCCGGTGACTTCCCTGCTCTGCTCACTCTTCAACGCTGCGCAATAAATTATGGTTAAGGAGGGATTTCTGACGCGGGCACTTAAGCCGCCGTTAGCGGGGAGCTGCTCCGGGCCTCTGCTGGGAATTTCAACACTGGGCTTGTTGGAACTTGGCATCTCCGAGGAGAAACGAGGCGACTGTTATAAAAGAGGGTGAGACACGTCAAAGGGAGGCTGTAGCGCTGGTTTTGTTTTTGCAGAGCAGACCCGGAGAATGACTCATGGAGAAAAGAACAGCTTTTTTTTGCTTTTTTTACCAGCCTGACTCACGAGGTGAACTTGCCAATAAAGCTCCCCACCCCTGAAACCGGTCCTGACTCACACGGAGGCGATAAGAGGAGGGAGGCACAAGGCTTGTGACCCGTCCCGTGGAGGACGTAACGCTGGTATGAACTGGATGCCCCCGGGGAAGGGAGCAGCGGACAGGAGTCACTTTTCCAGCCCCATTCCAGGGTTTTCCACCCTGCAGCTCTCAACCCCCTCTCCAAATACCTAATTCTGGTCAGGATCGCAGGCTCATGTTCTCCCGAGTTTCCTAGAGGACAATCCAGCACGGTGACACTTGTGTGAATCACCCACAACCCCATTCAGGGCCTGATCCTGCACCTCCTCCTCCCCGCGGGGATGAGCTTCGGTCCTTTGCCACCCTATTTCCATTCTCTCAGGGAAAAAGGAATTTTTCATTCCAACCACAGAGCACGTAGAATTCAGAAAATTCCACATCTGAGCTCAGATTGCTGCAGGACGTCACGGCTTTTGAGATCTTACCCAAAACAACTTTTACTTGTCAAAGTACATTTTATTACCTCAAAATACTCCCATAAGAAGGCACTTCTTAAGCCGTATTAAAGAGCGCTGGGACTGTGCTAAAACGAGCCGGCCGCAGCTATATCATGGTCGGGGTGACGCTGGTGAGAGTGATGTCCCCGGCGATGCAGAGCTTGGTGACCTCGTTCAGCTTCTTCTCGCGGAAGTTGTACTGCAGCAAGTGAGCGTCGTCCACCGCCACCTTGAAGTGATCCACCTCGCACAGGATCTGGAGCTGAAACACAACCCCCAGAAGACAAACCCGTCAGATTTTGCCCGGAGAAGCTGTGGCTGCCCCATCCCTGGAGGGGTTCAAGGCCAGGTTGGATGGGGCTTTGAGCAGCCTGGTCTGGTGGGAGGTGTCCCTGCCCAGGGCAGGGATGTTGGAACTGGATGATCTTTAAGGTCCCTTCCCACCCAACCCATTCTGTGATTTATTTTAGGAAGATGCTTTAAGCCACAGATTTGGGCAGGTTGGCACTGGCCAAAGGCTGCTGACAGCCCAGTCCAGCCCAGTGGCAGATGGAACAGCTGGAACGGCAACTCAGGTGAACTCTGCCTTCCTCCCAGCCCTGCCCTACTCTTCCTCCTTCAGGTTTTAGCCTGTGGTTTCTGCCTCCTCTTGTCTCTGACAGTTCATATGGTGAGAGGCCGCGTCCTCATCACAGGTGAACCAACTTTGCAGGAGTTTGCACCTCCCTGGGTGAGAGAATAATTGTCTAAACGACAATAAATTGTTGTGGGTTCTTCATAACAGCTGCTACTGGGGAAAATGCGGTATAGACACCTGCCCCAACAACTGCCTTGTGGTGTAAATAAGGAGGATTTAATAATAAATGGGAATAACGGAAGTGGGGAGAAGTTATATCCCGAGGACCTGGACCTGCCAGAGGGGGTGAGAAGCTCAGGGGGGTGCGGTAGGACCTGCTGTGCTGGAAACCAAGAAAGAACCCAGAAACTGCCCCAAAAGCACCTTTGGGAGCCAATTCCTGTGCAAAAGCATCCATGTCCTTACAGCAGGTCCTGTTACACAGCCCTGGCCAACCCCCCCGGGCGTTAAAAGTCCATTAAAACTGAGTTTTAAGTGTTTTTTTTTAATGTTACCTTGAAGGGTTTTCCAGCTTCAAATGGAAACCTCGGAGCCGTCCTCTCCTCCGTTCCCCAGTTATTCTGGAACATGGAATTACAGACGATGACTTTCCTGTTGTCCTCCTTGAAGCGGGGATTGAAGTGGAAGGCGATGTCGTTCCCTCTCTTGAAATCCAAGGAAAACCTGCAACGGCAACAATGGATTCGCTGCTTTTCCCGCAAAAGCCTCAGGCTCTGCTTCCCAAAAACCAGCAGCGAGTGGGCAGGAAAAAACCCAAAATATAGACCCCTTTGGGCGATTTACACCTTTTTTTAGCGTAATACTTGATTTTACACCAGGCAGGTGTTATTCAGGGGCTGGAAAGCAAATTCCAGCCCCCCTACCCCATCCAGCAGGATGGACCCCTCTACGGAACCCCCTCCCACCCCCAGTACCTGTTTGGGTTGGGGTTGACGGTCCCCGTGATCGTTATGAGGAGTCGAGGGACGAGTCCTCCCTGCAGGGGCAGCTCGAAGGGCACTTTCTGGGAGACAACGGGGGATTTGGCGTCAGCAGAAAACCACCTCCGATGGGACAACACACCGGGGCAGCCCCGTGACACGGTGTGGTCATGGTGACCACTATCCCCTTGGGGACAGCCAGCCCCAGGTCCCTCCCGTGGCCAAGCCAAAATCAAGGCAGTGAAAGAAGCAGGATGGAGTCGTTACCATGGGAGGGACCTGTCCCCCCTGCGGAGTGGGTGTTCCAAATCCAGGGCCACTGGGCGGTTGTCCTGGGGCGGGATACGGGCCTGGTCCTGCTGGTGCTCCTGGATATGGCCCTGGTGCTCCAGGATATGCTCCCGGTGCTCCAGGGTATGCTCCTGGTGCTCCAGGATAAGCCCCTGGAGGACCAGGATAGCCCGGGAAGCCCCCAGGAGCTGGAGGCTGGTTGCCCCAGGAGGGCCAGCCTTGGGGCTGGGGGGCAGAGGGGTTCGGGTTGTTGCCGGTGGCCAAGGCATCGGATAACTGGGGACAGAGGGGAGAGGAGGAGAGTTAGGGGGGGGTGACATGAACCCTGGGGTCAGGCTGAGTCCTCCATCACCCAGGTTTTTGTGGCTGTAAGTCCAGAGGCTCCTCACTTGAGGGCCTGGGCTGAGGGTTCCAGAAAACCAGTAAGCGCTGGTGGGACTGGGGCGGATCTGGGGAGTCGGGCAGGTTGGCGACGCCGCGCTCCCACCCCGGCCAAAGGTCCCCACTTCAAGGCAATTAAACAATCACAGCCCCCACTGGCTGGTTGGGTTTTTTTAAAGCAAGCCGTACTTACAGAGAAACCGTCTGACATTTTTTCCTAGAAGTAAAAAAACAAAGATGTTTAGGTCGTTTTTAACCTGCAGCATCCAAAAAAATGGGGATTTTGGGAAAGAGTTACAGTTTGCAGCAGCAACGGGCTGGAAACTGGTAAGTTCCCAACACGTACCTGCTGGGCTCCGGTGCCGCGGAACAAACCCTCCTCTGAGACCTGTGGGAGAAACCGGGGGTCACCACCAGGAGCAGCTCCGGGGGTGAATCCAGCCCAAATTCCCCCCTCCGGGATGACATGGACCACTGCGGGGCTGATGTTGATGCAACGCCACGGTTGACCTTCCAACGCTGCTGGTGCCAAGCGGGGAGGGGACAGGGGACGGTGGGGACCTGGGGCTGCTCTGCCCCCAGAGCCCTCGGCTCCCTCCAGCCTCTGGAGGGGTTTTTGGTGAGTTTTTGCTCTTTGCTCATGTAGCACCACAAACCAGGCGAAGACGCTCATCCTCTGCGAAGCACGGCTCAGTGTGGAGCTCTGCGTTTGAGCCCCCCCCCCCAAAAAAAAACAAACCACCCCAAAAATACCCCAAAAAATTACCCTCCAAAAAGTACCCCCAAAAAACCCCACCCATGCCAGGTCTGCTGTGCTCCCCAGTCAGGAAGATTTATTCCAGCCTCAAAACGCCTTTTATAAAGGAAAAAACCCCAAAGGGCAGTGGGGTGAGGTGTTCTTTCTGCCTCCAGCAGACACAGGGTCACCTCCCTGCCCCGGTTGCGGGGTGCCGGCTGGCTGTGCGGGACTCCGGGTGACACCCACACCCCCGCAGTGGCTTATGTCCTGCAGACTGGATGGTGTTACCCACTGCCCCCTCCCCGAGGCATCATCACAGACTCCCAGACCAGCAGGGGTGGGAAGGGACCTCTGGAGATGATGCCCTCCATCCCCCTGCCAGAGCAGGTTGCACAGGAACGTGTCCAGGCAGGTTTGAATGTCTCCAGAGAAGGAGACTCCACCACCTTCCTGGGCAGCCTCTTTCAGGGCCCTGTCACCCTCACAGGAAAGAAGTTCCTCCTCATGTTTAGATGGAACTTCTTACGTTCCAGTTTGTGCCAGTTGCCTCTTGCCCTGTCACCGGGCACCACTGAGAAGAGTCTGGCCCCATCCTCCTGACACCCACCCTGTAGCTATTGCTCAGCGTCAACGAGGTCCCCTTTCAGCCTTCTCTTCTCCAGGCTGAACCACCCCAGGTCTCTCAGCCTTTCCTCGTCACAGAGATGCTCCAGCCCCTGAGCATCTTTGTGGCCCTCCAGAATCACGGAATGGTGGGGGTTGGAAGGGACCTTTGGAGATCATCTAGTCCCAAAGCAGGAGAAGATCATCCCGGAGAAGATTTCAATAAAACACTAAGTGGCTGGAAAACCAGCAGAGCGCATCGGGAGACACGCAGCCACCCCACACCACATTTGCAGCGGGTGAGAGCAGGGTGGCACCCACGGGTGGGGGTCCCTTGTCTCCCCCCCCCGCACATCCCCGCTGGCCCCACGTGGGCCGGAGGGGACAGCAGGAGGGACACACGGGCCACCGGCCGTTCTGGGCCAGGGGATAAAAGCTGCTTGACAAGTTTTGTGAGTCCACAGCAGGGCCAAACGCCGCATACCTGCCCTGGCACAGGAACGGCCGCGCACCCGGAGCCGGATTCCTCCCGTCAAAGGGAGCATTCATAAGAGGACGGGGAAAAAAAATAGAAAATAAAATATATATAAAAAAAATAATAAGGGAGAGGCAGAAACGGGGAAAGAAAAGGAAAATTCCAAATTGAAAACAGAGAAGGAAAATTGTCTCCGAAAGAAACATTCGGAGACACAAAGGTCAGGGCAAATCTGGCCGCGCTGCCCGAGGAATAACAACCCCCCCCCCCACAC
>VXAK01009122.1:217611-227829 GCA_013399435.1 Arenaria interpres
GCTTTGGCAGGGGGTTGTATTATATGATCTCCAGAGGTCCCTTCCAACGCCATAGCATTCTGTGATTCTGAGAGCACCAAGGTGAGGAGGGTGCCATCATCCCTATGTTCCAGGTGACACGGTGTTGCTCACCCTCAGCTTTCTGAGTGGAAAAAACGGGGACAGCATCAAGGCTGAAATGCAGATGTGAAAGCTGCTAAGACTTAACAGTGCCTGTCTTAACAAGCTTTCAAGATAATAAACTCCGGTGTTGCCTCCTTGAGGAGCACCAATGAATTCTAGTGTTAAACAGCCCAGCACCCAGAGACAACACCAGGATATTAAAGAATTGATTCTTCCCACTTCTAAGCAAACTTAAAATTGGATATTTTGCCACCTTCTCTGTGCTGGAGGGCGTTGCCCTGTAACTGAGAACACAGGCAAATTAAAAAAACCACAGGATTTAAAAGCACTCTGAACAATTCCTATCATACAAAGCACTGGGTAAAGCTTTTCACATCATGCACATTAAGCACGTTCTTGTGAAGGCCATTAAGAGTACAGTTTTACTTGTTGTCATCCGTTAACAGCTGGGTAAAATGGAGTATCCTGACCCATCACCCCTTGCTAGCACGTACTGGGTTCCCACCAGAAGCCACAGATCTGCCCCAGAACAACACTGATTTAACGAGCCAGGGCAAACCCAAGAAGTCACAAGTGAAATCTGCTGTCATTTGCCACCTTCTGAATTTGTTTCAAGAACGCATAAATTCCATGTTTGCTCTTAATTAGACATGGAACACTCTGAACTACTTACAAGTCATGGGGTGATTCTGGTGGGAATGGACATCAGGAGGTTCCTACTCTCTGCTCGGAGCAGGGCCAGCTCCAAGCTCAGCCCAGGCTGCTCAGGGCTTCATCCAGGCTGGCCTTCAAGATTTCCAAGGATGGAGACTTTGGGCAACCTGCTCCAAAGCTTGATTGTCCTCATGGTGAAAAAGCTTCTCCTCATTTCTGGTGTTGTGACTGTTGTGGTTTGGGCTGGGCTGGCCATTAATTGAATAACAGAGGTTCCCTCTTCCTTCTCCCCCCTGCAGACAGGGAGAACATCTCCCTTCAGGGAAAGAAGGATGAGAGAGAAAAAGAGACGTAGGAGTTTAAAAAGAAACTAAACTACTTTAATGAAAATTAAATTAAATTTTAAAAAATTAGAAAATTAAACTAATAAACAGGTGGCTGCCGAATGAAGCTGTGGCTGCCCCATCCCTGGAGAGGTTCAAGGCCAGGTTGGACAGGGCTTGGAGCAACCTGGTCTGGTGGGAGGTGTCCCTGCCCAGGGCAGGGGGGTGGAACTAGGTGGTCTTTAAGGTCCCTTCCAACCCAAACCATTCTGTGATCCCATGAAAGCAGGGGCCATCAGGAGCTGAATCCCCTCTCTATTGTCATCAGCTTACCCTGAAGTGAGAAGTCACCTGTCCTTGGTTGTCATAGCAATAAGTCTAAGCAGGAGCCTCTCTTCATACCATCCCTTGGCATAAATTATAAACCAGCAGGTCTTATTGCTCTGGAGGCAAGACACTGTCTGAAAAACACACCGTTAATTTCAAAAAGCTCAGTTCGTTAGAAGAGGCTTAGCTAAAAAGTAAAATCACTCAACGGAAACTTGGTTCTGTTTTACCTCAAACACTCTCTTGCTTAAATTCACGCCATCATCCGGTTTTGCAGCAACACATGCTGATGTTTGCTTTAGAATATGGTCTCCATCACCAGCAGGGGGGAGTCTTCCTCTTTAAACCTAAAACTGCAAGTAATTCCCCCCATTTCACAGTGAGGATGCCTAAGCATCACTCGGAAATAGCTAATAACAGGCCATGGCACGGCACCCAACTTCTCCCAAACCTCCCCCAAAAACCAGCCTTTAATGACTTAAATGGCTCACCCTCCCCAGGATCCCTCTTGAGCTCAGGGAAAGGAGCATGAAATTAATCACGTGCAGCAGACACGAGCTGCAGCTCCTCTCCTGGATGAGCTTCCTCCCACTGACCAAAAGCCCAATGCAAGTGTCTCCTCACCAAAGCCCCTGTCCCACTCAGTAGAGGAGTCTGTGGGACGCACATGGGATTCCATCAGAGAAATAACTGGTTTAAAGACAAACTGGGGTGGTGGCAGAGAGAAGAGATGGGGAGATGGGTATTAAGGCATCTTTACTGCCAAGTGACACGAGTTGAGTGGTTGACGGGATGGCTCAATGCAAGAGTTTGAGGGTTAAGCGCTACAAGAAGTCCCCCCCCGATCTCCATCCACCAGGAGAACATCAATCTGCAAGAGCAGGTCAGATCTTGTGCAGGCAACAGAACACGGGCCTGGAAGTAAACCCAGAGGTGAGTCCCTGTCAACAGACTTCACAGCACAGCCCTTCCCTGCCCAGTGTCAAGAGAAAGCTGGAAAGAAACACAGGTATTGCTATTTTATCTCTCAATCTCTCATTTAACAGGGAGGGTACCCCTTGGGAAGCGATACTACAGAACTGAAGCGCTGGTGCCATTACGTTGACTATCCCTTTTTATTTGTCTAGGTGTAGCTCGTAACTTTGCTATGACTGAAGGTCTGCTGCATGAGGAACACAAAGTCCCCGTTCTTCCGTCTTCACCGTCATCAAAACAGGTCAACCTGACCAGCAGATCTCTGAAAGAAGAGTACCTGCTGTCCACAGCCTCGGTCCACGCCGATTTCCCCACACACCAGGGAGATTGCAGGCTGCAGTGACCAAAAAAACCCACAAGAGATGTTTTTAAACCAAGTTAACTCAGATTCTGCTGAACTGTGAAGGCAGAGGGAAAGTTAAGAGTTGATGCTCCCACTGCAGCTACCTTGAAGTATGGAAACGTCACTATGCCCCGGGCACCAGTGACTCCCGGGTGGAGCCCAGCGAGGGCAGAGCTGGCTGCTCCCCACGTCACACATTCCTACACCCACCCACGGCACGCGGCCCCGAGCCAAGTCCACTCCTGATGTCCCAGGAGGAAGCCACAGACGTTGTGCAACACGGTGACAGTTAATCCCACGGCACATACTCCTCCATCGGAAGCTCACGCTGCAGTTGAAACTGGCATTTCTTGATTTGCCGGGTGACACCCCACGCGAATCCACGGTGTGCCTGGTGAATAACGGCTGTTGGAAGCGTACAGGATCGCATTCTAATAACTGGAATTTTAGCTTCAGAAATAGGAAAGCTACTATTAAGAAAAACTACGTATGAAAAGTTTGTCCTAAGGGCTCTTGCTAACCCCAGGCTAAAGACAACCTTCCCACCACCATCCCACCCTCTGGACAGCCTGGGGGCAGTTTTAAAACTGGCTGGTCAGTGAATCAGTGCCCATGCCAGAAACGGGTCTGAACTTGGCTGGAGAGAGTTCAGGCATCTGCCTTCACAACCGTAGACCAGCACTAACATCTACATCTCAGATCTCACCAGGCACATACCCAGCATCTTGCAAGACCCCTGGAATAGTTTTCCTGAACTAACTCCTCCCCTAAAAGTTACATAGGTAAGTATCTCCTGTCAGGTGCTCCCCAAACATTCAATTTAAGATATTTTGGGTCTGCAGGGGAGTCAGCAATTAACACAATTGGATCAGCAAACCCATGTTTTCATCTCTACCAATGCGAAAGAGTTGCAAGAGGCAATGCACTTGAAGACTCCTCAAAGGAGAAGACAATCCTATAGCGGAACAGTATCAAGACAAAGCACTGGCCAAACATTGTGGTGTTCTATTAACAGATGCAAGGATTAAATTTGGTGCACGGTCTAAGAAGAGCTTGTTTTTTAAGCCTTAAAGTGGATAAATATTTTTGCTTCCACTCCTTACTGCTTGCTGCTGCCATTTTTACCTTCCTGGAAGGGTGAAGGTGCGAACAGAAGCAGCAACATTGGCCAGGTCAGTGTGAAGGAGGAAGAATGGAAATTTAGCAATGAGCGATGCCTGAACTTTGTATTTCACACCACTGACAAGTCTCCCAAACGCTATTATACCCCTTATCCCATCAAACTCCCGATAAGCACATAAAAACATTGGTTTGCGGGTCACTTACCACATCCACGTGTGTCAATCTAGCACAGGAATTGTTCAGAGCCAGGGAAAAAAATCCACACCACACTCCGCACAGGTGAAAAATATTCCTCCTCTAGAACAAGCAAGATCAGATCTTTTTTTTCTTTCTCTTAATTAACAAGGCAGTTCGCAAACAGGCAATACCTGAGGCTGACAAGCTACAATACAGCAGTGGACGCATTCACGCTCAACATGCCTTATGCACAGGCTGCAAAAACCACAAAAGGAAGAGGAAAAACACTCACAGAAGTCAAATCATTCTGATTTTTATATTCAAGTCTTTGCAAATCAAGGATGTCCTATTTTTACTACTCATTCAAGGCCAGAGTCTACACAAGCACGTCAAAAAGCAGTAATTGAAAAACAGTAAACACGACAGTCTTGAAAATACGTTTAATGTCTAATCTTATACAAAAGTGACAGCATTTTCAAAAAAATATCAAATCCTGTATTTATAGCTTCTCACTATCATACAGCAATATTTGTTTCATCTAAAGAAAATACAGCAGCAGGTGATAATCTATACTTTAAAGATGTGATTGCTTATATTTCATATTGTAAACAAATGCGGTATGTCGATCTCAAAGCACAAGTCAAAACGAACTTCTCAGCGATTTAACTCAAATGATGCATAGAAATGTACAAATTCCATTGCAAAAGCGTCAGGCCAGAAGTTGCTCACACTTGACATAACATGTGATAAAGTTACTACACGGCATATAGTGACAACTTGAGTTTTTACACACTAGATTAACAGGTATATACCCTTTTCACTGCTATGCAAAGAACTTTGCTCACAAAAACGAAGGGGTTATGAAACAGTTTTCATGACCTCAAGAAATACGAATATACATTGAAAAACATCCCATATATACTGAATTTTAGCCTAAATGTTCCAGTAATAAATCCTGCCTATTTCAGGAAGAACCTAGAAGTCTAGTTACTTTTACAAATCCCCTCGCCAAAAATCATTACTTGCTACGTTTGCTGGATCCTTTCCTACCTCTTCCCATTCCCCACAAAGACCAGTGCAATTTCAAACTGGGGGGCTGCTACTGCATGATCCATTCATTCAAAATTAAATGTGGGTGTTTTTTTTTTTTTTCATTACATCGATTTGGAATCTAAGGCTGCAGGCATCAAAAAAGCACTTGAGCAAATGTAGTCAATGTTCTCCTATGTTTATTTATAATCAGTCTTGCCAAGATCTAAGCAGAGTCCGTTGCTGGAAGGGGCATCTGGGGCTTGTTTAAGGTTGATAAAATGTGCACTTTTGGTTCCTATTTCTAGGGTTTCAGGTGCTGAATTTTAAGCTGAAGCGTTATGTATTTTTGTTCAGCTCCAGTATTGTCTTCCTAAGACAAAAAATGCACCTACCTTTGCCATTAGCTTTCATGACATTAGGTTAAACCAGCCACAGCGAAGCTGCCTGCTTTCTTCTGCAAAGAAATATTGCAAGACTTTGCCATAAAGGCTAAAACTACTAACAAACGTCGCCACCAGATCACCCCACTTGTTTTTAAGAAGTCCATCACAGGCATGCAGGACGCCACAACAAGGTACTGGAAGAGAATTAAACAGCTTTCACAGTCCCATGATACAAGACTCCCTAATGAGCTACCAAGCTAAGCAAAATTTGTTCCCGATTCTACCTCCAGAGTTTAGTTGGGATATCCCCAGCTGGGGATAAAACAAACCATCCGTGGTCACAGCCTGGGCTATGAAGTAGCACAAAGAGTGCCAGAACTCCTCACCGACACGTGGCTTTGTCCCGGTAACGCGAAACCAGCATCGCAGCAAACCCCTCGCATGCTCTTCGCATGATATGATACAAATATGGCAGTATGAAAACTTTCTGCAGTGCCCCTTCCGGGGTGGGGGGACAGCTACAGAGCAGTGCACAGGCTTCTAGACATTCAATTAATCCAAATTACACTTACTCAGTGAGGTATGCAGACACCTAGCCGAGAACAGAGGACTTCTCCCCACCACAATACTCAGCGGAGCCCTGATGAGACCTCACCGTTCTCAGCCGCGGCAACAAGGATGATACAAAGGATCTTTGTAGCCGATAGAACTTAAATGTCATGCCCAAAATTGCTGGGAAGGGAATTGTCAGGTTGGGGTTTTTGTTTTTTTTTTTGATCTTTTAAGCTCAAGTTCAGTTTCCAGGGACTCCGAAAAAGTCTGCCGAGTTGACACAACCCGGCGGCAAAGTCAAATTTTAAATGACTAGAACCCAGGTTAGAAACAGGGAAGTACCTTACCTAAGCGGGAATCAAGTTTCTCTTTACATAGACCAAGCCAAACTTCCAACCACCACAGAAATGAGAACTGGCAAAATGACGTCCCCATCGGCATGCATAAAACTCACACGTGTTGATCCAAAGTTAACTGCGCATCCAGGTTATTTCATCTGCACGTAAACGCCTGTTTGTGAGCACAAAGCGCGTGCTGACAAGTCAGACCCAGTATTTCGAACGCGTCTCTTCTCCTCCGTAGTCCCAGACCGAGCAATTGTTTTGAGTATATACAAAATGCTGAGAAAAACCTTCAAGTTCACTCACGTGCTCCGTCTCTTTAGTTTGAATTACTGTAGCATGTTCAAAAATTAGGTTTCTTGACAAATACCTTGAAACACTTTTTATTGACATTTTAGAATAACCTGAAAATAGACAAAATATGACTATCCATCCATTCAGTGACCAGCACAAGTCTGGCAACAAGACTTAAAGCATTCATGGAAATTTAAGAACTACCATTATTTTTATTATTTTTATTTTTTTTTTCAGTCCTTGGGCCTGATTCTTTATAATCCTTACTTGGCCACTCCCATTGTTCCAAGGAATACTTGCCAAAGTAAGAACCACAGGTGTTAGTTTTAGTTCTGCTCTTCGTAATTCCTTTTATGAAACCGAACAATTATGCCAGCATATGAGCAAGGTATATTTACGCAAACTGCTCCTTCATACCTCAAATGCACATACAAGAGGCAAGTATTCTTCATAGCCCCAAACATTACTGAAACAAAAACTGTAAAAATCTCTTGTAAGTAGTGGATGAAGGTGGAAAGCTACAGTGTTTTGTTGCCCCGAACATGTTCAACGGTAAGGCTGCAAGAGACAATAATTCATGGTCAATACAGGTTTTTCACAAAGCAGTTCATTCAGTGTCACAAAAATTCTTAAAACTAAAATCATCCTTATTAATTTGTTATTCTCTCCCTATGTGCCCTAGAAGCAACCTCTCTAGATTACAGACTAGAATATTTTCTCTTTTGGAAATTATTACAAGGTTTTCCCCCCTTTTTTGCCTTTTAGGGAAGGTTTTCCAAGCAGTAGAAGCCCACTATAATAATATATATATATATTCCACTATAATGGGATGCTTAGACACACTCCAACTTGACATAATTTCACCGTCCTTGCATAATTAAGCATTTAAGAAGCTGGCTATCATTTCACTGACTACAGAGATAAAACAGACATGCTTAAATTCCTTACCTGCCCTACTAGGTCTTATCCTACTGAATTTCCACACTTAAGTGTCTAACATTTTAGAGTAAATCAAGACCAAAAATCAAATACTCACATGGGGACCACCAGGCATTGATGGAGCACCAGCAGGACCAGATGGCACTTGAAAAGGATTAGGGGGCGTAGGATATAGTCCTGGAGCTGGATATGATCCTGTGGGTGGAGGAAATGGGCCTGGTGGTGAAGGTCCCCATGTTCCAGGTGGAACCGTACCCCATGGTACTGTTGGCGCAGCCCCTGGAGTCTGGGTAGGAGCGGAATATGGCCCTGGGGGTGGATATGGCATGCTGGGTGCAGGATACTGCCCTCCCATTGTTGGTCCCCATGCTCCAGAGGGCATGGATCCCCATGGCCCAACAGGAGCAGGAGGCGCAGCTGGCTCTGTTGGACCACCATAAGGTCTTGGAAGCTCTGGAAAGGGCATATTTGGTGGAGGATATTGCCCTGGTGGGACAGGACCTGGCACAGTTGGGGGTGGATATGGACCACCAGGAGGAGGGCAAGAGGGTCCAGTAGGAGGAGGAGGAAATGGAGCAGGCGGTCCAGGGGGCATTGAAGGATACATTCCTGTTGGTGGAGGTCCGAATGGCACGCTGGAAGCAGACGTATTTGGTGGCAGTCCGGTCGACGCCGTAGGGGGAGCGCTTGGGTTGTTCCAAGGGTTGGAAGTTGGCCAACCCTGCGGTGGCTGCCCGGGCTGTTGACCAGGTTTCGTACTGCTCACTTTGGAGGTTTTAGCAGGCGACTGATCTGGTAAAGCATCTGCCAACTAAAAGACAAAGCATCGGTGAGAATGTAAAATGCCTACTGGACTCACCTGTGGCGACTGATGAGGACGCAATTGCATGCTATAAGCAGAAGCAGCCTTTATTCACACACACAAAGCCATATATACATATATATATATATAGAGCGAGTTTCCGAGCTGTTTGGCCAAACAGGGTGAGCGCTCCCATTCTCACAGAATGCGACTGTTTTCAGCCACATCTCTCTACACACACTCCTCCAGGCGGTTTTCCAGCCTGACCTTCACAGACACACACAACGTTGGGTTTTTTTTTTTAAGTAAAATCAGATTTGCCATATGTTCAGAAGGGTTCTAAAATCAGTCTTGATCGATCTTCCAGATGTTCTGCACGGCCCCAACATTTCCCCCTTTTTTGTTTATGAAGATGGGGTTCACAGCGAGGACGGCGAGTACTTTGACTTCAGTTCTTCAGAGGCCGTGCACCGTTCCCCGGATGACTCTGGTAACTGCAAGAATAAAAACAGGACAAGTGCAACCCAACCCCACGAAAATCCATCTTCTCAGATTAAGGCCTGCAAACCAATTTTTTGGATTTAACCATTTTACACTGTCCGATAATTCATCTAAAACATTTTTCTGTGCCAATTTTTGTAATTCCATCAATAGTCCTTGTAAAGCTATGTTTGGATCTTGAACCATCCCGTTAACACTAGTCGAGAAGGCTCCCAGTACATGTTGCTTAATTTGATGCCACTCATAAATACTTTGATTCCACCGTAGGGGAGTAGCACACATTCTTCTCTGTATGTTCCCAATCACAGTGCAATCGTATGTGTGTAGTTAGAGCACTCTGCCTACCCCCTCACCAAATTACTGCCACTTCTAGAGCATCTAAATGGGCCAAAATTTGCTCATCAATACTTAACAGAGTCATTGAGAATATAAGTTAAATCTAAACTATAAACAGAACCCTTTTTATTATATACACCATGAGCCACGCGCCTTGTGGAAAAAGGTGCAGCCATGCACCACGTTTTGGTAAAGAAAGGACTGACAGTGTTATGAAATTCAGCCTGTAAAACAGGTCCTGACAATCCCCCTTCGGACCATATCAGGGTTTCATTGGCCTTTTCTGCAAAAAATTCACTGCATGAGAGGACTTGTTCATTAGATGGTCACGAGGTCCCCAATCCCAGAATTTGATAGCTTCTGCTTGTTGTGTCACCGGTGCAGGCAGGCTACAAGGCATCCAACTAAGATTCACCACCACCGTCTTTTCATTTTCTGTTGGTAAAACAGGTGAAACTTCTCAGTCATCATGAGACAGGTAACCTTTTAGTAGCTACACACAGAGGTGGTAGGTCCATGTGATAGATATGTGTATCATTACTATCAATCCAATCCTTTCCTTTCTCTAAAAATCCCCCCGGTGGAAGCCACGTTATGGCTTTAAACAAAAGGGGATCTACAACAAGTGCCCAATGAAGATGTTGAGCATTCGCGATGCAGCTTATCAAGTGCAACAACAAAACAACTCTTACTGTACTGTCGCTGCCAATGATAGCTAGGTAGGCCAAGAAGGTGTTAACTGGGCTTGGGGAGGCACCCACAGTTGCCATCATGGTACTTGCATGTTGTTGTAATTGTTTCAATGTGCCCCATGTGATTGGGTTGTCTCTACACCGTCTCTTCCATTTCTGAGTTCTCTTGCCCTTGTTCACATCCATCATCTCCATCTGTGGTACAGGGGTCTTTGTGTCGGTTGTGCAGCTCACAACAGGGCTTGATGTGCCAAGCAGGCAGCCAACGTGGCCCTGTTTGAAGAAGAACACACACATACCTT
>VXAK01009123.1:9758-42533 GCA_013399435.1 Arenaria interpres
GATTTTCTTTTTTGTATGTCCTCAAAGAGACTAAAAATTGTTCTTATCTGACCTTGAAATATGGAAACTTGAACTGCCAGGAGCTTCTGATGTGCAGCATGTTGGAGGCTCTACATGTAGTTAAAAAGTCATGGCAGTTGTTGATGAAATACTACAAAATTCAAATACTTCAGTTTACTGTTTTTCTGTAAGGACCTAATGAAACCTTGTTTGAAATAATGGGAAATCCCCAAGTGATTTCACTCAAAAGGTCTTACTATACAGAAAATTTCTAGTCTATTTTTACAGTCATCATCTGCACAGTTTTGTAATTGCATAGGAATAATACAATCAGTTTGCACGGAAACACAGCCCAGATGTTTGTAACTGCCACAGTAGCCCAAGCTGCTTCTTCCTGTGAAGTCAATTCAAAATAATTTTTAAATTGAGAGTCTTGATAAATTAACTGTTTTGTGTTATATTTGTCCCTTGAATTCCATTAAACCTGTTGATACACCGTAACAAATACTACTTTCATCAGTCATTACTTTTTAAAATTTATGGAAAAATACAACTATGGAAATGTATATAATATCTGAAGTGTTTTTCACAACAGTGACAGATTCCAAATAGATCTTAAAATCTTCCTGACACCCAGTCCTATGAATAGGCCACAAGACCAGTCATTGTGAAACTGATTTGGTTCCTGACTGCAGTGTTATTGTTGATGTGTTTCTAATGCTTGGGAATAATATCTAGAATTCAACAGAAACTCTTTTCTTGGAAAACAATTCTTGTTTCTCCAGGCTGTCATCATTTATAAAGCCTTTAATAGAAGTTGACATCATGTGCCATTTATGTGTCAGACTGGTTAGCAAAATCTTTTGATACGTAGACTTATTTGTCAGGTAGCAGATTCCCCATACTCCTTTTCACCTTTAAACTGTTATATCCTTCTTTGGTCAAAAATATCTGAAAACACTGCTTCAGCATGAATCTTGTCACACGAAGTTGGCATTTTCCTCTTCTTCATTTTTTTTTATCAAGCAATTTATTTTTAAATACCTGTCATGTTCAGCTTGTTACTGCTGCTCTACTTCACCAGGAAAAAAAAAATCAGTAGATGCTTGTAATTCATAAAGCAGTGTAGTAACTGGCTTTGGGTTTTTAGAAGGAAATTAACTGCAATGATTGGTTTGTGTTAAAAAAAGTAATATTTGAAATGGGTTTTTTGCTATAAAATGATTGCTGGTCCTGGCTAATTCTTTGCTTTTTCAGTTTGATAGTGCTAATGAAATAAAACCTTTGTGAATAAGAACTTGTGAATAAGAACTATGTTAACATGGCTAAGCATGGCACAGAACACAGAGTTCAGCCCTATATGGTTATATTAGAGAGCGAAATAACAGGTAAAAGATTAATTTCTGAATGCAGATGGTTCAGATTGTTCAATCATAATACATCATACAAGCACTGCAGTCCTATGGCTTTATCCTGAATATCCAGAACATGGACTTGATTTTCTTTACGTGGATACTTCCCATGATTCTTTCACTGTGGTAATGCAGCATGTGTAATTATCAAGGTTAGAAAGGAGGAAAAGCAGTTTGAGTCTGAGAAATTGACCTTTTGCTGTGTTGGATCTTAGTTTTGTAAAGTTATGACTGTACAGACATCCTGCTCTAAGAGGAAACAAGTAGTGAGACAATCTTATTTCTAGTACTAACATCAGTTTATATTATCCTTGGCATCTGTCTTTGGAGAAAAAAAATACAATGTATAATTCTATAATTCAAAGCTGTGCTGCTACCTACGTGCATTTTATCAACAATAAATGTCTTTTAAATGATTATCTCCTCTCTGGAAAGACATGCAGTAATTTCATCTTGCTGTATATTAATTTTAGTGGGGTTTAATATGTTTTTTTTCCCAAGAGTACATCACAGCAGTAATTTTTGCTTTAGGTTTTCTGCTTCTTTGGCTGCATTGGAATTTTTCCTTTGGAACATACTAGCTAGCAGGAAAACTAAGAATACTGAAGATTTCTGAATTTAGAGTTAATTAGATGATCAACAAATCACCAGATAATCAAATACCAATATAGTCATACAAAAGTAAATACCTTTCTGTATTTTAAGATGAAAAACAATCAAGATTTACTTATTCACCCAGACATAAGACATACAGAAAAGAAAAATGCTCTGTCAATAGAAGCACAAATAAATACGTATCTGTGAAAACTCCACTGATCTGAAGCAACTTCCATCTGCTAAGCCAGAAACAGCTGAGTAAAAATTAGGCTAGGGTTTGAGAGAATATTTATATAGTTTCTTCATTATTTCTGTTCTATTGTTCTCAACAGGACTTGTTTCACTAAGAAACTGGCTCGTAAAGGGTTACTAAATCAGAGGAGTTCAGAGACAGATTAGGGTTTCCCAGCGGCACATATCTCTAGCAGTAAGTGTGGAAGCCAACTCGGAAGAAACACGTTTGAAGTGGCAGAACTAATCATGCAGAAGCAATTTGCGATTTTCTCTCTCTCAGCCTAGATAAAGCAGAGCATTATGACATTGGCTGCATGGAACAAGGTCAATTTACTGTGAAAAGGCAGCTATAGACTCCAACTTCAAATAAACTTTCATCCTGCATGATGAAAAAGAGGATTTACTCTATTGCTTATACCACAGAACAGGCAAAACCAAATGTACATTTCAATTAGGACATGCTAATTTTCATCCGTTTCTTTTTTTTTCACCACTGACTCCCTGATTGTTTTAGCTATTCGTAATGTAATTATATCTCAAGGTATTTCTCTTGACGTAACAAAAAGGGAGCTGCTCAATTGCTGATGGTCTTGACCTCAATTGAAGCTGTGGGCTGTTCTGAAAGTAAAAGGATTAAAGTGCAAAATTTCACATGGTTACTTCAAAAGGGGTTGGGTTTTTTGTTCATGTTTCAGATTTTTAAAATGTCACTGGAAGCAAACTAGCCAAGACATCATGTGAAACAGTTTTTGTAGCTATTATTTTAATTTTCACTATTTATCTGTTGTCACCTGAAATTTTCATACTCTAACATCAGCTGTCTGCATGAGTGATGTTTCTGCATGTTCAAAGCTGCATCACTTGAACAAGGTGTGATTCCTTCCCTGCGCCTCCTTGCTTCAAGACAGTGAGTAAATACCCTTCAGTAGGCGTAAGGATACAACACACTTTCTGTAATGCATCAACTCAAATCTGCTTCCTGGGGCATGGAGAATCAAAGCCAGTATTTCAGTAGCTTCCCATTTTCCTTGCCAATGGTTGGCCCATAGATGTAATTTCTTCTTATTTGCCTCTTAGGCCACAAATATACCTCTTACACAATCTCTTCTATTTCCTCTGTGTCACAGTGCTGATACCAATCATACCTTATTCCTCAGCACATAGAGGATAGATGCTCACCCCAATAAAAATATCATCTTACCTATAATACCTATTCTGTTAGTGAGACCAAAAAGATATATTTAATAATTTTGGAAGTAGTTATATTCAGAGAATGGTCAAAGAAGTACTTTTGTTGATGGGCTCTGTGACTAAGCACAAACTATCCTCTACGCAATGGAAAAAAAACCGGCAACCCAGCACTTACCTATTGTTGGCAGATAGCCAAAGAGATCATTCTTGGGAAAATTAAGCAAGGCTTTACTTTAATTAGTTACTCAGGGATCCAGCCAGCTGGGAGGTTCATGTTTTAGTGCTTTTATGTTTATTAGTTGAATCCAAAAGTCTTCTTCTTTCCTCCCTTGCCCTTCTTGCAGTAGTTTATATTTATATTGGTGGCAATAATCAGGGTATGGAGATTTTTATATGCATTCTGAAATCATACTTGGAAAGTAAATGAAGATATGATTGAATGTCATTGCTGCTATAGTTCATGTTAAAAAACGCACAACCAGTCCAAGGGCAGAGAGGTTCAATGAATTAATGCATTAGTCTATTAGTCTTCCTGTGCCAGACTCTAGGACTTCAGACTGAGTTCTGGTAAGCAACGGACCTCCACAGGGCTGACATTTGCTCCTGGAAAGGAGTAGAAAACGGTCCATTAACCTTAGCATTGGTATAAAATCAGCACTACTACTACCATTTCCGTGGGCAGTACAATTAATATGGTTGGTTTTGCAGAAGAAAAAACTAAAACATTCCATGTAGTTCAAATAACTTTTAATTAGAGGACAAACCTTACAGACTTACTGTATTTCTACATAAGCTAACAGCAATTTTATACCTTTCAGTGTGCATGCAGATTTCCAACTGGCATTACATCTTTCCAAAACGATCTTTCCTAATTTTGGGCTTGGAAAAACAGGGATGTGAGACATTAAAAGACTCATCAGAGGGAAAAGAAACAACCGCCTTGGTCTTCAGTTAGTGTAGTTCCTATGGAATAACTCCCCAGTGTTGATCTCAACCCTGAAATGGAGAAGCCTTGCACTGGTTTCCTTTGAATTTTGCAGAGAGAAGAGCCTAAAAAAGCTTGGCCACTGCTGTTCCATCTGAAAACCTGACAAATTCACAGCCCTTGCCAAGAGGCTCTTGGCAAGAGGCTCTTGGCAAGGACTGGGAAGTGAAGTGGGAACGTGCTATGAAGGGCTTCCACCCACATTTCATGCTCACCGCGCACAGGCTCATGGGCACAGGAGCTTCCGCACACAAAGAACAGAGTAATATTAGGTGCTGGCTGAAAAGCACGCCAAGCTATTAGGATTTCTAGGGATGCTGAGAAAATTTTGACTCACTCTGTAAAAGGTGACAGGAAAAAACAAATCTGCATGAAACGTACCTAATGTTTCAAAAGTAACAAAATAATTGCAGTTGTTCGAAAAAAAATGAAGCATCATAGACATTCCCTGGCTTAAGGAGGGTTTAAGACTGGGATTTCTTCAGGACTAAGCCTCCCTTTTGACTGCTTTCAAGCATTTTAAATTAACATAAAACACATAAATGTTCCCTTTCAGGGGCTTACTGCAGAGCTTTTACAGCTGTATAGAAATGAGAGGCTACTTTAGATTTGTTGCAGGTTTCTTCAGTTCTTATTTTGAGTGCTCTCTTTATGCCATGCTCAGGGAGTGCTTTGCCCAGAGCACACTGTGGGATTCAGCTGAGATGAGCATACCTCTTCACTACTAAGAATTAAAGCTGTACTTATGTTTTCATTTGCTCATTATTTGGAACTGGAAGATTCCTGCTTGGAAACTGAGGAACTGCTAGGCAGACCCGACTTTTCACCTTAGGGTACTGACTGCTGGCTCACATCCATTTCTTAACCATAAAGTATTGCTTTGTTCCATTTCTGGAAATGCAACAAGATATGTCTAGGTTTCCTTTTGAAATGGATAATTTGTGACAGATTTCTCATACATCCAAGCTGTCATGAGCAACTTGTTTGTCCCAGGAACTCCTGTACTATGTGCAACTGTATTAAGTTTCTGATAAGTATGTTTGGTACATTCCAAATGTCACTATTCTTGTCATAAAACAGATACTGCATGATAAATGGGCAGATATACAGATGGACATACACAGGGTAGTGTATTTTAGGTAAAAAATGAGACTAATGCAATGCTGTAAAATGAAATTACATATAAGGGACTCAGTGTCATTAGCTTTAGCTTATAATTTTAACTGATCACTAAAATCATTGTACCAACTTTCACAGAATACAACCTTATAGACTTAAGAAACTTAACGCAAGTTACCCTTCTCATACATCCGAGAGAGAAAATGACAAGTTTTAGAAAATATGATGAGTTTTCTTTTTACAGATTTTCTTGTAAACTGATACCGCTGACTTTAGATATATAGGCAAAATGAAGAAAATATTGCTTGCTTATCTGAAACACATCAGGCTAAATCCCTTGGTTTGTGCTCACTGCTCAGGTTTTACACACAAGCAGTTCCATTGTTCAAAGAACAAGGTGTTAATAAACTGGAATAAAGGCAGGATCTTGGCTTACTCTTCTGGCAAACTCACACTTGATGTCTGAGTGAGAGTTACAGAAGGATAGATAGTGCAAGAAAGCTAAACCTCCACATTTTTCAGTTCTGCTATATTCTCAGAGATTCAAGAATTGTCATTGAAATGGCAAACTCAAATGTGGATGACAGAAATTCATCTTGTTGTTCACAATACTTTTGCACAGGATCCTAATTCTAATACTTATATGAAGGCATTCAGGGAACAACAACGTTTGACATTTTGTGTCTAAAAGGTGTTCCACCCTAATTTATTAGGATCAGTTTTCTAAAACCAATGCACACTAGGTCTGTATAAAAGCTTGCACTGGCTTAATGGAAGATTATTTTATTTTAATACTATTCCATACACTGACATACTGGCTTAAAGCTGATGTGTCCTGGTTTTGACTGCGTCCTTAAGTTTACGTCTCTCACTTTGACAGCAGATCAATATTAAAAGGCTGAAATTGTTACTTCCTCAGGCATTGATCTTCGCCCTTTAATGATCCTGTAACACAGTCAGCAGAAAGGAGTATGGACCTGCACCTCAGCGCCATAGCTTGTCTATTTGGCTTATTTGTGCAAACCCAATGTCATTATTGATCTCAATTTCTACCAAGCAAATGCAAGTAGCAAACGAAGCAGGACGCTGTGAGGAAGTAACATCTTCAGAGTACCCCGTCTGGATTCTGCACAGCTTTTCTATTAAAACCTGAAGAAATCTTCATTCAATTTCCACTTAAAGGTACACTCATTGGACAGGTAATCCATTTAATAAATGTTACTTGGGGCTGTGGCTGACAGGTGGGACTGGTTGGTGAAGTTACCAGTTATCTGCCCCAATTCATGGATGCATAAGAAGCTGGTAGGCTCATGTGTGGCTATAACAGGTTACAGCACGGTAATTTCTTGATGATTCAAATGTCAGCAATTCAGAAAGTAATTGTATCACTTGCCATGGTGTAGAGAGGAGTCAGACACCTGGGGAAGCTACCTGAGCTAAGCCATCTTTGTGTGGCCTTGGCACAATGTAAAGACAGTATCTAGGTTATTTTCATAGTGCCTGTCAGAAAAGAACTCAATTAAACTCAGGTTAAGTAAGCAGTTTGATAGAATACAAACTAGTACTCTTCATCTTGATGATTATTCCTACAGGTTTAAAAAAACACATGCTTTTTGCTTTTTCATTTCCAGTTGTGTGCAGCCTTGATCAATAGAGTTTGAATGTTTGTATTGTTTATTTAATTCTTCTTCTTTTTAAGTTTTAATTAGTTTCAATATCAAAACCTCACATGAGAACACACTTCTACCTCCAGGATAAAAATCTTTTCAGAATCAAGTAGACTCCTAAACTTTTCCTTGGCCATTAGACTACTTTGGATATTAGACTGGGAAATGGGTGCAGAAGCGCTGATAACAATCTTGCTTTAGTGGCTTTAGCAGTATTCCCGGCCAACTATAGTACGGCCTGTGAATAGGCCCAGTAATTGGAGTGTGGGGGGGGAGCTGGGCAGGGGCGCGTTTCTTGTAGAATAAAAGAATATAGACATACTTCAATTTAAACAACTTAGTGTCCTTTGTAGTTTTGTTGCTCTGGACTATGCGAGGAGCCTAATCTCAATACTCAAGGTTTAGGTTTTACCACCAAAGATATCTGAAATACAGCATCAGTTGACACAGAAATCAAAACTCTTCAGGACTCACAAAGAAGAGTTTGTAATTGCTGCCTGCTGCTAATCCTATCAGCTCATATTAGTGAAACATGCTATAGTGCTGCCGGGAAGTTGTCAGGATCCTGTTGCAGGACTCAGCCTTTAGGAGAGGATTCAGGCTAAGCTTAGGCTATACATCGCCACCCATGAGTCAAAGTACATCTATTGTACTGAGTGACAGGCCTCCAAGGGGGAACAATGTGCATGAGAAAGAACATGCTTCTTTCACTGCAGTGCTATTGTTACTTTGGTTTAACTTCTTAACCTCCTTCCTATTAAAGCTTCATTCAGTCATAAAAAAGATACCTGTAGGTCTTT
Source organism: Arenaria interpres (assembly GCA_013399435.1). Classification (NCBI taxonomy): domain Eukaryota; kingdom Metazoa; phylum Chordata; class Aves; order Charadriiformes; family Scolopacidae; genus Arenaria; species Arenaria interpres. The sequence continues at coordinate 17,764 of VXAK01009123.1, forward strand.
ATTAAATCTCTGTTCTCAAAAAAATGCATGAAATGATACTTTATTCCAGGTGATATGTTTAAGACAGAATGTGTTCTTTTATTTTACTAGACTTTGCTTTACTAGCTGGTTTTTTTTGGTAAATTTTATTTAGGCTTGTTCTGAAAGAAAGTGAATGATAAATGGAAATAAAATTAGTCTTCTAACAATCTCACGAAGTCACTAATTGAATCACATGTTAATTAGAATTTGCTAACACCTCCAACAGCTACAAATCATATTAGTTTGCAGATGTATCAAAGAAACACACTTAATCTTTCAGCTACTTTGTTATTTACAAATTTTCTTTCCTACTTTTCCTGTTTGGACCTAATAATGAAAGTGTCTGCTCATCTATGTCTGAAATAGACATAGTTTTGAACCATAAAAGTATTGACTTAAACAGAATTAATCCATTTTTTAAAAGTTCAAATGTTCACTCTCTGGGGGTATATGAAAAATTCACGTTTGCTAACCAGCACGGTTCTCTGGTTATGGGCATGGTCATGAGAGTAATAAACTCTCATTAGAGCTAAGTTTTGTTGGGTAAAGCCCCAATTTTCTTTCTATGGTTCATGTTTTAGGAAAGATTTTTCTACATATTAAAAATGTAGATATTTTTACTTTTTTGTTCTGCCCCTGTAATCCTTACAGCATGTAACGGATGGGATTCCTTCCTACCTTTTCAGCTTTTGTTGCTTTTCACACTGCCACTGTAAAGCTACTAAGGACACTAAGTCCAAAACAAAACACTGGGGCAATGTAACTATGTGAGATTAAAATTTCATTTCCTTTTATTCATTTCTTCCTCAGCATATGCTGTATCAAGTTAAATTTTTACTGTGTTGCATCAAAGGAAAGATCCAGTCCTGCAATGAGCTGCTATTTGGCTGCTGTCTGTGTTTGGGTTGAGGGATCTTGTGATTCTAGCACAGCCTGCATAGGCGGAAGAGATCTCAGGGCTTGTGTGTGTAGAATTTTGAAAGTAGATTATAAACCACAACCTGAACTCATTAAATTGGTTTTTTCATTGTCAAGGAAAAATGCCCTTTTTATTTTTTTCTTTTTTTCTTATAAAATGTGTAACCCCACTTTGAATGGTATGGAACCAGTTGCAGGGCTTTACAGGAATAAATATCTCACTTGGAAGATAAACAACTGTGCATGTTTGGAAGTGTCTTATTAAAAATTAAACAATTCTACTAGAAAATTTTTATTTTACTTTTCCTAATTTATAGCAATTTTTTCCTTCAGTGAAGGAACACAATTTTTGTTATATGTTTCCTTTAATACTGAGACTGAGGTTTGGCATTTTAAATTTCATTGAGTGATCATGAAAATGGTATTTGTGAGCTAGAGCCAGATAGTGTGCTGGCAAAGATTAACCAAGCTTCTTAAAACATTCCCACAGCACCTTCGCCATGACCTGCGACACTCAAGTGAATGCAGAGCTATGTCTACTCAGAGTTGAAACTGGAAATAGTGACAAATTCTAAGATGGTTTTTGCAAGAAGCATTACTTATGTCCAGCTTAAGACTGGAATTCAGATTTTAAAGCCTGAACTACAGTTACTTCTTGGTCTTCCTTTTCAGATGGATGCAGTACTATCGACACAGTGTAAACTGGAAATACTTTACTCTTAATGCTACTGAAAGATATCTGACTGTAATATAAATGGGATCTAGAAAATGCTACTTTTCTCCAAAATATCTTTCAAACTGTAGATATTAAAAACTCAAAAATTGCAAAATATTATGTATGTGCTTAAATTTAGGCACGCAAACAGCACCACTGCACTTGGTGGACCTAATTACATGCTTAAAAGTTAGCTTGTGCACAAATTTCTACAGGGTTGTGACCCAGTTCTGTACTACTCCAGTTCACAAGAGGCCAACCTCCTTTTTGCAAGCCAAAATCTCTTGTCATTGGGAGCTGCAAGATGCATAGCTCACCCCTCTGAGAGCTGGTGTGTAGATACCCCTACCCACCTTCTTCAGAGGCTGTTAGCATGGACTGGACAAACTCTTTTGTGAGTGAAAATGGGCTTTTACTAATCTGCACATCAGTGCAGCTTGAATATCTACATGTTCAAGACAGTAAACCTCAAACAGCACACCTGTTGCCAACTCAAATGGTCTCGCACTCGTCTAATATTCTTAGTAAGCCCTGCCTGTTAGTCAGTCTTGCAGGAAGTGAGGAGCTTGGTAGTTGCACAGGTCTAGAAGAAGTTGAGCAGCTGCTTAACCAGAGACTCCAGAAAGTGGCTCTGGCCCATGTTTGGGACAGATCCTGCTTTTTACTGTATCACCACAATAATTCTCTCAATATTCCTTTGTTAGATGGGAACAAAAGATTTTTAGTGAAAAAAAGAACCAAACCTTCATAACTTAAATAGTCCTACTAAGGCAAGTGGAATATCCATTTTTCTAAAATCAGTGTAATTTATTTACTTTCTACCTTATATACTTAACCATTTTGTTTGATGGAATCTTATATACTTCTAGAATAAGGGTTTCAGTTATTTCAGACCACATGGCTATTTTGACATTTAAATGTTATTTCTTACTGTTGTACTGACTGGAGTCCAGTGACAGAGAAAAAACAGACACTAAAAAGGCAGACCCCTGTGCCTCCTTTCTTTTTAAGAACATGACTTCAGTGATGGAAAATAAGGCATGTTTTACTTACATTAGGCACATTAATATGCCCAGACTAACACCTTTAGACTGTAAGTATTTTTGCTGAACAAAAAGTTAAGTCCAGTTGCCAAACTAGAACATACATGTGTGAACTCTCAAAGTGGAATGATGTTAAAAGTAAGAGCATGATACCATGGCAGGACGTCAGATAAAGCAGCTAGATATTATTTCAGTTTAACAGTGACAAGAAATGCATTAGTGGTTAATAAACAGAATGACACACAGAAATTTAAAAAAATAATCTTACTCATATAAGAATAATGCATAATATGCACACTTATATATGTACTAGAAATAAAATATTTGAGCATAAATGTCATATAAATGTGTTTTCAACTAGAAATACAGTAGTCAGCTCCATTTTACGTCTTTCTTAAAACAGTTACAAAATGGTATCAGCAGGGTCCTGTATTGAGGCAGACACACAGCAGGTGTCAGTTCCATGTCTCCCATGTACAATTTGTATTTCTGCAGTATACATTTTATTTGAACAGGCAGTGAAGAAAGTAAACACAGTATAAGAGAAAATGGGTGAAAAACCAGAATGAATTGTTAAAAACAGGGAAAAAAGTCTTCAGAAGTATGTAATTAAAATATGCAGACCCGGATTCTACAGGTTTATGTTGATGTAGAACCAGTGTATGGAAAAATGGTGGTATTACTTTGAATTTGCTCATGCGGCTTAGAATTGAATCGGGCCTGTAAAATTTAACAAGCTGCATTTTGCATCAGATGGTAATGTATATTTCCATAAGCAAGTACTTCATGGTTTATAAATAGCATATATATTGTAAAAAACGGTGCAAATATGGTATTTCATGTTTACTTCATATTTACTTACACTATTACGTTATCCTTTGTAATATTAAAGTCACTTAAGTAGCCAGCTTTAAGTATGCACCTTTTTTAGAGGTCTTTTTTCATTTATTTTTATGGTACAGCTCATTCACGATACAATGAAATAGCTGGTAAAGGCTGTGCTGGAGGAGAGACCAGCAGCGAAGGGTAACCCACAAGCCTGCAGCCTCTCAATCAGAGAGTATGCAGTTTTTCAGAATCGAGAGAGAAAAGCGAAAGGTCTGTGGCAGCCAGGCTGCCCTGGCTCTCTGTGCCTCAGCCGCAATTACACACTGAAAACTACAGAACCCCTTTCAGTCCAAGACGTCCTGGACCAGCCGCTGAGAGCAAGGACCTTTGCTTTTCCCACTGCTTCCCACTCACTGGCAGGTTGCATTCAAGGCTCCCTCAGTGGAGCTTCTCAGAGGCGTCTCTCAGAGGAGCTCCGAACGGCCCCCTGGGCAGCTCCCACAGCTTGCCTCCTCTCCCCTGCTCCCCACAGCTACACGTGCCAAGAGCAAAGCGAAGAGGAGGAAGAAGATGGACTCAAAGAGGAGGTAGAAAGGAAGGAAATTGAGAAGAGGCTAGGAAGCAAAGGAAATGAGAAGAGGGGAGGAGGATGGAAATGCACTACTATTAATAAGAACCTCATATGGCTTAGATAATTACATATTAATGAAAATGATAATAGCAACAATAACAAGAGCCCTGACTCCATTGGAAGAAATGGGATGAAAATCAGACAAATGGGGTCCTGTAATCCAACCATTGCCTCAGAAGCTATGCTGATGGACATCTGAAACAGAGCAATAGACAAAGACAGTGTTCGCTTTGCATTTAAAACTATTCTACAAAATTATTAATATTACTTAGCTTCACCGTAGACTTTCTAGTTCACTGGCCCTGCTATGAAAATTATCATTGTCATAATTAACTTTTCTGTTGCTATTTTTTCATATTCCAGGTAAAAACATTAAAATTTGTATTTAAGTAAGTAGATAATACTAGTAATAAGCTTCTTTCATGCTGACCCAAGACCCTAGTAACTGTGGAAACATCTGCATTTATAAATTCTTATACCAAATCCACACCTGCATTCTGTATATCTCCACCCACCCCCCAAAATCATATAGTTTGACCTTATAAGACAGGAAAAAGTTGTGTGACCATATCATAAATAAATTTCCTTATTTAAACAGCCACACTGGTGGCTGAAAGCAGTTAAATCTGTAAATGTTTTCAGGGTCTCATCTATTTTTTTCTAATTTTTCACTATAATCACTAGATTGATTTAATTAAGTGAAATACAGCTCCACATATAGTGTATATATTGGTCCAATGTACTGCCTCCCAAATATACCCCTACAAACAGCTGGTGTGGATATACCACCATCATCTCAGACTCTTATTGCTCAGATCTAAACAGTAAAGATGCAGTACAAAAAAGTCTGGTTTCAAATATTTTAATATGTACTTAGATAGTTAATATGACTTTCAGAATCAGCTGTAATAACATTCTATGCACTTACTTGGTGTTAAGTATAAATTATACAAACAGCAGAGTATCAAAAAGTGAAATACAAACTGCATAACAAGATCTTCCAATTTTATCATCAGTTTCCATATATTAGGAAACACTCATTTCTGCTGAAACCAGAGACTAGAGAATTTCTTAGTCTCCATAGTTTCAGGTAAAAACTTGTGTGCAGGATATGAGACTCCAAAGGCAGAGGGTAGAGTAAATAAATCAAAACAAAATAGTACTAAATAAAGAGTAACATAGCTTTTCCTTTTTTTGCTTTTCCTCAATCTGGTCTTTGTGGCCTGAACAGGGGTTTTAAGTTCTTCAGGATGGCAAAAGTGGGAAACATAAGAAAACCTGACTAGACACAGTTTCTTCAGCTTCTTTTAAACAAGCAGCTGGTTCATTGCTACAATGTGAAAACTGGAACTGAGAGACAGATGAAAAGTCATTCTCAAACCGTCAGCGATTTTGTGGTGAAAATTGGCCCATGCAGTAAGTGCATCACTGCAGGCAGAGGGCAGATCTGGGGTTGCATTTCTAGTGCTTCCAACTCATAATTTTATTCCCAGTCATAAAGTAATCACTATTCTTTTAAGAGGTCCCACGACTAGTACAAAGCATTGGGATCTGCTCTGTCTTCTCTGTTGCTTACTGCTGGGAAGAAAAATAAGAAAATGAAAAATAACGTCCTTCAGAGGCTCAGAAATAAGAAGGTAAACTCAAAAAAAATCTTCAAAATGGTCAAAGCAAAGAATAAGAAAACCAAACCAAACAATTAGTGTTTTTAAAGGTATTTTCATGAGCAGAAGAGGCTCATGATTGTTCTCAGAAGTGCTAGCAAGGCAACATATACTTTTCTCAGCAGACATGAACTCAAGCCCCTAATGTGACGGCTACTCTAATAATAAAAGCTCTCATACATTCATATCAGTAAAACATACACTCAAGATAATTTACTAATAGGAATAACTTCTATTAAAGAACACTTAGTAAAAAGAAATACCTGATTAAATAATTTTATCACATCTTAAAAATTAAAAGTACCTTATTTACAACTTCTGGGATGATTTTCTTGTAATTTTTAATAGTTCCTATTTTTGATTATACATAGTTTTTACAGGTTTTACAGTTTTACAGTCAAGGTACAGAAGCTATTCTCTAATTTGGAATATTTGCAAACAGTTCTAGTGAAAGAGAAGAAATAAAGGAAAAGGGTTCAGAAAAAGCCCAATACGACATGCTTTGAAAAATATTTTTTTTTGAAACACGCATTTTTAATGTAAAACTGCCATCACTAGTTGAAACAGGTAATGTAGAAAATTAAAAAAGTCATCAAATAGAATATTTCATTTTGAAGCAACAAAGCAGTTTGTTTAACCTGGGGGTCTTTTTTTTTTGTATTTGTTTAGTTCTTTCTTCCATTTAACACCAATTTGGGCTGAATTGAAAACACTTTACTTTTCCTGATTAGGAAGGCAGCCTGAGAAAACAGTTATTCCTTTAATTACTATTTTCTTAGGCCTATAATCTTCTTGACAAAAATACAAAACACTTAGTGCCTGTCATTACTGTGGAACAAGTATGAATTGATACCTCCCAAGGTACCAGCATCAGGTTTGGACCCAGGAGAGGCATTGCTGAAGCAGCAGGGAGACCCGTCTGATTTACCATACCCCGTTGATTGCCATGAAACATTGCCTTGGAGGTGACACCACTGTTAAGGGGAATGCTATTTCCTGACCTATTTGTGTGTCAAAGTAGCACCACATTTTTATGCCTGGAGCTCTGGGCTTGGGTAGGAGTCAGCTTGTACTTGTATGTGCAGTCCTCTTGGATCTAGCACACGTGTCTCTCCAGTTCATGTTATAGATATATTTTTGTGGCTCACCTTGGAATATTAGCCCCTATGTATTTACCTTGTGTCTTCGTTGGAGGAAGTTAGTTAATTGGATTTGGTGTCCTGAGGTTTAATTCTGATTTAACTTGCAGGAGGTCACTCTCAGAGAGGGCGGAACAGTTTATAATGCACATGAGTTACCAGATTGTTCAAAGGCCCTGTCAGGGTCTGTGCTCACCTCAGCCTCTTGATTTATGTGAAAGATAGAAAATCCCCTTCAAATTGTTCCGTCCTTGGCTAGGTTTTAACTGTGATTAGTTAGCCAGAGAATTCAGAGCATAGTCTCTTCTCCTAAGCAAGCCCAGAAGGAATTGTTAAAAGCGGCTGGTATCATTCTCTTGCCACCAGCGTCAGTCCCAACCTCCCAGCCTATATCCGCATTGTGTACAGCTGTGTCAGCTCTCTTCAAATGCATGTGATATGCAAAAGAGAAGATGCAGGAGCATGGATGTGTCAACACGGTGCTCTACTCAAGTAATTAAGCCGACTTCATCAGCAGGCCAGAACAGTGGCATTGCTGTAGACAGTAATAATGCTACTGCAGAGAGCAGCATTGATCCAACTAATGTTTTCAGTAGCAGAGCTGGCTGCGTGTGCGTAGCTTGCAGTTTTGCTGTCTCAGGTAGTGTGCTACCTTGCACACCTACTACCTGCCTGTTGCTGCACCTGGATGGCTTGAGAGGAGCCCGAGCTACAGCCTTGTTCCTGTGCCTGGGGCTGCATCATCACAATTGCATCTGGTCTTCTCCCTTCAGGGAAAACCTACTCAGTAAATTAGTCTTATCTCATTAACTCAAAGTTTGTTGGCCTCTGCCTTTCCTCAGAAAAGGAAAACAAGAAGCCTTTTTTTGACAAATGTTCTATAATTAGAGTGCTTATTATTAATATTAAAGCATATTAGACTTGAGAAGTATTCATCATATATATGTGTACATGCAGAACGTCTAAAGAGAAAAGTAGGTCAATGGTCACTTTGCCAAAACTCTCCCAAATGAGTTGGAATGAAGCATTTAGCTTCAGGCAAGGCTGCTGAAATGTGGTAATTTGGTTTTAGTTTGATGCCTGGCGCTGTGTCTCCTTGAGCCGGGCCTTCCTTGGCTGGCTGCAGTGTCGGGGGCAGACCCATGGCGCCGTGCACGGCCACGACGCTTTGCAGAAGGGAAAGCAGCTGCCTCCCAGGAACCTCAGCAAACACCTGCACCCACAGCCACACGCACTGCTGGGCAACCAGGGCTAAAGGAATAAAGGCCAGTGTATACCTTCTATTCCCCTTTGTAGGTGTGTGAAGTAGAATCTATAAGGAATTGCAGGAATTACTTAAAAAAATTCGCTTAGCAAATAGCAACTTAAAACAAAATCTTAATATATCAGAAATGAAGCTGCATGCACATGTGAATATAGGCTGTATAGCTGCAGAAAGATACACTAAACACATGAAATAAAATCAGAAAATTGACATTGAGATTACAGCTGTCCCAACCGCTCAGCACTCAGCTGTGGTTTTGAAAAGAAAAAGAGGCAAAATCACCATGGTTTAATAATGAAAATTTGCCATTGAATTTTTTATTCCTTTGTCAGAAAAATCTTAGAGATTTACAAGCAAGAGGATTAACAAATCTATATTATATGAGTATAGCATACCAGGACATAGTTTATATTAATACTGTGAGATTTTTAGTATTTTATACATTCAAATTAAATGATATAGAAAACTCTTAGAATGGAAGATTATGTATTTTTCAAGAAGTCTGAGGCTGATAAAAAACGATCTGGTGCTAGATAGAAGGAATTTTTCCTTACTGTAGCTAAGAGAAGAGAAGAATAGAGAACAATGCTATTGATTTTTNTCTCCTGGTCCATGGGCTTCCATACCAATATATTCTCATGCTCCAGAGCCAGAAACCTTCACACTCTATTGTGCTGACAAAGAGATGGAATCCCGGTGTAGTTCTTAAACATAAAGTAACAGCATCTTGTTCTGTCACTGCTTTCCAGCCAGTCCTCAGCTAGGCTGCTGACTCCCATATAACAGGGCAATCGTGGGTACAAAAGCTCTCCCTGATTCCCGTCCTCCTGCTGGGAGGTTTCAGCTCACCCAGCCTTCCATGTGCCAGCCCAGTCTCCGTGGGATGTGCTGGGACATGCAGAGGAGCGTGTGGATCCTTTAAGAACCATGCACAACTCATAGCCAAAAGCTGACCTTCTGCCCCACTGACAGTTTCTTCAAGCTTAACAATTAACAGGGTACCTGCTACAGAGGCAACACCAAGCTGAGTCCACGCCGTGTTCAGCTCTTACTCCTGTTTCACTCTCAGCATTTCTGAAGGACAGCAAAGAGCAGACATGTTCTTGCTGTAGTTATTGGTCTGTTTAACCTCTTGAAATACTTTTTTTGCCAGAAGGAATGGAATTTTCTGGCAGAAAATGCTCTTTAATTTTACATTTTAATAATTTTCAACATTTCTTTGGGTTATTTCTTTTGCCCCAGTTTTCCAGTTTCATTTCCTGTTAGCACCATTTTGATGTTAAGTTCTCTTCTGAAGTATTAGTTGTGTACTTGTTATAGCCAGATTATGTTCAGAAATGACAATTTTTCCAAGTATTGTCTCTGGGAAGTCTTTTTATGATGGCCCAGACAAATCTAGTGCAATTTTCCTTGCACAAAAAAGTGCAAAATTTTGGGCATTCTGCCAATTTAATAACTGCTATTACTGGTGTGCTGACCATAGGGAAACTGTCCAAGTACATCAGGAAAAAGAAGCATTTGCTGATAAATTACTGCTAGAAGCAAGGAATGAAGTTTGCTGAAAACAGTTTTTATGATGAAGTCAGGAACTGACTGTGACTTTCACAGCAGATTCTGCCAAGTCAAACTGGGCTATGCCTCAGCCTGCCCTTGTATTTGGGGTAAAAGAATTACTTTCCAGAAGCCAGAATGTTAAAAATAGAAAAAATCTTTATCAGTCCAGCTATGCTATCAAGTCAATAAATGTTATTTCAACTTATGAGAACATGGTGGCTGGTCCTTACATTACTGTCTGTATCTGATGCAAGAAATCTATGTTTTTCCATATATACCAAAGGCTGACACAAGAAATAGAGTTATAGATCAAAATTGGGCTAAAAATTGTGTATATAAAAGGCTAGGTCCCCCATGGAAGAAAAATCAAGAATAAAAAATTAAAAGACTCTAGTATGTAAAAGGAGTTGGAATGAAATACAGCTCTACGCTGTTAGAAAGGCTTTGGAAGTTTTCACAGGACTTGTTGGAAAATATACATTGCTTCTATGAGAAGATTTGGTTTATTAGTAAAAGTCTGGGTAAAATTTCAGGATTTAAGAGAATACCAATAAAGTGAAGACTGACATTAACCAGAGCACGCTATAAATACCACACAAAGAGACCAAACAAGCCCACTACTGGGAGACATGCTTTACGTTCTGCTTCACTGCTAGCCTGTAACAATAGGAAGAAACCTGTTGTCTCTGTAGAATTAGTTCAGTTAAATAAACTGCTCAAAATGCTATTGTTTAGGTCTGACAGCAGCTGCTTACTGTGGTTCCTGTTTATGTACGATCAGCTGATGCTGCTTAGAGTCTGCTGCAGTGCACCCGTAACACACATACATTTTAAACCATGCCATTTGGCATATACGAGTCACTTTGTGTTGCTTTGCATAAATTCCTCCTCTTTTTGTTCTCATGAAGTGTTAGCCATAGCTCAGGATGCTATGCAACATAAGTTGCTCCTTTAAGGGGGGACACTTTCAGAAATTCACTTCTACAAAGATAAATTGGGTTATACCTGCAATTTAGTTGCATGAAACACTGAGAGCAATTATGCTTTACATATATGACTGCAAATGTAAACCTGAGTTCAGATTGCAGGATAAAATCTATATTAAAAAAAATTCAACCCAATTTTTTTCTTATTATTAGTAGGAAGACATGTTTTCTTTTGAATGGCAGACACAAAGATAAAGGAGCATAATTCTTTAAGAATAAATTATTTTCACAAAGAGACTGAATTTCACTCTGATGAATAATATATCTATTTTTAATAAGTGTGCATTTTTTAAAATTAACAAGACAGCTTTCTCTTCCAGGCATTGAAAAATGCAGGCACATACAACTGCTTCAGTTAGCAGTTGTTTTGCCTTTTACTACCGTAGGGGTGGGCATTCAAGGCTGAGGGATAACACAGCTAACATTAAATATGTTCACTATACCGTGCAGGTGAAGCCATTCAGACTTTTCAGAACTGTGACCTATAATATTTTACTCACTGTGCTCACTCGTAATCGTGAGATAATACTTCACTAAACAGCTAGAAGAGAGCTCAGCTTAGGCTCCACACAGACATATGTCAGATACAGATTATAGGGTAAGAGGCAGAGAAAATTAAATTTTAACCCCCTCTCCTCATACATAAACTCAAAAGACTCTCCAAAACAAACAAACATAACCTGAGCTGAGAGGGAGGATAGAAATAAGTACCAAAAACTGAATTAAAGGGTTGGTTTCATGGCGACAGCAGGGAACAGAAAGCAAACTTCCTATTATCAGCTGACTCTCACTGAAAGCATGATCTTCTAATCTGATGCAGAAAAACCTTCTGTTGAAGTCAACAGGGCTGGACACTTTAAAGTTCCTGAAGAGTTCACAATTCATATTAAATGAGTAACCAAATAACTGAAAATTAATACCAGCACTTACAGTGTACTCTCTGGTATAAAAGAAAGAAAGAAAGCAAATGTGAGACCAAATTCATGCAGATCCTTATTTCTTCCAAATTATGCTAAGAAATGGAAATCTATCTTCTTAACTCTAACATGCATTTATGAGTTTAGTAGCAGGGAAGTGCAATAAATGTCATATTATTATGCAGAATGTATTTGTAGCTCATTTCTATGCTTATAGTAAATTTGGGGCACAAGAATCAGGATTTAAAGACTAGCAGTTTTTATGAATAAAGACTGCTGAATCAGGTTCTAAACTCTAAAAACTGACACAAAATAACAGTGGCTTTTATGTTAGTTTTCAGACTAGTACAGATAAGATTCACAAACTGGCAAAGTGTTTAAGTTATCTGGTAGAATATCATATGTCAATGTTTCCGTCTTAGATTAACAAAAATAACCTTTGTGGTGCCACAAGTCCTTTGCGATTTCTTTACAGTCATAACAGTGACTGATAAACAAACTGAAACATCAACCAATATTATTTTTGGAGATGGGGAGCTTGGAAGTGAATGCTAGATTCGGTGCTTTGAAATCTGAAAGCAGGAAAAAATATATGGGTTGTTGTTTGTTTGAAGGTCTTTGTTTGGGGTTTGTTGTTGTTGTGTTTTTTTAATTCAGAGAATAATCTGTAGTCTTCAACTGACAATAATATGTTCCATGTAACATTAAATTTACATCAACATGCTGTTCAGTAACACTAGATATTCTGAATAAATTTTTGAGTGTGATTAGAGTATTAACATTCTGAATGTGACATTTAGTTGAATTTAAATTCATTAAAATAAAATTAAAAGGCCAGACAGTTGGAATATCGAATAAAGAAAATTTAATAGCTTGATTCTGTTTATTTGCATTCTTCTCTAAGTACTGAGTAAGATGATTGCATGCCTCTGAGGATTTTTCAAATAAGAATGTTTACACATATAAATCAGAATACAAAATGTAAGTATAAAATCAGAATACCGCTCAGAACTATATTACACACCACGCATTATTAGAAATGAGATCTCAAAGAAGTTTACAAAAGAGGTGAGCTTATTAAATCAGATAGTAAGACATAAGAGAGGCGGTTCACCAAATGTTCCCAGGCAAATGAGCTGTACCTGAAGGATCTAATATAGCTTGCTTTATTCCAGTCCAGTAATAAACCACACAAAACGTTACTGCCTTTCTTCTGGACTGAAGCGAGTTTGACCAGAACAAGGCCAAGTTCTTATCATGATAATCCCCATAAGCCTAGAGCAAGGAGGTTTTGGCCTATGTTTAATTAAAGCTGCATTACAGTACTTAGACATCTGTTACATTTATATATTGTGGGTCAAGAGCTCAGCTCGAGCTTCTCTTCTGTGATCTGTATGGCCTCTGTTGAGCCTCCCCTTTCCTCTCCCCATTCCCCCCTAATTTTTTATCGCTAAGCCACTACTTTCATGTCCAAGGACACTTTCGTCCACCAGGGAAAGGGGAACTATCTGGTCCTGAAGTTCTAGCATTTTGAGATTTGCAGAAGAATGCTACAGAGAAACCTCCTGAAAACCCTCAAGAAGTTTAATGAACCCCACTGAGCAAACTGTAATGGGGATGGATGCGAACGGCATCTTTAAGTCCGACTATTAGAACAATAAGGTCAGTGTCTAAGCATTGCAGCTAGCTGCATCACTATATTGTCTTTAACTGAACACTTGCAAACAGTGATTTTCCTATACTTACATCATTCTTTGCTATTTCTATCTTCTATTTTCTATCTACATGCATTTTGGCACTTTCTTTCCTTCCCCCCGCATCCAAAACAACCTTATGCAACAAATTCAGCCCTCTTCATGTGAACCTTTAGTTTCAATCAATGAGACTAACCGCATGACTAAAGATTTGGACACATACTTCCTTACAAATAGCTATGACAATTTAAGATTGCCCTCTTTTCCCCCTCTTAAATTACTTCTAACACACTTCTATTGGCAGAATATGTAAGAATATCTGAGCTTCCTCCAGTCACCTCGGAGAAAAGTCCTGCAGTTTGTAGGGGAAAATTTTGCTTTGGATCCATGTACAAAGTCCCGTGTTGTATGTGAAATGTTTTGTTAAATTAGCTCCCCTCTGACAAATGTATTCGGGTTTCCATGTCTGAATCTCTTTCATTCCTTCCTCACCTTCCACTAAGTTGATAACTCTCATGAGCAGCTGCTCATGTCCAACAAAATTCTAAGGAAAGATGGATCCTTCATCCTTCCACCATTCACAAAAGGGCTGGCCAAGGGCTCACCACCACCCCATAAAGTGCGGGGGAACATAAGTCTCTTGACCTTAGGCAGCTCTTTGGAGCTATCTAATTGTCAGAGGGTACAGGTGTGCCCAAGCTCAAGGTATTTTAATGTCTGGGTGCAAAATTATTTTCTTACATTGTCTCATGTTGGGTGTCTGTCAGCAACAGAGGCTATTTTGTGGTGTCAGTCCTTTTATAAAAGAAATATGTGTCTATATATGCATTGCATATACATATATATATGCATGTGCATATGTATATGTGTATGTGTATTTATATGCAATTCTTTTAGAAATTTTTTTAGAAAAAAAGAGGTCACTTATCATCAAGTCCTTAATTTTGTTGTTTTTGTCCTACTACGTTTTTAGACCCGGTTAGACTCTTCCAAAAATTTGATGAAAGCTAGATTTTTTTTTGAAATATGTCACTGAAACCAGTTTTCCATTGTCTAGCTGCTGTTAGCACATATATGAACTTTGACTTATCACGCAATGCATTTTGATACTTGTGTTCTTATTGCTCCTAGAAAAAAAAAAAAAAAAATAAAANAAAAGAAAATAGAATAAATAAAAAATTCCATTCCCACTTCAAGCTATGCTTTTTCTATAGTAAAGTATCCTTCAAAAAAACAAACAATGAAGGAAACACCTATGCACATAAATAACTTTATTCTATAAGCAATTTCATCTGTAAGGGTTTGGGTCAGAACTTTGACCTAATATACAGGAAGATCGAACTCTATGCCATGATAGAAAGGTTTGGGATATTCTTCAGCAGCTTTTTTTCCATGATTTTAGGAAAGTGAGGTATTCTGGACAAGTGAAGACAAAATCTGAAAATTTCATAGTGTCAAGGTTTATATTCTAGAAGGATGTAAAAGCGAAGATATATAACCTAATCAGTTTGCTGAACAGCAAGTGTATTTCTTTCAAAGTAAATAGCTTCTGCAAAATATTATTTATATAGTTCTTGCAAATTGGTTTGAAGTGTTGTTTAGACAATCTTATTATGTATAAAGATAAAAACTTCCATCAAGAAATTATGCAAAAGAAAATGGACACACCAGCTGGATAAATCTATCATACATCGGCAAAAAGCAACAAGCACTTTTAATTAGCTGAGTGAATGTACTTTGCTGAATGCTGAAAGCACAGACTCACTCATATTAAAATGTGCCTAATTTTCTGTGAAAAAGTCCCATCTGAACAGCCCTGACCATAGTCAATCATACTAAAAGCCACTGGTGCTTAATTTGATTTACCAATATAAAATGCAAATGAGGTGATTAAGTGGAGTGGCAGACATAGTAGGGCCTCTTTCAAACCATCAAGTTAAATGCAAGCAGACAGCAAACTGGCTGTGCAAAGAAAATTTTAGCATATTCGTTTGATTAGTGCTACAAAAATTTAATTAGGTTGGCTAATTACTTGACAAATTGCTCTACACTAGAGAAAAGGCAGAGCATGTTTTATTCCTGCAAAAAACCCTGTGTGTATTTTAGCCCAAATGCTATCTGCCAATTTGCAAAAGCATTATTAAATGAATGAAAGATGGTACAACAGTCTCCAACAATGGCAAATTGTATAATGCATATAATTAGACAAGGCACACACCACTATATCCATATGTCCATGATCCCTCATGTCTAAAAATATTTAACACAATATTTCTAGGAAAATACTGTCAAAACAGATTATTACAAGGCTGTCAGTTCTTCATAAGAAGCAATATATAGAAAATACTCATTAGTGGAAAACACAGCTCATCCAAAGCAGAGCCTCTTCACCCAAATGAACTCTATCAAACACAGTAACAGGGATGCACTTTATCTCTGCCTTGCTAAAAGGAAATAACATACGCTGTTCAGTTAAGGGCTGTATCCCTATGTCTGTTTATTGCTAAGCAATGCCAAGAACATTAGTTATCTGGGGAAGGAAAAGAGACAAACTTGGACGAATTTCACATTTTACAATTTTATTGGTGTGAATAGACCACATAAGAAGAACATCAGGACTTCAGTGTAGAAGAACATGTTTTTCTTCTTGTTTGTCTATTTGTATTCACATGCCATGAAAGCTGCCAATTTTTATTCAGGAGACTGCATTTGCTTTTGCTGGCATTCAATGTAACTAATCAGCCTCTACTGACTCAAACATCATGATAATATAAATAGATACCCACTTTATCTACTCAAGTGGAAAAAATAAGTATCATATTATATAAACATAATGCATTGCAATTGGCAATTAGATACTGCATTTAACTCAGGCTAAAACAATATCTTAGGAAACCAAGGGGTACCAGAGATCTCTTTTAATGATCATACATGTGCATGCAGGCATAAATATTTCTTGCAATTAGTAATTCTCAACTTCTACCGTGCCAATGTATTGTAAAACGTACAACCCCAGTGAGAAGTCAAAAACTTTAAATCAAATATAATTTCATGTTACCTCAGCATAATTATTACTCTGTGTGATCAGGTTTGTTTCTAATATATTATGTGTTACAACAAATTTCAGTTCCTTAGTAGTTTGTCTGAATCATTGCTAAGCTCACATTAAATAAGAGGCTACATAGGTTTTCTGATGATTTTTAAATGATAGTAGCCAAACCTGGCATTTCAGTCTTTGTATATGTTCTGACAATCCAAAATTCCTACTTTTCAGAGGATGACTCTCATTGCTGCACTAACACCTCTTGTGACAAAAATTGAAAGACCTTAAATCCATTTTCACTTAAAAAAAATCTTGTTTATACTGAAATAATCCAGGAATCGGATAATAATAGTTGTTAGGTTTCAAAACCAGTCAGATGAGGATAGACAAAAATGCAGTGAGCTGCACTGCTACGCTCCACTTCTGCAGAAGGACAGGAAAGGCAGCGCATGGCACTCAGCTCAGAAAGCAAGCTGTAGCATCAAAGCAACTAGCTCTGACACGTCCTAACATTCAGCAGAGTTAGCCCAATGGACGTGGATGTTAATGTTACCTGGATATAGAGTGAAAAACGTCACCAATTAATTATCTAAGACTGAGATTCTTAAAAATAGTAAATATAAAGGGGAAAAGAGAGGCTTAACGTCAATCCTGTTTTGTCACGTCTACTGTAGGTATGAAAAACTATTCAGTGAAGCAAGTTTTGTGTGAGGTATTTCAATAAACCGGAATTTGTAATGAAGACTAGACTAAACAATCGCCATTTTTGGAGGAAAAACATCTAACCAACTGTTGAAAGCAGGTATTTTATTTATTCTTTTCTTTTGGCCTTGGGCATGCTATGGCCACTTGGCCACTTATGACCAAGTGAAAGGGAAGAATTGTGGTTTCTTAGGGAGTTCCGACCTGCTATCCGTATGGTAAGGGACATGAGGATAATAAATTACTCCTTTTTTCCTCCATGCTTTGTGAGAAGCAAGAAGAAATTGTCTCTAGAAACATTTCAAATAACTACGTAGGGAAGAATAAATATATAAGGAATAACTAGATATGTACAACCATATATAGAATTACTAGATAGTGAAGCCAGCAGGGCAGAGAAAAACTTTATTAGAACATGTGCTGCAGGCTATAGCTCTTCCTACAGCCAGTATAGACCAGTGTACCTTTAGGAACTTATCAATATTGCATAACAATTCTTAATATTTTTTGAGATTTTTTTTCATCATAATTTAGGTCCCTCTCCCCACAGCTGCACATAGTCACAGCCTCCAGCCAGCCCCAACTCTCTAAATTTCAAACTCTTGCTTTTCAGCTTCCATTAAGCGCAGCAATTCATCCTCCCAACTCCTTCCTCCACCCAAAAGACCCTAGTCTCTCTAACTGGTCCTGATGACTTTTTGATGCAGCCATGTACATTGAATTTGTGTAAATGAAGCATCTTTCCTGTAGAGGAGCTTCTATGAGAAAATTGGGGGAGGGAGCAGAAAAATTACAGGAATGGAACTTGTATGGGGCAACGGAGGTCAGAAGGGATCTTTGGGCCCCAGTGTCACCTCTGAGGATACATGCGCCAGCCTGTGCGACCTGTGCACCCAGGGCCGTTGAGATGCCCTGGATGGGGCCACCAAAGAGAGAGCAGCCCCTGGAGCTGGCAGCAGAGGCAGCAGAGGCCAGGCTGTGTATGAGGAAAGCTTTCATTTTCATCTTTATGCTCTGGGCTTTACTGGCTGCAGGTGTACTGAGAAGAGCCCTTCACATGACAAATGTGTCAGTGAAAAATGAAACTCTGGCGAGTACAGAGTTTCCCATCTGCTTGGTTTACTTGTCATCACCACCTTTCCCTCTGTGAAACTTGGGAGCAAACAAACAAGAAAATAAGAAGCCTAAATGTTTGAAAAGACATTTGCTGCAGTGGAAGGGAACATAAAAGGTAACAGGCAGTTTTCCTATTCCGAAAAAGGAAACACATCTTAAAAAAAGTCACAGAAATGGGAATTCAGTTACTACTTAGATGAGACAATTAGTAGCTGGACCTTGCTCAAGACAAAATAGCTCTTCATTTTTGTTACTGTTTCATTTTGTAAAGTAACATTTGAAGCAATTTGCAATTGTTAGAGAGACACACAGTCCAGGAACTGACATTAATGAGATTAACAAAAGCTTTGGTTTACATGCAAATGACATAGTTGGTACATGATTTGTCTTACACTATCAATTTATCAAAGGACTATATTTAAAAAAAAAATGATTCACCACTGGATTATTTACAAATTACCCCTTGTTATAAGAAAAAGCTGCTAGACTTGATTTGGACGTGTTTTTAGTTTCACAAAGTTACTCAATTTTTATTTTTTTCTTTTCTTTTTTTTTTATTTTTTACACATTTTGTGTTTTATATTGTCTCCTCAGTATTGGCTTCTTGTCTTGGATACAAGACACCGGACTAAGCTGCTATGCCATTTCATTCTTGTGTATACAGCAGGATGATAAGACTTAGGTAAAAAGGTTGAAAAAAACCAATTTGTTTCCTGTAGGTTCTGGTCTGTTAAGGATATGTTACTTTAACTTTGGTGGAATGTCACTCTTATGCTATGCATAGTTAAGGTTTACATCTTAAAATTAGATTTCTGCTATAGGTTTCTGGAATCAAATTTTGGGCGGCTACATGACATTGAGCAGATTCCTTAGCTTTTCAAAGAAAAAATTCTTAGGTTCATTTATTTGCATTAGGACTCACACAAATTAGTATTTTAATCATCTCACTGTGTATCATTCTAGATAAAAGCTGATATCTGGGAAAGTAAAATGTAGTAGTATGACAACTATTATTAAACGAGAAAAGTTCTATCTTGACTCACTTTTATAGTCCCTTCTGTTTCTGCTCTTTTCTGACAGTTGTGGCTTGCACATTATTTTTTCCTTACTGACTTATGTATAAATAATAGTGCTAAATAATAATAATAATAAATAATAGTGTGACTTATGTATAAATAATCCTGAAAAGCAGTGTCAGCACACTGAATTCACAGCAGCAAAATCTGGTTCTAGACACACTTGTGTTACCTCTCTAAAAGAGTTAAAACATTTGGAAAGGGCCATGCTAACAAAGGACCACCTGTACTGAGAATCTGAAGGGAAACAGTGAAGTTTAATGCTATCATCATAAATAGCATACTCTAATCAGTCTCTCCTTTCATGCGAATTTGAAAATCCTTCTTCCCTAGAAGTGCTTGCTAAAGACAATTATGCAAGAGCAAAACCACACAGTGCTACTGCTGAAAATTGCCAATAGATTCTGAAGTGTTTCAAACAAGGATATATTAGATTGCCTGTGTACTTGTAAATTATAATAACAGAGGGCAGCAGGCTGATGAGAATAAACAAAAAGCTTCCTGAGCAATGCACCGAATAAAAGACAATTGTAAGTCAACTTTTCAATGATGGTTTGCAGTATATGCTTATGCCTGAGAAAATGCCTGCTTTCTCTATTTCCCAATATTCCCTGAAGTATTAGTTACAGACTTGTATAAAAAATTCAGAGTTTTTCATGATAATAGAAGGATTTCATTTCAACTCCTGAATATATTTTAGCTGTTTGAATGAATATTTATGATGTTTGGAGTGACCATTTGCCCACTTTTGTAACAACAAAGAATTCTACTTTACATGTGAACAAAAGTGGATTTTATTCCATGAAATGTTCTGGTTTTACGTTTTGTACACTGTGATAGCAGGCAGAAGCATGTGAACAAGCTCTGAACATTAAATTACAAGCCACATTTTGTTCCCCCTTAACATTATCACAGATATGAATAACTTTGATAAGTACAATATATTATTCTTGGTTCAAGTTAATACAACTAAAAAAACCTAAACTTTAGCTTAATATAACTATTTTCTTTAACTACAGGGTTGATATTGTAGAACTTGGGCACAAAATTTCAATGTGTGTGTTGTAAATGATACAGTAATCACAGATGACTTGCTTTCCCTTGTAGGAGTTGCTTGCATCCTTGGAAACGTTGCATGTGCTTGTCTATGATAAACCTAATCTTCATATACACCATGTATTTATTACTAATTATTATTAGTAATTCAAAGTATTACTAATACTTTCATTAAAACCTTGATTCTCTCCAAACCAAGACAAAGTTTCTGGAATGAACATGCCACACCACAACCACACGTGTCAGTAAAGGCATGCAATTTAGTTCTCTATGACAGATTCATTTCAAAGTGCTGATGGTTTTGCCCATTTGATGTGCAGGTATTTAGTAACAATTGCTGGTAGCACCAAATCAAACTCTTTAGCTTACTTTAACTTCAGATAAAAAGTCATTATTCTGGTTATTCTTCCCAACTTGGCCTTCTTAGTCTGATTGCATTTTAACCATCTACCAGGCTCCCATGGAAAAGAAAGTTTTTTCAGTTCTGTTCTTAATCACAATATTCCATCTTAGAGGGCACACAGGATAAATATATTTTTTCTTAAGTCCACAACTAAATTCAAGATCACATTTTTAAGAAAGGAACGTTGATATCTCAGCTTAAAAGCAATGTAGACACTCAGGTCCAGCACTGGATCAGTAACAATCCCTGCAGCTTGGCTACTAATCATTGGGATTAGGTTAGGCTCTGTATAGGTGCCTGAGGCTTCCAGAACCCACAAAGTTCTGCTTCTGCACGTGTCCAAATATCTGAGTTATGACACCACTGAGCTGCCAAGAGAAAGAGCTAAAGTGATATTTATCTACTTGAAATCCTGAATCATTTACTGGAAATGTATTCAGAGTGCCAAATTACTATGAGACATAGAGTGTTGTTTTGTGTTTTGAACGAACACACCGTATGTGTGATGTGTGTAAGGTACTGAAGTGTATGAAAGATGATAAGTGATATAAGTATTATTTGAAAAATTGTTGAGCATGTCTTAAAGAAGGTATGTGCGTGTGTGCATGCGTGTGTGTGTGTGTGTGTGTGCTTCCTGCCAAAATAAGAAGTTGATGGATTTGAAATGTAACAATTTGGTACATTAGTCTGATGTTTGCTGGCTTTTTCCTCGAAGATGCTCTGAAGACTGAGAAACTGCTACATTTTCTTTCATCTATTAGAAGATGATGGATGCAAGACTGCAAAACGGGGATGTAGTGAAACAAACTGAAAATAAAAATAGTTTCTGTGCAAGCACAGGTTAGTCACTGACAGAGTTCAATCAAAGACATGGTCAGGAGACAATGCTGAGGATCAGAAAAGTCATCTGCCTGTTAAACTGAGAAAGGAATTGTGGTAGAATAAGGAAAGCAATAACATTCTTGGACCGCTCAGGATGTTGCTTTTCTACATTGTACTTTTTTCTTCCTTCCACCTTTTTCCCTGACCTAAGGATCAGCTTAAACAAAGAAGTGGTATGATGTACAGAGGAAAGCAGAGAGGTCCATACCTTGCATATCATACTGCCTGCTGGTGACAGCAGGCACTTGAGAGGTAGGAGGCTGTGTGGCGTGGTTGTGGCAAGGTGTTGCAGCAGGGAGCTGCAGGGGTGGCCTCTGTGTGAAGAGGTCGGGGCTGTCCCATGCTGGACTTGGACTGCTCTAGCTGGCTCCAAGGAAGGATAACGAAGGAGAATAGGGAATGAAAGAATGAAACTGAGCCTCAGAAGAGGGGTGGGAGTGGGAGGAAAGTGCTCTTTTAATTTTTGCCTTTATTTCTCACCATCCAGATGTATTTTAATTGGTAATAAATGAAATTATTTTTCCCTTAGTTACCTGTTGTGCCCACGATGGTAACTGGTAGGTGATCAGCCCTGACTTTATCTCAGCCCATAAGCTTTTTAATCTTATTTTCTCCCCTTCCCTGCTGAGGAGGAGGGGCAGTGAGAGAGCCACTCAGTGGGCTTTTGGCCATTAGCCAAGGTTAACCCATCACAGACATACAAATGTAGATCTACTGAGGCTGGCAAGGACCCAGAACCACATATCGATGTTCCTGCTTGAATACAAAACTGTAACATGGAAAGTAAACTCTAGTATATTTAATTGAAGCCATTAAAATCAGTAAGTTTAGCAAAAGGTCTGAACATCATGCTTTTGGTCATGGTAGATTTGGTCAACTCAGCTCACAAACACTCTGTAGCAAATCTTAAGTTCTGCAAAAAATATATGTATCTGTAAAGAGAAATTCACAATTTACCTGAATATAGGCTTCTGAATTCCACTTATATGGCACCTAAATGGTGTGCTGAATGTCTGCCCTCCAACACTGCACAGTCCCTACTGCCTTGAAAATGTTGAATAAAAGGGTGCTGTGGTGGGACAAGCAGGGTAGGTGGTATGCAAGACGGGCTGCAGCTCCTTGGTGGTCTCAGGGACACTGAGCCCACTGCCGAGCTTCCTCTGGGCCATAGGTCTGGCATTTTTCTTCCTCTTCCCTCTCCCTCCTGCACTCCTGCTATGGTAGCTCTGCTGCCTTTATTCCGGAATCTGTTGCACAGGTGACTGGTCCTAGGCAGTGAAAGGATTTGTTATGTGTTTTATTCCCCCTCTAGCTAAAACCCTAACCTGGCTTTCTCAGGAATGGACTGGAAGTAGCACGATGTCTGAACTACATTTTGATTTTGTGCTGTGAGAGACCTGGGCAGGTGCCAGATGTGTTACTGTTCATCCTGTGCCTTGCGTTCTTGGAGAAAAAGTAGAGTCGGGGCCAGTTCCCTGCAGACCTGACACATCTGACACAATAAAAAAAAGTCTTTCCTGTCTTTCCTCCCTCCCAGTGAAAGATCACTTCATGTTAAGTGATGCCTTGCTATTAAAAATACTAATTGATACAAACTAGGTTCTGTAATTAAAACAGAAAATTGAAAAATAATGTCCTGAGGGGGTTTTTAGTTGAAAAGAAATAGCTGAGATAGCTGGAGAAGAGGCAAGAAAGGTTATCCTTATCCACCTATTTAAGTGATTCTTGATTAGTGACTGCAAGCCTCTGGCTATTAAATTATAGTTTGAAATTTAATAAAAGAAAATCTGTATGAAGTGACTTTTCCGTTGTAACTACACACATTGCATAAAGACGCAGTAAAGCTTTGTTCACTTCACCTCTGTCCTCTAAGTGAAAGTATCCTATCTGTAATACTGACATTCAGTGCGGGTGGTGTAATTCTACCCACGACTATTTGAGGACCCCAAAGGTACAAACAGCACCTTTGACATCGTAGTCTTGTAATTTCTGAACTACTAATGAATGGCTGAACCTACTTCAAAGAATCTAACCATTTATGTATTAGAGCACTGAGGCTGATTTCATGTGTAGTTGGCCGAAAAGTGTTTTGGCTCTGAAATCATTATGAGGCTGCTCAAAAGGTACTGGCCTGACAGCTACTGAAATGAGCAGAAATGAAGTCCCACCTAACCATCTCAAGAAGAGACTGAAAGCGCTGGGCTCATCAAACATAACTTAGTAATGATTTTACCAGCCAGTGTTTATTCTAGCAATTATGGTCACTCCTGTTGTGCTTTCACAAGGAAAAGAAGCCATTTTAAGTAGGAAATTCATAGCCACTCGCAGTTGCGTATGGACACGGATATGATTCCTAGTCTGGAGGGAGAACACAAAAAGTCTTATTCACTTGCAGGGTTAAAAGGTTTCTTTCTGAGCTGCAGGGACAAAGATATTACCAGAGAGAATAGGAGTCTTAGCTCCACTTTGCCTGGAGCAGCAGGGATCTCTGGGTAGGTGTACGTTCTTGAATGAAATATGACATATGTCCATGTGTCAGCATGTGGACACGTGTTTCTGGAAGTACAAAAACACTCGTTCAGTCACAGTTACTGGGTGTTCGGCACTTCAGAAATTCAGGGAACTTATTTTGCTGCTCAACGCAGACTTTTAAAGCCTAATGTTGTCACTCATTTACTCAGTCTCTGCTTGAGCCTGATGAAAGTGATTAGCACACAAGGCTTTTACGCACCAATGTATACGTAAATTCAGAAACATAATTTGCATCCCTTATGTAACCATTTCCTTCTAAGAGGCAGACTCCTGCTTTAGTCTGTGCTCTCTGTAGTATGATGGATGAGGCACTCCCATGCTGAATCACAATGGCTGGAAGAAATTAAACAGATTTCTCATGGGAGAGATAGTATACCCAAAAGTCAAACCTGGGAAAATAGCCTAAATCTAACTTCCCTGATATCAGATGAGATCAGATTATAGTTGAATTAATTTGAGTCTTGCACCTAGAGAGGAATAACCCCATCCACCGGTACAGGTTAGGGGCTGACCTGCTGGAAAGTGCCTCTGTAGAGAGAGACCTTGGAGTCCTGGTGGACAACAAGCTGACCATGAGCCAGCAATG
>VXAK01009125.1:0-38405 GCA_013399435.1 Arenaria interpres
TGTTCCTAATAGACTAGTGTAGTCTGTAAGCATATCTTTCCACAGAATACTTCCAAATTTTTATCCTAATGACACAGGTATCGAAACAGGAAGAGTATTTCAAACTGAAGTTTTGAGGAAAAAAGTAGATTTTTGTTATGGTGATACAGTTAAAATAGGGCAAAGTATCTTAACTGTGGTAATTGTAATTGATTTCATATTAACAATGCTAATTTAAATTCATAACATGAATATAAAGAATAAAACAATTTAAGCAATTCACTGCCATGTCCAGGAATGGATAAAAATGGGTGATTTTCCAGCTTTAAAATGGCAGCAGTGTAGACTTTTCAGGAAGGACTGGAAGTATAGACTCAGATCAATGCAACTTCAAAAAACAGTGGAAGCCAGCCATTGAAGCAAAGATACATTGTATCTATAGTGGTAGGTAAAGTACATTAGCAGCAGGCAAAAGCCGGTTTAGTTTGTAAATACACAGTTACTTTTACCAGTCCCATTTCTTTGAAGCGATTGCGTCAAAATCTACTCTCATTTGCACAAGCAAAATTTTGACTATCTGTGCTGAGTTGAAGCCAGCTACACTGGCATAGCTGGGGACATAATTTCATTTAATAGGTACAAAAGGGTAATAAAAGTGTTTAGACTTGTAAAATAATTGTGGTTTTGTTTGTTTGTTTGTTTTTAATCTGTAGTGAGTAGAAGCCTCTACTCAACATAACTATATTGCAGAGTTAAAGGAAAAAGAAAGTGTGTAGATTTCTAGTTCAGGAATGCTGAACAGCCTAGGGCCGCAGAAACCTGCTTTACTGTAATAAACAGATTCTGCACTTATCTCTGTACCAAAGTAAGGTGTAGTGAAATAGTTATCAGTATCTGCAGGTAAATGAATTTAAGATCTGGTTTCAATGTTTAAAACAATAAGTCAAAAAGTTTCAAAAGCTTCCTAGAGACATTTCCATCTTTTCTTTTCCACAATTTTTGCCCTTTGCTATCCATTTCTCCTCACTTTTTCCTTTTAATGTCTTTTCCATTGGACAATAAAGTAGATTATCTGGGTTTTTAGTCTTTGAGAATGTAGTTATTTATCTAGTACCAGAAGTAATTATGGGGGTTTTAGGTGCTTTTTGTAAAGTTATAATAGCATGAATAGACAAAAATCCATTAGTTCCAGAATTGTACAGGGGTTTAATTTAACATGTTTTGTAAAAATAAACATAAAATTCTGCTTTTAAAAAAAAATTCCTCCAAAAATCGGAGGAAATATGCCCTTTTCACTAAGCCAATATACCCAATAGGGAATTAGGGGGAAAAAAAATTGTTTCTTCTTTCCCTTGAAATAACTAATTCTTTTAGATCATTGTGGGATTTCTCTGCACTGCACACTGCCATAAAAAGCTGAGGTGACAATGTGACATAGACTAGAATATAAGTAGAAACTGTCTCTTGAAACATTTAAAACAGTAGTGGGTGTAGAGTACAGTTAGCATTGGAAAGCTTAGTGGAAGAAGAATTCTTCCTTTGGAAGAAATATTTTCTGGAAGACCTAACATGGCTTATCCTTTCTAAGATTCTGCAAAATGGAAAAATAAAGTTGTCTCTGGTGTTTAGAGTTTTCTAATGCGCACACTAATGGTCTACAGAGGTAGAGTCAGGCTACATTTTTGAAACATTTTAGCCAACATGATAAGTACTTTAAGAATAAAACCCAGAGGAATGTGGTGTTACCCACGTTAAAATATTTTCTTTGAACAGTCCTACCTTTGAGGTGATGCCAGGACAATTTGACAGAGAGGTCACTTTTGCAAAGTAGAGTGTGTTTTACCAGGCACATAAAAACCGTCCTTATGTAGCCAGATTATAAAGTTTTGAAAAACTGCATTTCTCACGTACTTACTTGTAGGGAACCCTCTACTACCCACAGCAAATGCCATGGCTTCCCTTCCTTGGAATGGACATGATTCACACAAAAAAGAGCAAGGAACAACGAGTATCAGGAACACTTGCTCCCAAATTCATGAATTTCCATCTTCCAAACTCACACATGCATACGCATTAAGCATGTACAATAGTCTTAGGGGAGAGAGTACTGTCATTCCCCATGACCTCCTTCAGCTGACTTGGAGTACACTTTTTACCTCATCAGTGCTAATTTGACAGCTGGAGCCCTCCATTGCTTCCAGTAAATGAGCATCAATATTTGTACAAAAAGAACAACTGTGTCTTATACTAGTAAAACCAGCAAATTAATACATTTATGTAGTACAAAAATTGCATAACACTGTGCTTTTTATTTCCGCCTTCCCCAGTAATCATTTTACAGCAATTAGAATAAGCATTATTTTGTCATTTGGAGTCTGTTTTTCCTATTGTTTCCAGTATTCTAAAGCCATGCTGTCCAAAAGACATCAAGAAAGTAAGAACTCAGATACAAAATCCTTGTTTAAATATACTGAAGTTGATTTACTACATATGCTAAGCACAAGAAAACAGAATACTAAGCTGTTCCCTCGGGATTGCTATTCAAGACCTCAATCCCTTATACTAAGCTCACATAGGGTTTCCATGTGACACACGTTTAATTTTCAAGTCATAGGTATAAACAATTTTACCTGTTATCAAATCTGACATATAAAAAAAATCTCATTAATCTCATTTTTATGTACTGTAATGAGATTCATGGGTGCATATAAAACAGTATGACATATATGACCTATTAAGATTACCATGCCTCTGGCAATAATTAGTAAATGCACCTTGAATTTTAAATAAATAGACATTTGAGTAGTAGCCAAAGAAGAAAAGGGGGAAATAAAGTAGATATGCCATTCCCTAAAGCCAATAGAAAAGTTCAGTCTCATTATAAGCTGCTTTAATGTCTCACATGAATGTCAACAGGAATAACAAAATACCTGTACTGGAGTGTGTGTCTCCTTATCTCTCTATACATAAAAATACCTGCTAAAGGCATAGACATAATTGTTTGAATGAGCCTATTTCACTAAAATGAATTTTTTAACTCTCCATTTCACTATGCCGCATCACATACTTAAAACAAATTATTCATGGTCTGTACTGCTGTGAAAATTTAGAAGAAAAAATAAGTCTCCAACTTAAAATAATTATGCATGAATACAACAGTCCTGAGTTCAGGGCCTAATTAAAGACCTTTGAAAAGGTGAGTTTTTCCTCGTTTTACTTTTGTTGTCATTTTTTTCTATTACAAAACTAGAGAACAGCAGAGGGGGGAAAAAAATAAATCAAAACATAAAACAACAGGTAAGCCAGTTCTGAAACATGATTCAAGGACCAAGATGAATTCAGTAAG
The DNA here is from genome assembly GCA_013399435.1 of Arenaria interpres. Taxonomy (NCBI): domain Eukaryota; kingdom Metazoa; phylum Chordata; class Aves; order Charadriiformes; family Scolopacidae; genus Arenaria; species Arenaria interpres. Next base: position 3,326 of record VXAK01009125.1, read on the forward strand.
GATCTTACATGCTCAAATGTATAACTGTGATCTAGAACAATCTCCCTTCACCATTGCCTGACTGTAAAGAAGCCTAAGCTACCTAGGAAGCTTTCTTCTGTACCTCAGCATTCTCTTGGCAGCTGCAATGCTGCTCTGTGTTCAGACCTGCTCAGACCTGCTCAAACCCCAACCCTTTGGCTTCAAAAACTAGGCAGAATAGTATTTACATTTTTAAATTGTAGTCAGCTCTGGAGCCGCCTCCAGCCACCAAGTGAGCTGGAGGTCACCCCCCAGTGTTTCCTTTATTTTACAGATGAAGACAACTGGCATTTCAATGACTCGGTCCAGGACATCTTTAAATGGCACTTTTAAAGTAGATGAGATGCCCTAAAAATATCTTTTCCTCTCCACTGCCTTTAAAGACACTCTGCCATTATTAGTATAGATGTAGCTGTCTAAACCTGTTGTAGGTCATAAGAATAGCTTAAACTATAAATGCTAACAGGCAGTAGGTAATTTGGTGTATGTGTTTGTGTATAGGTGAATCTCTGAAATTGAGCTTTTGCATTTTCAAGCAGAAACTTGTTACTTGCCAGCCGCAACCAGTATGGACTGGTCGTAAGTTCTGATAACACTTGGACTGAACAAAAGTGACATATCCTGGATCCTACAATTAATAGAGACATGAGAAAGAACCACCAATTAGGAAGCTAAGCACGTACACATACACTATTTAGGTGGGAAAGCCCAGGGTTTGGATTTCTGGAAAGAAAGCTAGTGTTGGAAAGAAGGTCTCCTGAGAGGTGGTCTCAGAAAGAAAAAGAGGGTCTGAAATGAAGGCAGTGAATGTCCTGACTGGAGGAAAGGTACTGGAAGTGGGTGATGATCCTGGATATCAAAGAGCTGAGCAGAGTTTATGCTGGAGGATGCATGGGAACTTTGGCTGAAACCGGTAGCTGCAAGCAGCTATGCAGCACAAACTGGCACAACTTTACGCCTGACCTTCCTGGGCAGCAGGGACCTCCCTGTGGGGAAGAGGAGTTGAAACCAAGTGAACACAGCACTTTGTAGACCAAGTGAGTGAATGTGTGAGATAATCAAACAGGGTAAAAGCTCTTGTATTGAAGATTTTTAAATAAATCCCAGTATCCAGCTCCACTGCAAGATGCTGATTACACTGTCTTACCCATGATAAAATCTTATGTGCCTGAAGTTGGACAAGGTAAATTCCACCTAAATTGATATGATTTGGCCTATCATGAAAAGAAATTGTAACCAATTTCTTTTTCATTATACAGTCATGAGGCAAGGACATTGCCCATAATAAAAGAGGCATGGGCCTCTCTAGGAAGCTGAGCAACCACGCTCCAGTGTTCATCTCAGCCTGACAGCACCCCTACCTGTCAGCAAACATCAGCTGCTGTGCAGCTGGGTGTGGGGACACCTACACTTCTCTCTCAAGCTCAAGAAAGCTGTCATTGCATAACAAAGAACGCAACTTTGCTGGTGGCAGAAATCAAGCAAAGAAGAAAAACTTCATGAGCAAGCGTTCAGGAGAAGGACTCCTATTCCCAGCATTAATCTGGGGTTTTATCCAGAAACTACATAAAATGTGTAAATAGTATTGTAGGAAGAGGGAGATGTCACAGACAGGATGTTGATAAAAGGCTAACTGTAGCTCATCTTTTTCATCAGGATCCAAAGAACTACAGTCCAGAAGATGAATGAGGTAACTCAGATGACAGAAGTGGAATTCAATTATTCCCATCAAATATTCCCATTGTGTCTCATCTACTGCTTCATTCCAAACCAGCCAAAATCTTTCATCCTTTACATTTTCAATGTTAGCATTTCTTTCACACCTGAAGTTCTTTTTGTGAGGCTGCCAAGATGTGCTTCAGTTTTGACAGTTTTAAACAGATCCTTGCCTAAAGCATGTCGATGCCCAGTGACTACTTAGAAATTAGTTGGTCCTTGTCCATGATATTTAATGAGTTTCACCTTTTGGATAATGTCGGAATATTTTGCAAACATTACAGTTCATATCAAATATAAAGTTAGTGTCTTCTGCTGCCTACTTAGGATGGGTTTTGAGTAGAAGATTTTGTAAGGCCCAGCTGTCAGGGCAGCTGAGGGTGTCCGCTTCCCAGTGGTGACCCTGGGGAGAGGCTCCCAAGTGCCATGGGGATGAACCCTGGCTAAAGGAGGTACTTTTAGATGAAGCTCTCACCTTAGTCCTGCCAGATCTCCAACTCCTGCTGCCTTGTAACCGTATGCCTGGTTATAGGCTTCTCTGAGCTGCAGCCACCTGTGGGCCAACATCCCAACCTAGGGACCGAGGGAGGTGCCCGATGCTCCAGGCTGGGGCTGCATGTACTACAAAGACCTAACCATGAATCCATTGTAAAACACAGAAATAAAACCCAAAAATTCAGATTTAAGGTTGAGTTTGCCTCATCAGTGACTGTAAGTAATCTTAAAACTTCAGATAGAACATCAAGCTTGTTTCGTCTTAACTCTTAAACTTTTCATACTTATGATACCAAATTTATTTCCCTTTTAACTCCAGAGGAGTTATTTTTCATCTGTTCATTTACTTTCTTAATATTCTGTAGTAATTTTTTTTTTTTTGTGATGGTACATCTTAATTTAATATCCAATCATCCTTTTAAGGAAAGTCTTGTTCTTTGTCTGGTTTAGACAATACACTGATGGGATCCCATCATCAGGAAAAGTTTCTTGGATTCAGTAAAGAGTGTGTTGTCTAAACCAGACCAAAAAAAAAGACTTTCCTTAACAGGATGACTTTCCCAGTAGCCAGGGAATTTACTTTGAATGATGGATATTCTTGTTGGAATCCCTATGTTACTTCACTAAATGTTTGGATGAATGGTCTGTTCACTAAGCTGAGTCACGAGGGTGTGCAGATAAGAGGCAAAGTGTCTTTAATAGCCAGTGGAGACAAATTCAGGTCATAACAGGTAGTCCTTTCCACAAATTTCTTTCTCTTGAATATACAGGAATCCTATGAACAGTAACCTCCTTTCAGTCTGTCTTGTTTCCTTTGGGACTATTTCACTTTGTACAAATAATTAGCCATTCCTAGTGTAACACAGAAGGGCTGCCTTGAATATTTGATTCTTTCTCTCAAATCTTTCTCTCTCTGTTTATACAGAGTGGAACAGCTCCAAGACAAGTCACTGGGGGATAATGAATACAATAAAATCCACATCAGAATTAGGAAAGTCCCTGGGCATAGATGAATCTTGGGATCTTGTCAGAGACTGTGGATCAGACACAACTGGAACTTGAACAAGATTAGTAAAAAAAATGACAAATCTTTGTGTATACAGTGATGGGTTGACAGTTGACAATCACTACTGAAAAATGAGATAGCTGGGTCATAACAGATGGCTCTATGAAAATGTCAGGTCAGTGCAGCACCAGTCAAGAAAAAAATGTAATTCTCAGAATTATTACAAAAAAAATGGAAAACAAAATAGAAAACTTCATTATGCCCTTTTTGTAGAAATCTGTGATATATGTACATGTGAATATTGCACATCTCTTACTGGTGAAAACATTACGGCACACAGGGGGTTTTCTTGAGGCAGGGAAAAGCCAGGGAAGCGGAGAGACCTGCCAGGAGCTGGCAGCTCTTAAGGGAGGTTGTGAGAAGTCCAGGGCATTGCCAGAACCACTGTGACCACCTCCACAGCTATTAAAAGCAGCATGGCAATGGCAAGCAACCAGAAGTGTGGACAACAGAGTGTGAGGCATCAGCCAGGGCCTGGCACATCAGTTTATGTGGCAGTTGACACAGGAAGGGTGTGTGAGAAGAGCAGCTCTTCAAAGTAGGAGTAGCATTGCACTGGTTGAGCAACTGGCACCGTTCTGTGACCATCTGCACAGATCAATGCTACTCATCCTACCTGACCCTCAAAACAGAACAGTAGACTCTCATCTAGGAGCAAGGGGTGCAGCTCTGGCTTGGCAGTCTGCACCATCTACCCTAGTGGTAGCTGATGCCTCCACCCAGACAGAGCTGCTGAAGGGAGAGGTTGCAGTGCAGACCTCTGACTGCAGAAGGTGCCTAGATCTTTCTTCTGGGGTAGAGATAGGTGGTACATCTGCCTGAAAAGTATGTGCCCAGGTGGAGGACCTCCCGCAGCAGGTGGCTGAGCTGCAGAAGGCCATGAGGAGGCTGTGTAGCATCAGGGAGGCTGAGAAGGAGATAGATAACTGGTTCCGAGTGCAGTCTACAGTGGATCGACAGTGCACAACCAAACAGTGAAAAACTGCCCCACCAGCACACACAGAAGGGAAAGGGGCCAGTAACACAGAAGAATAAAAGCTTGTGACGGCAAGGACCAGTATAAGGAAGAGACTTCCCCTGAAGCCTGAGGTGCTCTGGCAGTACCGCTTCACTGCTCTGAAGAATGAAAAGACCCATTGCATCTGGAGAGGTGCTGGAGCTGAGTAAGGAAAACAGATCTGCTCCCTGTGTAACAATCAACACAACCAAAAAAACGTCATGAGCGTTAGTAGTAGGCAGCTCTTTTCTGAGAGGTACAGAGACACCCATTTGCTGAACTGCTGCACTCTTAGACAGGTGTGCTGCATAGTGGAGGCTTGTATCAGGGGTGTCACTTAAAGACTACCAAGCCTTGTACAGTCCTCTGACTATTATCTGCTGCTGTTGTTTCACATGGGCACCGGTGATACAGCTAGGAGCAGTCAGATTATAGAGCCCTGGGAGCAGCAGTAAGGGAGCTACCTGGAGAGCAGACAGCTTATTCATCAGTCCTCCCAGTCAAAGGGAAGGGGGTTGATAAGGCCAATCAAGTCTGGCAAATCAACAAATGGCTACAGGACTGGTGCTGCAGCCAGGGGTTTGTCTACTCAGACCATGGGAGTCACTTTGAGAAACCTAGTCTACTGGGACCAGATGGGGTCCACTTGTCAGAGAAAGGGAGGCTTGCCAAGCTCATGAAGAGGGGTTTAAACTGGAGTTGCCAGGGTATGGTAGAGCCTGGAGAAGGGCCACAGGTTAGACAGGAGAGCACCTGCAGTGCAACACAAGGAAATACCAGCCACTCCAGCCAAAGTCAGCTTCATCAGGGGCCCAACTTAAATGCCTCTATGCAAATACACGCAGCAAGGGGAATAAACAGGAGTTAGAGACATGCACACGCCTGCAGGGCTATGATCTTGTTAGCATCATGGACACATGGTGGGATGGCTCCTACGACTGAAGTGTTGGAATGGAAGGATACAGGCTGTTCAGGAAGGACAGGTAGGGGATACGAGGAGGAAGTGTTGCCCTTTATGTTAATGGAAGAGGATAGATTTAGACTGAACAATCTGGTCTAGTGTCCCTGGCCGTGGCAGGAGTGTTGGAACCAGATGATCTTTCAGATCCCTTCCAACTCTAACCGTTCTATGATTCTATGATTACAGTAGAACTGGAAAAGGTCTGGAGATGTGTGATAAAAATGTTTACAAATATCAAACAGTAGAAGGAACTATTGACTAGATGACAGCTTTCCAGCCCAGATAAGAGGAAAGTGAAGGGATTATATAAAGATATAAAAAGTCATGTGTGTCATAAAACAAATGCATAGGAGATGAGTATTATTAGAACTAAAGATCATCCAAAAATAGAAGAAGGTGGTATATAAACTATTTCTTCATTCAGTGTAAGTCCTCGGCATAGAATAGTGTTGATGCTGAAAATCTACATGGATTCAAGCACAGAGTGTGTGAATTCATAGAATCAAAGAAAACAACTGAGAAGTATTAAAAAGAGATTTCCATCCTGTTCAGAATGGACTTAGCCATCTCCTGTTACTAAGCATTGCACATCACTAGAAACTGCAGGAGACAGTCGTATAACCTACTTGTGTTTTCATGTTCTTCTCAGTATCTCACATAAATGCCTGCCAATCTCCATGTCACAGTTTTCATGTGTTTTTTAGTTTTTGATGTTAGAAACTGAGGCCCAGAGAAAGAAGGTGAATTCTCGAAGGTAATACACTAAATCAACATCAGAGATAAGGAAAACAAACAACTGTCTCCTGGCTGTCATCCTTGTGCTTCATCCCTGAGACAGAAATCAAGACTTACCTGTTTAATGGATCCGTAAATTATGACTAGATGCATTCATTTAAAAAAAAATAAATTAAAATATCACTAAAAAAATCTTTACGTGAAAAAATGGATTTTTAAAAATAATACACCACAGAGGGGAGAAAGTCTGACAGCAGGCATTATGTCTCATACTGTGTCTTGGAGTGTGTGTATCCTGCACACAAACACTGCCATGTATTTCTCTCTGTTTGATTAGGCTCAGCTGGATGCAGCATTCTTGATCAAGACACAATAAAAGAAATGCTCTTTTCTCTCCCTGTGAGAATAAAAGTGTCCCTTTTTTTCTATTCTTTCTTTGCAGCAGGTTCCTAAGTGGTCTGAACAAACCCAAAGGTCTTGGTTCCCTACTGTTTTGAGATGCCGAGTATTTATCTCAGCATACTCAGGTATGAAAAAATGTCATCTTAATGTTTCAGGATGATTCCTGTATTTCTTACTTTGCATGCAATGATTTCACATAACTCTAAATGAGGGGAAAAGCCTTCTTATATAAAACAATGTGAAGATAAGCTAGCTATACAGAATTCAAATCCCGGTTTTCATGATCTGAATGAAAGTGTTTGCACCTTACTTTTGTCTAATTTTTCTCTAATGAGCACTGGAAAGGCTGTGTTCATGATGACGTAAAACAGAATGCAATTGCTTAATAGTATGAAGAGAAGGAAAAGCCCATTACTATTGCTATCATTTTTGAACACAGACTGCTTTCTCTTGAAATACCACCAAGAAGAAAGATATTCCAAGAAGAAAGGAACAAAGACATGGCACTGTCTCTACAGAAGCATCTACTGAAGTAAATGGAGCAGGCTGCATATGACATAAGCTCAAATAAATGTTCAGATCTTCCTGCACCAATCAATCTTGTTATTTAATGATCATGCTTGCATTAAAAACGTTCTTACTTAAAAATAAGGTGAACTGTTGCAATTTCACTTATTAATTATGCTCATAGAATCATAGAGTCATATGGGGTTGGAAGGGACCTCTGGAGATCATCTAGTCCAACCCCCCCGCCGGAGCGGGTCTACCTAGAGCATGTTGCACAGGAAATGTGTATGTTTCCTCATTTTACAGTATGTGGCCATCTGCTTACAAAGTGCTGAGGACTTGGCATTATCATGGCAATATTTTCAGTAAAGAGCTTACCTTTTCCTCCCATAATAATACAAGGCAGTCTCAGAATGTCCTCATTGTTGTTACCTTATTTGCTTTGTTTGCTAAGGCCATAAACTTTCCAAGCACTTATTCTACTTTCTAAATGTTGTAATTCAGTGACCTTTATGGCTATTTCCAAATCCGATAGGCTCTTATTTTCATGGAGATAATTAAATTAACACATTCACATTTAGCTCTAACAGTCCCTCTGCTGGAAAGAAAATACTTTTCAACTTCAGCTCTAGTCTTAGTTACAAGTATGTAGGGAGTCATGTTAAGATTTGGACAATGATACTGTGGGTATTATTTATGTTTTAAAAATAAGTTTTATTGTGTTTGGGAATATTTATAGTTAATTCAGGAGTAAAAATGCTAAACCATCCCTCTTCTTGTGCTTCCACATTTTACCAGTCAATTTACATGGTCATCATTTCCCTTTCATAAGTGATATGGACATTTTGAAAAAAAAATCCTAAACCTTGACCTGGAAGAATTCAAAACTTCATGAAAAAATTAAATATGCATGATATGATAAAATGACAGAATAACTACATGATACTAATTTTACCTTGATTTTTCGTAATTATGCAATGCATAAATATCTGGATAAAGTTAGTCAAAATATTATTAAAATAATAAACTCATATTTCCCTCATTGAAAAAATTACTGAACTATGTTCCTGTTAGATATATCTACAGATGAAAGTGCATTTGTTCAGTGAAAAACAATTCTGTCTAAAATATCTCAACAATCCTTGTTTATATATTCTACAGGATCAATAATGAAGTGTAGAAAGATAGATGCTTCATTCAGGCCCGGATCCTGTATATCATGGGGATGTACAGCAGTTTTATCTCAGGTGTGGGAAAAAAAATCCCCCAACCATACAAAGGCCACAACTCAGATAAAACAGAACCTAAACCACAGACTATCAGAAGAGCACAAAAGAAGTATACAGCTCACTGGCAGAACTGATCAAATATCCATCAATTTCTGCTGAGGTTTTAAATGATCTTCAAGCTACAAATGGGACTGGCCTGGAACAGGGACGGGTGGCAAAGCAGAACTAGCCAAGAAAATGAAAAGACCTTACTGCTTGTTTCTGTCCTCACTGATATGAGAATAAAGATACTCACTCATGTTCTTCACTATGTTTAATAATCTCTCCTCCAAAGCAGGAAAAATCAGATTGCCAGTTTCTTCCACTACGCTTTTGTTTAACTTTTAGGCACATTTCTCAACATGTATCTTAGTATTTCTTTCTGAATTTTTGAATTCAAATAAAAATATACAAGGAATAAAGGCTGACTGTGCAACTATTCATGCAAAAGACTCTCCATTTGTCTTTTTAAAAGCTACTGAAGCACTCCAAGCACCCACTAGTCTTCAACTAGCCCCCCTCTAGACAAGGACTACTAACGGAGTCAGGTCCAAATGTCTGCAAATCACACCTCCCTTCTGTTCTGATGGTGGAAGGGGGATGACCACTGCTTTTGACAGGGAACACCTATAAATGGTAATTTTCCTAGAAGAAGGTATTCTCAGAGGAAGGACCTTGCTGAGGATCACTTGTTACCCATCTCAGAGATAAAGAAACACAAGAACATATGTTCTTTAATCACAGCAAATTCTGTAATCCTTTTTAAAAATAGTGGGAAGAGGTTGGAATTACCTTTTGAGTCAGAACTGCCCATCCTGGATTTATACATTGCTCTGGTCAGTGAGAATGTAACTCACTCTAAGGTCCAGGCCAACCTGCTGAAATGTACTCTTGCACTTTTTGAGTAACAACATTAATCAAGTTATAAAAATGGGAGCTGGTGAATAATACACTAAATTTAATTTAGAAGAGGAATTCAGGTTGCAAGAATGTTAAGCTAACTGCAATTTGACCATCACCTAGGAGCAGACTGAGACCTTCCTGGCTTCTGAAGGAGTACTAGGAACTGCAGTAACTGTAGCCTGGCAGCTTGGTGAAGGTGTTGGGGACCAGAAAACTTACTCTGTAAACTGGAAAAGGAAGGGCTTCTGCTCTTGCGCACTCAAGTTGTTTGTGGAGACAGGAAAATTCAACTGAAACAGATTAATTTTAATGAAAAGTTACAGTTTTAAAGAATATCTGCTATGTTGCGGAGTTTCCAGGCAGTTCTAATAAAAGTAATATTCATTTGGAAAAGACAAACCATATCTATATTTCCTTATTACAAGGCAATATTTGAAGAGGTTTTTCCCTACCATACCACACTGCAGTAGAATATTACATTCATCGTATTTCTGAACAATAGCAGACAGTCTCCAGATGTCTAACTTCTCACCTTGATCTGAACCAGAACTTCTAGTCCCAGAATTTGTGGTGCTATGAGGGAATTTGACTCTGAGCCAAGAAAATCAGTTTGAAACAAAGTGAAGCGTATGGCAAACTCCCACAGGAAGGAAATAAAAAGCTGGGACAGCCCTTCCCAGCCCATTTATTGGTCGGAATAATCCCTCTGAGGTTTTGGAAATGTTGCTTCACTAGTACCATATGTTAGAATACTGCAGACTAACAGCTTATGTGAAGAGGGAATAGTAACTTGACTCCAAACTTTTTCATGTACTTTACAATGAAGTTAGACTCCACAGGAATTCTAACACTTCTTTTGTCAATGTTTTCATTCTTTTCCTGACATTAATATCTGTGATTGTCTGTGTCAATTGCTTAGCTTAAGATTTTTGTCCTGTTCTTGGAGTTTTCAGTTCTGAAATTCTTATCATTATATGTCAAAATTTAAGACTAGCTGTCTGCTTTCTATCATGTAATCTTAGTATTTCCTCACATTGCTTTCTCTTTTAAAAACTCTTCCATAGGCTTATGTAAAGAGATTCAATATATGCTATAAATTTTATGACTTTTTATAAATACAAAATTAAATTAAGAATACTTTTTATGCCTCCAATCAGTATTTCTGATAGAAATTATTTTCACAGCAATAATGTGAAATAAATACATATCTGGTAATGAAATTGGAATGGCTGAAGTCCAGTCTGGGACTGAGCTTTTATGCAGCTGTCATTTCTGCCAATGCTTTTTAAAACAGCACCTGCCCAGCTTTACTGTACAGTCCTGATATGATCTGAGCATGCTGAATGAAATTTTCTTTTTTTTTTCTTCTCTCTTTTTTTAATGTATTGCTAAAATGAAGGGGCAATTTCCTTGGGTTTAGTTTGAAGGATTACTGATCTTCTGAAATTGAGGTGGAGAAAAAGACTGCATTGATTTTACAGCTGAGAATTAAAAATATAGAAATATTTACTCAAACATCAAGAGGTTTTGAAAGCAGAGCAACAGTTCATGTGAACACACATGAATAGGAAGAAACCTTTACTCCACAAATGAAGACAATTCTGTTCAGCCACAATCTTCTCACCTTTCATGAGGGAAATAAAACAGCCACGTGCCTCATAAGTGTGTGACATGAGTGCATCTACAAAAAATAATTTTATCAGTGGATACCAGAGGAGGATTTTTCTTTATCTAGCCATTCTTCTATTTGGTCTTCAGTGGAGACAGCTAATGCTAAATTTTGAAGCAACAAAAATAGTTTCATAAATAAATATTTTGCATAGTGCAAAAAGAAGTGGCTAAACCAGATAAATAACTGAAGTTCTTAAAGTAGAGCTGTTTAGCCTCTAGGAGACAAGGAGAAGGGTGATGGCAACAGGAACAGTGACAGCAGCAACGACGACTTATCTGTCTGTATGAATGCCTGATTAGGGGCCAGCAAAGAAGGTAGAGTCAGACTTTTGTTGCGGTATCCAGTGAAAGAACACCAAGCAATGGGTAAAAAACCTCTAAGGCTGGTCAAACATTGTAACAGATTGCTCAGAGGCATTCAGGATTTTGGGTTTGGGAGTCTCCATTCTTGCAACTGTTGAAAATCTAACTGGATGCCTGTCTCAGCAACCTGCTCTAGGTGACCCTACTCTGAAGAGAGCAGCTGGACCAGACAGTCTCCAGAGGTCTCTACCAACATCAAGTAATCCATGACTTCTGTGAAAATATCTGAGCTAATTTTTTCAGCTTTCTGCTCCTAGAGGTAGACCTTTGCATATGCTCAGAACTGCATTTACCCTTGACAGTCTGAAGAACTCAATAATCACAAACTCAAGCCAGGAGATAGTTGTTGCTCTCCAGTGACGTGTCTGGCTTGGTTGTGGCTTTGCTTATTAAAGATTTAAAGCATACAAAAGACACACCATTGACATCAATGCTAGCAAGTGTATTGACAGTGCTGTTTTCTTTTAAAATACTCTGGAAGACTGCTTTATCACTCCTTCCTACAAACTTAGTTTTATGCTTTCTTTGCCTATGAATGGGAGAGCTAGATTTAATATTAAAACACTTATCTCCCAAATAAGCACCTTTGTGACTAGGCATGGTTTATTTATTTAGGCACTAATACAGTTGAATTGTGGCAGCTCTAACGCTTTTTAGCCAGTGGAGATCTCAACAGATAATTTTGTAATAGACATATATGGATGTATTGTATATCTCGTGTGCACTCGTGTGCATGTTTAACACTTGGTGACAGGTAGCAAAATCACCACAGAGGGCTACTACACAAGCACATGAACTCACAAGAATCCTGTAATGTGTTTATATATTAGTGAAAAAAAAAACCCAAACCAAAACAAAAACAGATTAAAAACTGCGGAAATTTGTTGAAAAATATACCTTATTAGAAACTGTTATTCAGATGGGATTTTGCTAAGTATTTCCAAGTGGGATGTGGCAATTTAAGATGACACAAAGGTCACAAATATTGCAAGGTTCTATTACAAAAGACTATTTTTTTTCCAATTTTATAGGTACAGAAACTAACTAGTCTCATGTTGTTAGTGTTATCCGGATAATGAGGTCTGTAACCAGCGGTGTCCTCCAGGGGTCAATACTTGGCCCAGTCCTGTTTGACGTATTCATCAATGACCTGGACGAAGGGACAGAGTGTATCCTCAACTAGTTCTCTGATGATACCAAACTGGGAGGGCTGGCCGACACTCCAGAGGGCTGTGCCGCCATCCAGCGTGACCTGGACAGGCTGGAGAGCTGGGCAGAGAAGAACCTAATGAATTTCAACAAGGGCAAATGTAAGGTCCTGCACCTGGGGAGGAAGAACCCCAGGCACCAATATACGNACAAGGAAAGGATCAAAGAGCTGGGGCTCTTTAACCTCGAGAAGAAAAGACCGAGGGGAGACCTCACCTATGTTTACAAGTTCCTAAAGGGTGGGTTGAAGGATGATGGAGCCAGACTCTTTTCAGGGGTTTACAGCGATAGGACAAGGGGCAATCGGCACAAGCTGGAACATAGGAAGTTCCAGTCAAAAATGAGGAAGAGCTTCTTTACTGTGAGGGTGACAGAGCACTGGAACAGGCTGCTGAGAGAGGTCGTGGAGTCCCCTTCTCTGAAGATTTTCAAGACCCACCTTGATGCAGTCCTGAGTAATGTGCTCTAGGCAATCCTTCTTAGCAGGGGAGTTTGACTAGATGATCTCTAGAGGTCCCTTCCAACTCTGTCAAATCTATGTGAATCTGTGTGTGAATAAATAACATACAATATTTGAACAATCTTGTACCCTTAAATCTCCATTGCATTATGTTGTCGCTACATGTCACTGTCAAAACCAAACAAATAAAAATTTTGTTGACATCTATAATGGGCACCATTATCCTGAAGATAAGGCCCACCTTCATTGTTGCAGGGTTTTTTGCCTTTGTTTTGAGCAGTTTAATTAATTTTATGTTAAATAAAATAACTGTGTAAAATATAGGAGTGATATACAGAGAGCTATAAGCCATTTGGAAGAATGAAAAATTCTGCCCTCGTTTGAATATCAACTTCTATACCTGTGTGTGATATGTATTCATAGTACATAAATATAGGAAACAGACAGGAAATGCTCTAAATAAGCTTAGTGTATCAATGAGTAACAAACAGCAATACAATAGAAATTTGGGCAAATCTGCCATTTAGGTATCAAAAAAATACCAATGAAATAATTATCTGCAACAATGGTGTACTATGTATATGAAATATTGGAAATATTTATTTTACAAATGCTATAAAGATTCTTTTCTAATATGAAATTATTTTATCTTACAGCTACTAGGTTTCTAATTTTGCACTCAAACTAAAACATAAAAAAGGATCAAAGGATATGTCACATCCTGAAATAGTAAAAGAGGAGAAAAAACAGAAGTGGCAACTATTGAAGAAAGGGCAGATAAAGAGGCTGCAGGCATTTGTCAAATTTAGTTATCAGGACCTTTCAAATGTATCATAGTGCTCCAAAATTTGGATTTCTGTACACTTCTGTGATCCTGTTATCTTGTTTGGATCACACTTCTGTTTGAACTTGACATGAGTAGGAAGGCAGTGCTTGAACCTGTAAAGAGTGAAGAAATAATCACAATGAGCATCCCTTTAAATCTCCTGATTCCATATAAGTGATGAGTGATGCCTGTTCCAGACTCAGGGACAATTTTGCCTAATTATGCTGAACTACAAGAGTCACAAGGAGACCAGCTCTTTCAAACGTGTTAGGGAAACAGCCTTTCGTGATGGGAAAGGCAGCTTTTTTTTCTTATTTGTAGATAAGCAAGTACAGCACTCCTAGTAGGATCAATTTTTGAGTGTGCTTCATCAAAGCTGAAGGATATCGGTGTGCCACATTGTGTTTTGATATGAAAGACACAAAAAGCAAAAGCAGCAGTATAATAATAGCATACCAGAATATGTGTGTGTACATGTGTATGTATTTCTGATGCTTATCTATTGATATATATATCCATATGCAACACATGTATATTTAGTTATGTACAGATACAAATATCATTTGAGAAAGAAACAAACCACTGATTGTTATCTGAATTTTCTTTAAGAAGAAAGATTAAAGGAAGCTATGTAAGGAACTTTTCACTGTGACAGCGACACTTTTTTCTTTCTAAAATTCATTCTGGTATCTTAGTAACTTTTCATTTTATTATCTACCCATCTCTACCCATATCTACTGTGGTGCAAAATTTTAGACAAGAAGGAAAATGCTTTTTAGTAACTGCTGTCTCAACTAATCTGTGATTAATACATTTTCATGTCCAGAGATTCCTATTAAATAAAGAAGGACACACATTCACCACTAATTCATGAGTCAAGATTCCTGGGCACAAAGCTAGTAAACTTTTACACCAAGGATTAGCATGTGCAGAGTATTTTAAAGACTGTATAATTATAGTAGGTGCTCTCAGCAGACATTCCTTGACTGCTGGAAAATAAAAAAAGAACATCGAAGTGTAACATCAGTCGGTTATAAAGATCGATTGTATTTCAACCTGAAGCATATAACCCTTTTAGCAAGAGATCTTTTAGGCTAATAATGCTGAATCAGTGACATCTCACATACCTAATGACATCTCACATATCTAATGACTTGCCATGTTAAAAGATACAGTATTTTCCCAGTTGCAATTATAATGTTTATTTCTTTGTTTCCTTCCTGTGTTTACTATCAGTGGAAACACAGAAGTAGAGGTTCTTTCTAGATTTCCTTAGATATCTTAACCACACACCTTACAGCAACCATTGCAGCAGCAAGTATCCATACCCAGTTATAATCTTCAAAATAACAAGCTGAAGCATGATAGAAAACTCTCCCTCTACCCTTAGCTTTGAATCAGGGATGTTTGAACTACAACATGCAAGGAAATTTGCTGCCAGGCAAGATCAACTGGTGTTGACTCAGCCCCTGATTTTGCAACCTGACTTTGGCATACACTTCCTTTGACAGAAAAGGAAAAAGGATATTAAGATAGCTCTGTGCAATTAAAGATTCTCTCACATACAGAGAGGGACACACCTGTTTCATTAAAGGAAAAAAATAAAAGTACATTCAGTTGCCTATAGGAAGAAATTTTAAGTGCACTTTCACCTATTTCAGTAGCACAAATAACACCTCTTCTGGTGCATATAGGGCTATACTGTATGTGAATTTTGAGTATTAGAGTTCTGTTTAAAAGACTGGGCCAAGCTGGGTTGCCTGTTTTGCTGTGCTCACTTAGACTTGTGTTAAGAATCTTTTACATTGCTCTGGAGCTGTGAAAGAAGGATATATACAGACAGCATAAATTTCCTCTTAGCTGCCGCATGCTTTCTTCACTGTCAATTGCTAATTGCACAAAAGATTTCTAAGGTTATTGTTAAAATAAACGTGGATAATTTTGATAAATATGTAAGTGTACACAAATCCAATAAAGGGCTTGGATGATTATCAACTTCAAACAAAGAACTGGATGTAGCAGCCCTCCCCACTGTTTTTAGGGGCAAAATGGCAAAATGATATCTTACATCTATGTGACACTAATAACTTTATAGAGAAACTGAAAATTTTTCTAGTAACTACATTTCCAAACAACTAATCAAGGCTAGTGATTTCCTTCTAAAACATAGACAGAAGAAATTATGTCAGTGTCTTCTTCCTACTCTCTTTATAAGTGCCAGATAGATGCAGCTTTTGTCAAGGACTGAAAGACTTGGATTCCAAGTCCTTCTCTCCTTAGGGTCAACATGTCCTGGTGGGAAGAGAGCATCTTAATACTGTACAGTAGTAGAACACGCTATGTAACGTTCTTGTTAAAATTGGTGTGCTGTTTATAAAGGATTGTGTGATCCATGGACCAAAAGCAGCAGGAATATAACTGTCTAGCTTGGATATTCAATTGACAAAGTGGAGTCCTGGTTCTTGTTGCTGCTAGCACAATTACTTCTGATGTTTATCTGGCAGTTACTTACTGTAAAACTAAAGGAAAAGAGGCCTAGTCCTACCAATGTGCATTTGGAAGCACTACTAAACAGGAATGTTTTTGACATAGGGAGAAGTGAGTAGCCAGATACTGCAGGTTATAGCCATTTAATGAATGCTTAGAAGCAAATCAACAAATATGCAAAGACCTTTCTATGGGGACACACTTGTAAATGGATGGTAATTAGTATTTTATTTAAAACAAGATATGAATTCACATTCCAAATAGGACCTATCAGTCATCAATGGAATAAGTGTTCCTTTTTAGTGGCTTTTTTTTTCTTTAATCATTGTGTGTTACATTTCTTAACAGTGATTCCATGCATTGGTTTCTTTGTCAGGCTATTTGCTTTTTTAACAACCATGAGGTCCTACTTTGGGAACTTAAAGTCCTTCCTTGCACATGAAAATTAGTGATTATATGGATTCCTCAATCAAACTTCTTTCCTTTTTCTCTTCATGTGGTTTTTCACTTAAATTCAGGAGATCTGTGGCATTTTTCCCTTACTTTTCTAAAAAGGATGCTGGAATTCATAGTTAATAAAAAGCTGTATTTTTTGCACACTGAATCTTCTCATTTTTCATAGTCACCTATTTGTTTCACACAGCTGCAAAGAATTTATTCACATTGTATCTTAGAGTTACACACTCATCTCAGCTTTATTCATGAGGCTGACTTCAAGTATGACTCAAGCAGTAGTTCCCTAGAATTTAAAGCTAGGCTGTACCTAGTCTTGGGACAGAGATGTGAAGAAATAGGATACGACTCTTCCTTCTTTGTGTGTGGTTTAGAATTAAACACAGCAGTGATTCATGCTGAACTGAGCCTAATTATGCCACTCAGGGGGTGTGGGATGTTTGGGCAGTGATAGATGCTCCATTCCTTGAGTAAGTGAATAAGGATCAGTGAGGCAAATTTCCCATGTCCTGCTGACACCAATAATAGTGGCTACACACCCAAAGTTAGTAATCAGCTGAAAGCATTAATAACACAGTAATCTATTGCAGCAAATTACAAAAACTTCAGGAATAGCTGTGCTCCAAGAATTTTCATGTTTCCTCATTCCTTCTCATGGATTGTGTTGTTGCTTTATCACAATTTATTTGGTGCTATGCTTATAATTACAATTAAATCAACTGTGGGGTGATCCCTGACTCAGACATCTGTATGGAAACATGGAAAGTACATTATAATGGCAAGGAATACAGATTCTAGCCAGAGCCATTAAATGGAACAAAAGCATCTGTGAAGGTTGAGGAGACAATTAGATTGGGGTTCTGGCACAGGACAGGTCCCAGCTGCAGCTCTGCCACAAGCTGTCATGGCAGAAACATTCAACAAAGCAGAGAGACCGGGAGGCCATTCCAGATTGGACCTACAGAAAGAAAGACCGTTCCTCTCTTAGATGATAGCAAAAGTGCTTACCATGGACAGAGATTTGCTGTAGCATTATTTCCAACTGTACGCTTCTTTATTGCCTCAACAGCTGCTGGGAAAACAGTATGACATGGGAAGCAAAGGTAGAGAGGGTGAATTCAGCCTCTGAATGAGCTCAATTGGAAAGATGAGTAACAGTGTGAGACAAGGGTCGGTCTATCTATCTATCTATGTATCTTCATATAGATATCTCAAGAGCCATGAAGTCATGGATTAGCAATATCAAAACAGAGCAAAAATCAGTGGTCCTAATCCTTGTAAAATGTATGTTGTTGCTCATTTCCTGATCAAGAAGTTAATAATTATCTTTATCTTTATTTTTTATTCAGTAAGGTAATGACACGCAGACAAGTTCAATGACTTCTTTTTCAAAAAGCAATTCGTTCATGAGGAAGATGCAATTGTTTCAGCTCGTGGAAATTAAAGGTGATTAAGAATTGCATATGAGTTATTTGTGTAACTATTGCAGAAAAAGAAACTACCAGAATGGTTAGACTTAATAGAGGTGAATATAAAGTGCAGAAAACAATTATCCTGCTCTACTTCAGCCCCGAAGTAAAACATTACATTGAATCAGCAACCAACATTCCTGTATATAGGAGGAAAAAGTAGTTAACAGTTTTAGAATATAAAACCTTTGAAGTAGAATGTATAAGAACACCAAGAATATTCTGCTAAAATGATAACTAACAGAGAATGTGATAACTCTCCCTGGAAATATGTACAGGGACATATTTCAGAAAGACAGAAAGACTCATTAATCAGAGAACAGAACAGTAGAAATGGGCTTGGACTGTGGAAAGACAATCTTAGATTGGATAATAAACATATCTGCCAAAGTACAAGCTCAGTTAAAGGAAAAATCTTCCAGGATACTTAACACTGCTTCACAAGCCTCTCCATTTTTTTCATCTTACTAGTAGTAATAGCTTAGTGGTTTTCTTTTTTTTTTTTTTTCCTTATTTGTTTTATTTTTTCATTTAATTCATTTCCTACTTATGTATTTTATTAACTGCAGGCTCTACTTTTTGTTTGTTTATTTGCTTAAACCTGAGATTCCATCACAACCCCCAGCAGTCTTCACTATCACGTGGGTTAGTAGATCCAACCATACAGCTGGAGAGGTTCAGCCCAGTTGCTACATTAACCTGCTTTTACTGATCCAGTCCCCTTTCCCTCCCTCTTGGTGACAGGTCTCCCTTTGCTCAGGTTGAACAGGCAGCTTGATACTCTGCACTCATAAATGTCTTTATTGCTCTTAACTATCTTTAAAGAAGTATACTGGGCCCTTAATGCATAATAATAAAAGGGAAAATCCATCACCCCAGCAGAAGCTTCCAGAAATCATATAGGCAAATTTGTTCCACATGATCATCTTCTGAATGTTCTTCCAGGGAGCTGCAAGACCAGTCCCACAGGGGGTGGTATTAATTCTAAATGGTATTAAAAAAGTGGGTATAGATACTTCAGTGTACCTCAGCCCTTCTGGTGAATCCTTATAGTGGCAGAGGTATTAGTACATGTTCCTCACTTAACGATGAGTACAAGAGTTCATTTAGGTACAGGCCTTGCCTAGAATTAGATTTTTATCTCTAATCTTTATGTCCTCACTCCCAACATCAGGAGACTCTACACAGCAGAGCACAGTCTGACCTGCGAAGCTGGAAGCTGAGGGGCTACATCTCAAAATCCACCATGAAGTTCTGATTTCACACTTACTTGAGATCGCTCCACACCTTTCTGATTACAAAACTTCTTACTGTAAAGACATAATCTTGTGGGCTTCAATGGGTGGTTTACTAGGCTCTATTGCTCTACAGCACAACACCCTGGCTATCTGAGAATAACCTAAAGATATTAATATTACTGACATGTCTGGGAAAATGAGTTTACCAGTCTGGATAGTACAGAGGAGCCTGGAAGCCACAGGAATGTGTGGCAAATTATAGTAAATACTGGTGTTTAGTGATGCCCCAGTTCTGGAATAGGCTCTTAGATTACTCAGTTCCCAGCATCTGCTAATACATAAAAGAAATAAACAGGGAAAGTTATAATGGGGCATGTCAGCATATTTATACCATCTCCTCTGGCTAGTAGGAGGTTTCAAGCAAACTTTTTTGATCTTTAAAATTACTGCACTATCAAAGCTGGATCAGTGTTGAAACAGATTTTTAACTGTTATTTTTCAGGACAAACTAAACCTCTCCCCTAACTGTAAAATTAATAAGGAAGGTAGCACTGAAGGAATCTGCCGTGTGCTGGGGCTGCTGACATGAGTGGAAAAAAATTATTGCAATATTGCACGCAGAAGAAATTATTTGAGAAAACCAATTTTGTAGCTACAAAGCACTAAATGCCAAGTGAACATGGCTGAATTCTTAATTGCTTCTCAAAAAGTTTGTTCACTAGACAATAAATTACAGTAAAGCCTTCAGAAAAAAAAAGTCTGCTATGAAAGAAGATTAATTCTCTCCTAATAAAAGCTGTATTTCATTATAAATTTGTAAGTTTTGTCAAGTCCAAATAAACTTCAGTCCTTAAGGGGGATCTAGCATTAGAGATTAAAATCTAGAGCTTTATTATAAAATTATGTGTTACAAATAGCTTTTAAATAATTTGATATATGGGCTGAATGACTTACCAATGATTCAACATCAGGTAGTTCATAGGTCATCTCAGATGTAACAGATGTCAAGTTTGTTTTTTTTTAAATTTTGTGCTGAAAGCAAGGCAGCTTCAGAGTAGACACAGTGACAGCAGACGCAGACTAGCCTGATGTACTCCTTGCTGCCTTTGTCTCTGTCTTTACCATCCAGGTCTCACAGGCTTCTCCATCTAGAAGCAGGGCTCAAGGAGAATAATACGCAGCACTGAATTAAGATCAATTACTTGGCCCATATCAATCCCCAAGCTGCATTCAAGGAAGCCTAAATAAATGATTCCTGCAAGGCTCCTTTCTATCATCTTAGAAAGTTCATAGAGGTCAGGAGATTTCCTTGATGACTGGAGAAAGCAAATATCGCACCCATCTTCAAAAAAGGCCAGTCCAGGGTCCATGATTGAGGGGAGGCAGAGGATGCCAATCACCTTAATTTCAGCGAGGCTTTCAACATGGACTACACAATACTCTTATATCCAAGTTAGAACAATACTATTCCAGTGCGTGAACAACTAGATGGGAAAAAGCTGGTTGGATGACTGGGCTTAGGGAGTCATGGTTAATTGGTCCTAATTTACCTGGAGGCCATAACATGTGGAGCAGCAAATACTCTGGGAACTGTTCTGCATAACATCAGTTAACTGGGCAGAATTCAGTGTAGGGCCACCACGATGACTTGATGTTGGAGCACTTGTCCCGTGAGGAGAGACTGAGGGAGCTGGGCTTGCTCAGCCTGGAGAAGACAGCTTCAGGGGGACTGAGCAGTGGTGTGCTATCACATACTGGGAGGTTTATATCCACTTTGAGTATTCAATTTTATTTTAACTTAATAATTGTAAGGATTTTATCATCTAAATGCCTTAACTTTAGAACATGCAGTTAAGAAAAAGAGGGAAAGAAAGTTGTAAAACTAATGACAGCAAACTCTACTCATTTTATCAAAAAAAACCCAGGGCTTTTTCATATGTTAATTAATTGGATTAGAATGTGAATGGGGTAAGTAATAATACTGTTTTGACAGTGAGTGATAAGGAGATTTTGATAAAATATTTATGAGATTGTGGTTTTTGACACCAATGATTGTGACTGAATATTTTTAAGGTCATCATGACACTGAAGAATTTTGACAAGATATTTATGAAGGCAATGTGATCCTAAAGATGGATGTAGATATGGAAGTGATGTAAATTAGACAAATTCATGAAAGGCAAATAGATCAAGGGCTATTAAGCACAAAGATATCAATTGTAACTCAAGAAGTAAGACAGTTTAAAGCTGGGAAGTTTTACCAGAGAAATATCACTACCTGCTTGTGCTTTTCTTAAACTGTTTTTTTAAGGACCGTACAATTATTACAGATTAGATATAAGGAAGAAATTCTTTACTGTGAGGGTGGTGAGGCACTGGAACAGGTTGCCAGAGAAGTTGTGGATGCCTTATTCCTGGAAGTGTTCAAGACCAGGCTGGATGGGGTTTTGAGCAACCTGGTCCAGTGGGACGTGTAGAGGGGGGTTAGAACTTGATGATCTTTAAGATCCCTTCTAACCCAAACCATTCTATAATTCAGTGAAGAGAGGATATTATATCAACTGGAACTTTGGTCTGACCTAATATGTACATTCCAAGACACAAGATACAAAGGTACCCTATTCTGAGATAATATAACTGCCTCTAAACCTAAATGAAGATGTGGATTAGGTAATGAAGGTAACAAGCAATTCCTCTTCAGAGCTTTCCTGAAAATGTTCCTTCTAAAATCTGTCAAAAATTTTCTTTGGCCAAGACAAAAAAATTTGAGCTCTGACACTGTTAATAAGTTGATGGCAAGATTTTGCCTTGCTTTTTTTTTTTTTTAATTTTATTTTTAATTTCAGATATAGAAATGCCAGCTCTTTCTCTTCTTTCATGTAGCAATTAAAATGTGACTGGCCAGAACTACAACCTAAACTATGGAAAATATTAAACTGAAAAATATCAAAATAAGTTTTTTTTTAATTTCAATAAATGCTTTAGTGGAGACTTTTCACCTCTTTTAGATATCAGGATGCCAATAATTCCATTAAAAATTTGAATCTAGGGAACTCATCTTAGTTTCTAAAAGAAAATAAAACTTTCTCTAATTTTGATCTTTGGTCTTTTTTAGGACTGTAAACATTTTTTTTTAATAATCAACCAATAGTTTTAAGGAAAGAAATGACACACTAGTGATTATATTTATTGCAATTGCCTCAAAGAAAGACAATTGTGTGCAAAAAATCATGAACTTTTGACTGTGATAGGAAAGCGAAGATGAGGTATGTGAGGAGATTAATTAATGTGTTGAGAAAACAATGGGGAAGGATGGGTTTTAAAATCTTCACTTCTAGTGTGGTGGTTTGCCCTGGTGAAGTTATGATTAGCATCTTGACCCTACTGAAATTAATAACAAAGACAATTCAAATAAATAATAGATTTCAGCCTTATTGTGATGTCCTAGTGTCTATGCTTTTGGCACAGGCAACCCCCGCCTTGGCAATATGTATAGTTGTCCCAGTAATGGAAATTCATCGCAGAGTAATGTGTTCATGTAAAGTATCCTGGGAATAAAACAGCCTCACTGTATTAGCACATCACTGTAACTGAGCACTGAAACCATGCTAGGAGGACTGTGGCAAATCATATGGACTTCTCTCAGTCTGAAGTTACAAAAAATAAGGTTCTATACATTGCATCCAAATATTCAGTTTGCTCATGCCTTACATGTGAACTCTTAACTGCTATATTCGTTTTTTACAAACTCTTCAAATATCTTTTAACTGCAGTGAAAACTCTAAATACATAAGTAATTAGTAAACAAAAAGAGTTCTTTCTTTAAGGACATGAAATTCTCTCCTAGAAAAATATGCCACACAGGTAGAAAAGATACATATGTCCTGAAGGACTATTCTTCTATGGCAACAATTATTATTTCAAAGTATTACTTTGATAATGAAGACAAAACAAATGTTGCAAGACCATATATATAAATGCAACAAAAGTACTAACTTATTTGTATCCTTGAGATAGCAAACAGCAACCAGGGAAGGATGACAAGACAATTCAGGAACTAAGGCACAAGCCTCTAAAAGATTAATCTTGTCCAGCTTCAGGCATTTAAAAGTTAGGTGTATTGTCTAGCAAACTGTCTAGGCTTTAGATCCAGGAGAAAAATCCTTGTGTCTTTGTCACAGACACATCTATTTTAGAGCGGCATCAATCACCTTCTTACTAAAGTTAGAAGAGATGAATCTTAACCTTCTTGTGCAACTTTAGGGAATTTTTTGGTATTTGCTCATATTAGATTTAGAGCTATACAGTCAGGATAAGATACATTTTGTCTTAAAAGATCAGGGTAAAATATGTTAAAATGTATGAAATATTAATATAAATATACCAATACTTCCAAGTGGAAATGAGAGCTGTTGTTAGCACAATCCTGGCCTGTGCGAGCAGATCCAAATGCAAGAATAAAATTAGTATCAGAGGATGTGATGATACCAGCTGTGATTTCGACACTTTTGTAGTTACACAAATGCAAAATGAGTGAACTCTACTAAGGCGAAAAATAAAATCCTTACATTCATAACAGGCTACCTAGCTCTTATACTGCCTAAGGAAATATGAAGTTGATGGATGATGTAGATTTTTGATGGCAGATGAATTGCCAATATTTTCATTCTAGATTATGCTTCCTAAGTAAACGAGTAATGTCACTGACTCATCTCATCAATCCTGGTAGTGTGATGGAACTGGCCACAGCAGGAACTAATTTGTTGAAATTTTGAAATTTTAAAGTTACACCTGAAACAGGTTGTGCTCTGAGATATACAACTCCCACTGACTTCTGTGATAGCTGCTTCTGTGCTTTGAGGAAAGAACTTTCCCAAGAAAAAAGATTTTTTATGAATTGTCTGTGGAGACATAAGTTAACTAATCTGTGTCTTTTATATACCTTTTCAGTGTATGATATGATCAGATAGCATCTAATTCAGAAGTGCTAGAAAGCAGAAAAAGGTCTGAGAAAGTGTATATATGGTGCATACTAGTGCTTTCTTTTCATCTTCTCTTCCTCTCAGTGTTCTCCTGATTTAATTTTAGTAATCAAGACATGATCACCAGAAATCTGAAGAGATACATTCACAGGCACCTTCTAGAGCAGACTTTCTCAATAGCATGTTTCTAGGTACACCATATATTCACTCTTTCAGAAGAAGCAAAATAAAGAAAACCACCCCAAGTAATCAAAACTAACCTATACAGTGAAGAAAGTCTCCCAATTCTTTCTTTTGACCAGCTGAAGACTGGTTCACAGAGAACTTGCAGTTTGTGCCCATTGACTCTTGCCTGTCACTGGGCACCACTCAAAGAGCCTGGCTCCATCTTTTTTTACACCCTCCATTCAGGTTTTTGTACACATTCATGAGTTTCCCCCTGAGCCTTTTCTTCTCCAGGCTAAACAGCCCCAGCTCTCTCAGCCTTTCCTTATGTAAATGAGACCCTCCAACCCTTAATCACTCAAGTCTCTCCTGTAGCTAGATGATTCCCTTGTACAGTACAGCAGCCCTTAAGCAATCTTGTGCTTACAAACAGTCCCCAGACTCTGAAAAAGGGAAAGAAGTCCTCTAAAGAAATCACTGGCATCATGACCTGATGGTTTGAATCAATACAATGCAAGATGAAAGAAAACTTCTTTAGTCTTTTAGGGAACACTCTCCCATGCACTCACATTATAAAGCTCTCCTATATATTACAGACAAGAAATACATGTCATATAAGCCTCTGTTACTACTGTTTTCTGTACAGTTTATCTTTCAACTATTGGCTGGTTTTAAGTACATGGGATTTCACCTAAGAGAGTGAAAGTACATAAGTATTTTCATTTCTCTTTTTATTTTTCTTTCCTACTTACTTTTTTTATCTGTTCCATTCCATCATCTGACTGTTTACTACAAAATATTCCCAATTATTCCCTCTCTCATTTTACACAATCGTCTCAGAATGTCTCCAGTCTTTAATGTCACACTTCCACCTCCATTTGCTGTTAGCAGTTTCCCTTAATTGCATTTTGCAAAAGAAAATGAGGGCTTTTTTTTTTCTTTCATGAAATGCATGCAATCTACGCTGGATAGGGACAAAAATCAATGGCTGCATTATGTCATATAATCCTTAACACCATGAACACTGATGTAGATGATAATTTTTGTCTGACCAATAACTAGTTGAACCATGATCCAGCTGAGGCTATAAAAGTAAACCTAAATAAAAAGAATTTCACATCTTCCATTAAATTAAAGCTCTCAAAATGAAAATCCTAGGACTTAGGGTCATTATATGAATACTTGATACTCTCTGAAGGAGTCAGAGTTTATAAAGTAATGAATGAGACATAAATAGTATACACTAGTTTAATCTGTGGCAATTAATCTTCCTCCAGTATTTTTCATGCTCTTTAATATGAAACTGTACCCATATTATTTAGTCTGAATCCTTAAAGTTCAGAAGCATTTCTCAGCATGATTAAACTGTGAAATGTGTTTGAAACTAATTGCTTCTGACAACCGCCATTAGATGCATATTTGCAAACACATTTTATAACTCCTTAATGATGAGAAGTTCTTGTTATCTTTTGAACTTTTGCGCTCTGTTGTGAGCAACAAGGAAAGGCACTTTTATTTTAACTGTTTAAGTGCTATGCAAGAGGACAAGTCATGATTACAAACTACTGCTACCAAAGGCAGCAGTACAGGTCAAGCAGAGTGTGCTGCTTGATTGTATACATTGATGCTAACTAGACTACAAGAAGTAGGAAGAAACAACATCTACGTTTTTACAGAATACTGTTTAAAGACTTGCTCAAAGTCTAGAAATCCCATTTTTAATATTGTACATGTAAGATAAACCGTTTTCCTGTTTTGCTACTAGTTAGAAAACTAATAATTCAGAACACATTATATTATGATTTCTCATGAAATGATTATATACCTTTTGTCAGATGATGCAGCAGACTACAGAATGCATTATGGTAAACATGCACTGCAATTAAATCACCAGACGCTATTTCTCAAATGAAGCAATCATGCACTTTATTTTCTGAACGGGAATTTTTGTACTTTCCTAATCTCCTGAACTGGTCCTGTAGAAGACTAAGTGGTAGAGTTATTTTATGACCTCCTCATATTTAACAGTTAAGGTTTGTTGACATAAAGTATAAAGCATTAAAAAAATGCCAACAGTTATCTCCCAACAAAATTTAAAATTTAACTAGTAAATGCAGACAAGAGGTAGAAAAATGGGAGAATAATAATTGATATTGAAATTATTTGAGCTAAAGCTGAGAAAAAAAATGTCAACATTTGAGATACAAATAATGAATCACTCTTTTCAGGTCTTTTTCTCTCTTCTTTGGCTCTAGGCAACTTTGATTAAATCCCTTACTTTTATATGACATTCTTTAATTGAGATACATCTTATTGAGTGATTTCCCCTAAATCAGGAAGTTCCTGTTTTCACCAAGACTTGGTTCAATATCTAATGCAGTCCACTTCCTTAGTCTTACAACTATGAGTCATATCTCTTTACAGTGATGAAGGAATGGAGTGTCCGTCATCACAACTCCTGTTGAAGCTAAATTGCTCTACAGACAAAGTAAAGATCATTATATAAAAAGTATTGGTGACAAAAGAAAGCAAAGTGAACCTTTTTGTCAACGTGCATATTATGAACCCAGTCAAAACAAAATGAGTATCCTTGCCTCCTAATTTTCAGAGGCTTTTTGCTAGGTTATATCAAAATAAATTTTCTTTGGAACAAGCAAAGATAACCCTCAATGTAGAGAAAAGTATTTCAATTCCAAGGTTCAAGTCCTATCTATAGATACCTAGGCTATTCAAATAAAGTGAAGATTTCAACAGGAGAGATTTATCTCCCCTCCTCTGCACAGGCAATTCTTGAAGTAAGTAACAACTGTAACGAACTTGATGAAGAGATATTTCATACCCTCATTATGCTCTCATTTTCTATGGCTTTGCAATCCCTATATAGAGGAACATAAGTTAATTTTAATATAATGCTAACACTAATATCAGAATCTACTTAAAACTACTTTTCACTTTTAGACTTTCATTAAATAAGTCGTTAACATTTTGGATAAAATGTTAATGTCATCACCACTAAAATATTTTGTCCTATATGAATCTGAATTTATTGTGTATAGATGTGAATTTTTCAAATGGCCAGTGTCTGATCACTGATTCTAAAACAAAATTTTGTTGAGTACAGAAAGTTTTCTGTGGGTACAAGAACTAGTGAAGCCCAAATTATTTATTTAGATATCTCTTTTTCTGTCTAATTGGATCACAATATCCACATGCTCCTTCTTCTAAGATTCTTTCTAAACCTCTCACTTACTTTCACATGGTGTATCGACACCCTCCTTCAACCCAGACTTAGTTTCTCTTCCTCCTGTATTCCTGATGCTTATAACTTATTTCATTTCTGTGTTTGTCTTTGTTTCAGCAAGGAAGTAAAGAAATGTGGTACGGCTTCTCTTTAGAATTGTATGAGCTAACTAGTCAGCTGGTATTGACAAAGATCACCAACCATCCACCCACTAATGAATAAAAGCTGAGTTCTTTGGACCATTTCTCCACAGCAACATTAATACAATCTTTTCTTTCTAGCTATATTTTATGAAATCTGTGGGAACTGGTATCTCTGAAACTTATACACTAGTTCGATTTATTTGAAATGGAAAATATATAAAGTGTCAGACAAACAGATACTAGTAACACAATCAGACTAAACTAGTTTATATCTTACACATAAACTAGCGATACATGGTCAATCAGGCTAAAAAACCCCAAACCCCACCAACAAAAAAACCCCAAACAAGCACAAAACCTCCACAAAACAACAAGCCCCACCCTCCCACTCCCTGAATTCCCTGCTTTCTAATCGTCTTCTTAAGACAATTAGAAGTCAACTTAATAAGACATGACAGGTTTTGAAAATTGTCATGTATCTGGAGAAAATAATTTCTGTGGTTGTTTCAACACAATGGAATCACAAAAAATACAAAATGTTGTTTGGAAGATTCCCATGGGACATGACCCTGGAGGCAAGAGGTGCCCGAAAAAGCTGCTTAATACTCAAGTATCACCTCCTATGAACAAGGAGCTGGCTATCTTATGTTTGAGTTGGACAAAACTCAGACATAAAAAGGAATATACAGAAGGAAGAGACCAGAGGGAAAGTGTGGAGCAAGGAAAATATACTGTTGATGGAAGATGATCAAGCTGAGAATACTCAAGCAAACTGGATATATATAAGTCTATAGGCCCTGATAGGGTGCACTCATGAATGTGGAGGCAGCTTGCTGATGTTACTGTGGGGACATTCCCGATAATCTTTGACCAATCATGGTGATTGGGAGAGGTGCCTGAGACTGGAGGAAAGCAAATGTCACTCCTATCTTCAAAAAGGGCATGAAGAGGACCCGGAAAACTACAGGGTGGTCACTCTCACCTCAGCCTCTGTGAAGCTGATGAAGCAACTAATCCTGCAAACCATTTCCAGGCACACGAAGGACAAAAACATACTCAGAAGTAGTCAGCATGGATTCATAACAGGATATATGTGAATGTGTACAAATATCTGAAGGGAGGTTGTAAAGGAGGTGGACCCAGGCTCTTTTCAGTGGTGCCCACTGACAGCACCAGAGGCAATGGGCACAAACTGAAACACAGCAGGTTCCCTGTGAACATCAGAAAACACTTTTTCACTGTGAGGGTGACTGAGCACTGGCACAGGTTGCCCAGGGAAGTTGTGGAGTCTTCATCCTTGGAGATACATAAAAGCTATCTGGACATGGACCTAGGCAATCAACTCTAGGTGATCCTGTTTGAGCACAGGAGTTGGCTGAGATGACCTCCAGAGATCCTTTCTATCCTCAACTGGGATTTCTAAACACATTCACAAAAAATGACTAACTGCTTTCTAGCTAGACTTACATTTTTTCACTTTGTGCATGAAAGAGTTTCTTCAGCAGAGCTATGATTATGCATGCATTGTAGAAGCGATGTTTAATAAGAGGACTTTTGGGGATTATTTTCTTGCTGTAAAAATAGGATTTTCTCTTCATTGCTGTATATTATACACAGTTCTTAATTGGCACTGAGACATGTAAATATACTGTCATCTGTAGGCTGAAACAAAGCATATGATTTGACATATGCAATTGCACGAGTGGAAACATCACTTATTAATGACTACCATGTGATAGCCCCTCACAACAGAAATACACCATATTAGTAGCTGCATCTTGCTCACCAAACAGAGTTCTTATTATACCATTATTAACAGATGCATTGGGATCCACATAAAGAGAAGGAAAGATATGATGTAATACAGTCAAAAAATATGCAATTAAGCATCTACTATTGAAGAAAAAGTATCACTAGCACAAAAATATTAGTTTTCCAGACAGATTTCCATACTCAAAATTTTCATTAGTACCTTACTGTCAAACCATATGAACTTTGTAAACTACACTCAGTACTTCTGTGCATAGTTATATATTTGGTGAAAATGCAAGACAGTCTGGCCTGTATGACTTGTATGTATGAGGCCTTTATCTCATGTGCAGAATTTTTATCAAGCAGTCCAGAAAAACTAATCTAAAAATCTGTAAACCAGAATAGTAATTGTCACTGTGGGCTTTGAACTACCTGTCTAGTAAAAGATCATGAATGTTCCTTTCCATCAGTGACTGTGCTTAAGCATAATTTATAAGCAAAGCACTAACTTCGTCTGTCTTCTCAACATGGAGCCCTAAAGGTGATAGCAACTACCATCTGTTTCATTTTGTGGGCCTCACCAAGATGTAGTTCCTCTGGGAACCTCCTAACTTTATTTTTTATTCTTATTTTCCACTGCTTCTAAGACACTGTTTTGTACTGTTTTCTTGTTTTTCACTCCATTATTTGCTGTGAAAATCTTGTCCAAAAGCAGTATACAAACTTCTGTCTTTTTGCTGGTTGTTTCTTTGTGAGCCACTCTGGCATT
Source organism: Arenaria interpres (assembly GCA_013399435.1). NCBI lineage: Eukaryota > Metazoa > Chordata > Aves > Charadriiformes > Scolopacidae > Arenaria > Arenaria interpres. Next base: position 33,625 of record VXAK01009125.1, read on the forward strand.
TCCCCTCTGTCTTGTTTCTCCTGTTCATGTCCAGTAATTTTTACCCCACTCTTCCTTCACCATCTTTTTTCTTCTATAAGCCATGTTTGTTGGTTTGGGGTTTTTTTTCAAATTTTTTTCCCCAGTTTTTTTTTTCCCTCCACATTTCTTCTTGTGTTATTACAATTGTCTTTATTATTTCCTTCTCTTCAATGATTTGAAGCTGTAGTTGTATTGCCCCTCTATCAGTCTTCCTGGAACACTCTTTGTCAGTTAACTTCCTTGCTTCCTTCCACCGGTATTACCAAACAGAAGAATTAACATAACAGACCTCCATGTATATCCATCCTCTTCTTGTCTCTTATTTTTGACATCTTTGTTTGAGAAGACAAGGAGTTCCATGTCAGTGCATTCTTGCCTTTGTTAAGAATATGCCAATTCAAGGAATAGCAAGTCTGACAGCCTGCCATAAAATAATCAATCAGATCTAACCTCCTACAGATATATATTTTATTATTCAAATAGAAATAGTGCTCAAGGGCCCTGAATCCTCAGTCTTGATTGTACTGAGCTGATTTTTAGGCCAGACAGTCTAAAAATACAGTCCTGGTCCCTTCTATGAAGGCCCATAAAGATGAGCATCACAGGAAAGTAAAGGACATGGAAACATATTACAGGCAAATATAAAAGCATATACTTATATGCTCAGGGTCAGTCTGAAATAAAAGTCAAAGATAACAGACCTCTTTAGCACAGTCAGACTTTCTTCTTGGAGACACCTTGTGCTACAGAGAGGAGGCAGAACTCTCAGCAGAGGAAGCAACCAGAAGAAAAACCCTTTAACACATTTAATACAATGGCAAGTACTTGTGGTTCTTATGTTGCTAGCTCAGCCTGCTTCAAATTGCGTCTAGGCTAACAGTAGATAACCATTAAAGAACAGGCTATTTGCTACTGTGCAACATAAAGTGCCAATACTTCCACTTCTCTACTTTTCTAAGTAAGGACTCCCCATTCAAACACTAATGTAAGAAAGGACACGGCCAGTGATACTAACACTAGTAAAAATAATAGTGTACTGCCTAGAACTAGGACACATCATGGTAGGCACTCTACTGAAAATGGGGGGAAAAAAGATGTTTCCTTGCCCCAAAAATGTTACTCTAAACATGAAGGGCTGATAGGCAGAAATTAAAAGAAAAACAGATACAGAGAAATAAAAAAGGCCAAATTAATAGGTAGTAGAATAAAACAACAACTGTTTTGCTGAGGCAATAGAGAAAGTTAGCTTTCTGGATGTATAATCTCATAAAACTAACTGGTCAGAGGTGAAAATCAGTCTCTTGGTGATGGATAATAATTTTCAGATTTTTTTTTCTTATTTATTTCTTTTATTTGTGACTAAGAAACAGGAGCTTCTCTCCTTCAAAACACAAGGCTACATTTTAAAACCATAATATTCCAGATGTTTTTGCAGGTTAATATAGAATTGCCCCTTCTCTTTCTGTCACAGCCTTGCTTCTGTCACATCTGCATTTATCCTAGCAGTTTTGCTGTGTTATGTGGGTTGCATGATGGGCATATATCCCAGCTGTCAAAGATATGCTAGTTACACTGCTTCAGAATCTAGCAAAGGTCCTTCAAACAAATATTGCACCCGAGTTAGCCAAAACTCCTCAGGAATCCACTACCATATGTGTTTAAAGGTATACGTATGACTCTTAATGTTTTATTATCATGTTTTCTTGATTTCTCAGAAATGGGCTGGTGCTGTTCTATTCCGTTCTGTTATTTGTCCTGTGTTGGTCTGTCTCACACAATCACTGTTTAGTAATCTTCCTTTAGTATGAAAAGAAAACAATATGTACTTTCATGCCTTTATTACTGACCAGCAGACATATTGTAAACTGCAGCTGTCTTATATATAAGTAAATAATAATTAAAAAAAATGATCCAAGTAATACTTAACAAGAAAATCAGTTTAATTAGATTCTTCCACTTAGTACATCCAGCTAATCAAAACTACATTGCTATACTGTAGAAAATTAGGTATGTAATGTAAACCAAACCAAAAATTACTGTCTTCTGCAGCTCAGTTTTGATTAGGAGTGCCAAGACTTTATGTGGATTGTCATTAGGGTATTTCTAGACATTTCCAAACTGAAATTAGCACATACATAGTATGATCAGATACTGAAAAAAGCCCATATATAATACAACCAGGAGGAGTTTGTGAGATTCAGAGGACATTTCTGGAAAGAGGGATAGACTGTATGCCTCTACAGTTTTTTTCAGACTTGATCACTAGAAAAGGAATATTAGCCAAATGAAAAACCAAGACAGATGACCATTACCAAAAAAAATTATTCTAGTTCAAAGGTTCCTGTTTGGAAAAGCATGGTGGCACTCCACACCAGTGAAGAAATCTCTTCAAAGACACTCTTACAAGCCCAGTGACTACAAAATACTTACCTGAACAAAGGGAAATGATTAGAGGGCTGGAATGAAGGGGAATGACCCAGATAACTGGAACACTTATACAATGAGGACAAGCTGAGTCCCCAGAGTGGGGAAAGAGAAGACTCTGGGAAGAACTTATTTCAGCTTTTCAATAGATAAAGAAAGCATATAAGAAGTACAGAGAAAGACATTTTACCAAGGACCATAGTGACAGGGCAATGACCAGTGTTTTTAAACTGAAAGAGGGTAGGTTTTTGTTGGAACAAAAGGAAGAAAATTTGAGGATGGTGAGACACTGGAAGAGCTTGCCCAGCAAAGCTGTGGATGCCCCATCCCTGGAAGTGTTCAGGGTTGAATGGGGCTTTGAGCAACGTGATCTGCTGAAAGATGTCCCTGTCTGTGTCCAGAGGGTTGGACTAGATGACCTTCAAACGTCCCTAACAACCCAAAACATTCTATGGTTCTATGATGCTATGACAACCATGCTATTTCTCCTGTATGGACCCCATTGTTAGGCCTGGTGTAAAGTCGAAACAGATTTAAGTATTCCAGTACCCAAGAATACAATTTCAAATCTTTGTGTGCTCTAGTCAGCTCTTAAAACAGGATTTTCCTGCTAACTCTTACCAATTTTAGCTGTATCTACTCTATATTCTTATGTCTTGATGTAGCAAGCTACCACTGGAATTTGTTTCATGACCTTCCCTGGCATCTTTAACCATAGAACTGATTTATTCTGTATTTACTATTAATAACTCATTGGAAAATTTCAAATGACATGAAATTTAGCAAATGTCATGGACATTTTCTCACAATCCTTTACTGGTCAACAGAAACAACTGAGCCTCAGAATTATTTCCTACAATTCATGCAGCCAACACAATGAAAGAGTCAGTTTGAACTACAAGGATCACACCTGTTATGCTTGAGAATGGAATGTTTATGGATGGAAAGGCAATATGCTCAGACAAATTCTATGTTAAACCATTTGGTGTCTTGGAAAAATGAAGAGTATGTGAAGAAACAATTTCGATGGAGAAGTGTATCCTTATGAATAGTTCTTTAAATTGATCATTAATACACTCTTAAACTTGAGTTACTTGATTAACAGATACCAGTTGTATACAAGATAACAAGATCAACAATACACTTAACAGGACTGAAGTTGAACAGCTGTGCTTTTTAATTTTAGCCCTCAGTCTCTACTCTACATTCTGGGTGTCAGTATTTGCAATAGCGTAACCCAGGTTGCCAATGCATCACTTCCAAAGACTTCTGAGATTTCATTAAATACAGTTTTATTGGTATATGTATGGTAAAACTGCAAAGAGATAAACGAGGGAAAAAGCACAGAAATAGAAGGACAGAAAATAAAAGAAAGAGCAATGAGCATGCATTTCTTAAGTTTGTGCTGCAGGTTCTGTCCCAATCTCTGATGGATTACTTTTCTCAGCTCACCCTAGGGCAACTGGAATTTATACTTGCTCTGTAATCTGCGGTCCTGTGCATTTTTCTGTACCTATCTGACACACAAATGTTGAAGCAGTATTTGCTGTTTAGCCAGAAGTAGGAATTTGAGGAATTAATGCTACAAAGAAGCAGAGAACAAAAGAAAGATACAGCAAAAAAGGACTACACTAGTATCTAGTGTTAATTTTTCAATACTATACAATAATTATTTAGACAGCACTTTTGATATGCAAGTATCCTAAGATGCCTTAAAATAAAATCAATAAAACCAGCCACAGCAATACAGGGTATAATTAAAGGGAAAACTTCAGACCAAACTAACCCTATGAGTAAATGAGCTTGAAGATTTCTGAAGCAAATGGAAACTCAGGTTCCAGAAATGAAAGAAGACCTTAAAAAGGACTTTTGGGAGGTACTGTTGTCAAGGCATACCTGTATGTAATATGTAGGTGAAAATATGGGTCTAACAGGTATAATGCATAAGCCATAAAGGCACTCTATAAAATTATAATATCAACCTGAAAAATAGCTTGGAGACAAGAATGCGATATGGCAAAGCCCTGATTAGTCAATCATTGTTTACTGACAGTGTCTCTTCTCCAAAATCAAAGCATTATGTCTCAGTCTGTAATGTGTTTGTTTGGTTTTTTGTTGGTTGGTTGGTTGTTTTTTTCCTTTGATCTCAGCTCTGTCTCCTATAGATAAACAGTTTTAACAGAACAGTTAAAATATTTCTGGGGTGTTTAATCTTAGTATTGCAAAGACACAACCAGTCAATGCACAACTATTTTGCTGTCAGTACTATTATCTCAGCTAACAGGTGGAAGAGTGACTTGCCAGGAAAATTGCATTTAAGTAGTGAAGAAAAAAAA
>VXAK01009125.1:46140-58222 GCA_013399435.1 Arenaria interpres
GGTTAGATCAAAAAATCAGATCCTGGGCTGCAGGGGTAATCCAGCAGAGATAAAGATATGCTCTTCCCACTCAGTACTTGTCAGGCTGCACCTGGAGTACTGTGTCCAGCTTGGGTCCTCACAATTCAAGAAAGACATAGACAGACTGGAGAGGGTCCAAGGGAAGGCCAGGAAGATGATCAAACCTCTGGACAACCTGCCCTGTGAGGAAAGACTGTAGGGGTTAGGTTTTTTCTCCTTGGAGAAGAGAAAGCTCAGATGGAACCTTATCACAGTATTCCAGTATTTAGAGGGTGGCTACAAAGAGAAGACTGTCTCTTCACAAGGAGCCGTTAGAGAAGACAAGGGCAATGGGTAGAAGTTGCACTAGGAGAGGTTTCATGTTAACATAATAACTTTTTTTTTTTTTATAATAGTAATTATTCCTGGAACAACCTCCCCAGGGACATAGTAGAGTCCCCATCACTGGAGGTTTTGCAGATGCAATTGGACAGGTTGCTAGATAATCTCATTTAGACTCACTTTCCCACAAAAGGTTGGACCAGATGGTCTTTTGAAGAGCCTTCCAACCTGGGCTATTTTGTGATTCTATCAACACACTTATATAATGTAACTTGATTTTTTCCTGAAATGTTCCAACTGTGAAGCTCTTTCAGCACTGAAGATTTTGCTTTATTTGTTAAATGAAATAAAAATGAAAAGGTAAGGATCAAGGTCTCTACAAGTTTCTTTGTATTACTGGTAATAGCATTCAAACCATTAGTCAACCTGTTGTATATTGAGTGGTCTGTACAGAAAAATACCAGTACTTTTCATGATCATATGTGGAGAAGATGTAGGAACACTCACTTAAGCATTTTTACCACATGGCATAACATATTATCACAATATGCTGATTGTATCACCTGGGATCTTCTCTTTAATGTGTGGGTTCGAGTACAAGTTCTTCATTTGAATGTAATTAAAATTCATTTTTCCTTTTCCATTCTATAGCCATGAGAGAAATCAAATGCAACCCACTGTGAGGTTAATGTTGTTTTGGTAAGCATAATTTGGAAATGTGTTTTTTGTTGTTTCTTTTTTTTTTTTTTTCCCTCAATTATAATCTTAGGAAAGTGTTACAATGATTGGAAACTGTTTCGAAAATACTCTCCTGCTTATATAGCCACAGCTCTAACACTGCAAACCAATGCTGGGTTGATGAAGAATTTCTGTAGTAAGCCTTAACTCTTACTTGCTACAAATTTTGGCAAAATTACTTTTTGATATGATTCTATGATTTCTTATACAAGAAATGAGATGTGACTTTCTTCTGCGGAATGTTTGATCAAATCCACTTCCAATTACGTATTAGCCAGTAAACTTAGACAGTGAGTTATGTGTTAACACAACATGAAAATAGATTGTATTATCAATTGGTCTATAATTTATAACAAGAAAATTACAAATTATTGCTAAAATATAATATCACTAATGATGATTTTTCATTCAGTTTTCCCTTAAGACTAAGGTAATAGAAATTCTAACCATTAAAATTGGTGTATGTAACTCCATGCTCCCTTTATATATTTTTATCTAGATTGACTCTCCAGAGAATACGTCTTTATCAACTCTGAATTATAGTCTCTAGATCAAACTATAGCAAGTTACATACTTACCTATTACATTAGTCATATTACTCCTGTTAGGCCAAAACAGTCTGTGACTGTAACACCTGGATTTACTGTTGTCTTCTGCTGGTTCTTTCCTGCAACAAATCAGAAAATGGCTACAGGATACCCCATGATCACAGCAGTTCCTACAGAACTGCTGTAGGAACTCATGCATGGAAAGCATGAGGACATTCACCACAGACTCAAGAAAACATCTATAAAATGTAGCTGGTTTACTTTTTCTATGCACTACAGTAATTGTATTGGATATTTCCAAGCTTTCCAAGTAGATATTTCCTGGCCTATTTACTCTAGAATCAGTGTTAGTTTTTTCTTCTTCTTGGTAGAAATCCTAAAGAAATAGTGTGTCCTTCTTGAATATATAACATTGTAATTTACCTGTCTTTGGACCTGTGAATCTTTATAGAGTGCATTTCTTCTATTCCTGCTATCTTTCTCTTGGTTGGGGATACATCATTGCAGTAGTAGTAGCATTTCAGTGTAGATATAGAATTAAACAATGTTCGAGAAATGGTTTTTGACACTTAAAAACTTACAGAAGGCTAAGTAAAATACTACTCTAACCTAGAAGCATTTAAAATAAGCAATCAATATTTCTAACATAGCCTTCAAAGTTGATAAAATAAGGTGTCTAAATTATTCTACTTGAATACACATCCCCTTTTTCTTTCACCATATTTCTGGAATCTCACTTTGACAGAGATATGCTGGTTTATGTGTATACTACTTCTCTGTAAGAGGTAGGAAGCAATATATTTTTTATGTAGCAGGAAATCCTTGCACTAGTGGTTGGCTATAAGGAGTGTGGAGAGAGAGAACTGTGTACTACAGCTATGCTCCTTTCCCAAACATCATTACAAGAATTTAGTGCAGCTGCATACAAGCAGTGAAGGATGCTCAATAGTACCTGTAGCCTAATCCCTTACAACAGTAAGCCCCAGATAATATATCATGTGTCTGAATAAATCAGCATTAGGTTTCTCAGCTGCCAGAAATTAATGTGTTCAGCTGACATCTTAGAGCACACCCTCTTAAATTCCAATAATTACCTATTGGATTAATGCTATTTAAATACTGTGACCTATCTTTATAATTCATTAGTTTATTTTAGAATGATATGGCATTTCAGAAACATAGTGAATTTCCCTCATATTACTAGAAAAAAGAAACCATCCAACACCACTGTTGTCTTACCTTGCACACCTGTAAAAAGCAGGAAGCAGAATAAATTCTGTGTCACTGAGCTTACAATGTGATAGTGAAACAACATGATTGGACTGATTTGAATAATAAAATTGCAGGGTTCATGGTGTGAGAAAAACTCTTGCTGTGAGTACTCTGCCTTAACATTCTCCACGAAAGATTTTGTTACAAGAGTCATTTCTAATCGTAAAAAAGGAATGGCAGGGAACATAGAGGTAAAAAGGTTTTTCCATACATCTGTGTTACTGATCTAATGATAGGCTGCATATTTGACAAAAGCTTCTGAGTAGTACATGAAATTTTTAATTATTTATTTATGAGATTCTTTTTAATTTCTGGATTATTTAATTGCCAGTAAGCCACTAGCATAGAGGAAGAGGGATCTATAATAAGACGAGAACAGAAAGCCCACTGTGTTATAAAGGCCTTGGTGCAACTCAACTTTCAGGAGATTGTTGAAAGTGGTGGTTACATTTCCCACCCAAGGAATACCATCCTTTTCAATTATTAATTAGTGTTTCAACTGTTTGGTGTAACTGATGTACACTTTACCCACCAAGGAGCTATAAAAAGCCTTTTGGTAGACATTAAATCAACTGTACTCTCTGGTCCTGAGTTTCAAAACAGGCTTTTTTTGTCATTATTTTTTTTTTTACTCTGTAAGTGTATAATACACAATAATGCCATGCACATTCTGTGCTTTTCTTACAAATAGGTTTAAAATTTTAATGCCCTCCAAAAGCCATTAGAGGACATTTTTATTAAGCAACATTTAAATAATACATTAATTCTTATTTTGAGGAAGTTTCAAGGGAAAATTTGGTCTCAAATCACTTCCAGCTCTCCAAGATATAGTTTGTCACAATCTAGGATAAACAGTTTTACTGTTTCTGGGCTTCAGACACAGTAAAGAAGGGTGGGTGAGTGAATCAGATTTCAAGGTCAAATTTAAAAATAATCCAGTCTTAACTTAAAAACAAATGCATAAAAACTTTCTCCCCTTCAAGTCCCCTTCCCCTCTAAAAAAAAGAAAGAACATTCTAGGTTTTGTATTTTTAAAAGCAAGCTCTTTATGGCTGAAGTCCTTACTGCGACAAATCCTGTTCAGTGTAGGCCAAGTTGACCAGAGAAAGGTGTGAACAGTGGTTTCCCTAAGGGCCTAAGACCTCTTCCCTGCAGAAGTCTAAAAAATATTCATTTAAAAATCTTGCTAAACTTACATGTGACTTTCTTTTGGCATGTTTATTGAATTCTTTTCCACAGATACAAACTAATTAGAAGATCTGTCACCACTTTTCTGGAATCTTTTGTTACTTCACAGAAACAGCCTCCCCAGGAATGTAAATCATCGAATTATAAAATCGCCAAGGTTAGAAGAGACCTTTAAAATCATCAAGTCCAACCATTAACCTGACACTGCCAAGCCCACTACTAAAACATGTCCATAAGCACCAGGTCTACTTGTCTTTTAAATGCTTCCATGGATGGTGACTTAACCACTTCCCTGGGCAGACTGTTCCAATGCTTCACAACCCTTTTGGTGAAGAAATTTTTCCTAATATCCGTCTTAAACCTCCCCTGGCACAACTTGAGGCTGTTTTGTCTTGTGCTATCACTTGTTACTTTGGGAGAAGACACCAAACCCCACCTTGCTACAGTGTCCTTTCAGGTAGTTGTAGAGAGTTATAAGGTCTCCCCTCAGCCTCTTTTTCTCCAGGGTAAACAACCCCAGTTCCCTCAGCCACTCCTCAGAAGACTTGTGCTCTAGACCCTTCACCAGCTTTGTTGCCCCTGTCCATGGCCCTGGACACGTTCCAGCACCTCAATGTTTTTCTTGTTGTAAAGGTCCCAAAACTGAACACAGTACGTAAGGTGGGGCCTCACCAGTGCCAAGTAGAGGGGGACAATTACTTCCCTAGTCCTGCTGTCAAAACTATTTCTGATACAGACCAGGATGTTACTGGCCTTCTTGGCTACCTGGGCACACTGCCAGCCCATATACAGATGGCTGTTGACCGATACCCCCAGGTCCTTTTCAGGAAAGCCAGTAAAGTTGGGAAGCTTTCCAGCCACTCTTGCCCAAGCCTGTAATGCTGCATGGGGTTGTTGTGACCCAAGTGCAGGACCTGGCACTTGCCCTTGTTGAACCTCATCCCATTGGCCTCAGCCCACTGATCCAGCTTACCCAGATCCCTCCGGAAAACCTTCTTACCCTCAAGCACATCAACACTCCTGTCCAACTTCGTGTTGTCTGCAACCTTACCGAGGGTGCACTTGATCCCCTTGTCCAGATTTTGATAAAGATATTAAACAGAACTTGTCCCAGTACTGAGCCCTGGGGAACACCACTTGTCACCAGCCACCAACTGGATTTAACTCCATTCACCACAACTCTTTGGTCCCGGCCCTTCAGCCAGTTTTGACGCAGCAAAGCGTATGCCCATCCAAAACATGAACAGACGGTTTCTCCAGGAGAATGCTATGAGAAATGGTGTCAAAGGCTTTACTGAAGTTTGGGTAAACAACATCCACAACCTTTCCCTCATCCACTAAGTGGGTCACCTTATGATAGAAGGAGATCACATTTGTCAATCATTCTCCTATTTATTTAATATCTCTAATTTTTAGAGTTTTTTCAAAAAACACAACTGAAACTCAACTTCCTTGGCATCCTTGTTTGTTCAAGGATGACCTTCTGTAGCCAACAGTTTCTCTGGGAAGGCCAATGAGGCATGCTGCACCCTGCAAGGGCACTGGTATCTGGTCGTGTCCAGTCTGTGCAGAACTGCAGTGAAAACTCAGCACGTATTCTTTGTTTATACCACAGCAACCAGTTTAAGGGAGAACACTGCTCACCTGACTTGACAAAGGGGGAAAAAAAACATTAAACATAACTCACTACATAACTGATTTGCTAGATGATTCATCCTAATGAAAAATGTTTGGTAAAAAAAAAAAAAAAAAAAAAAATTGTTAAACAAACATTTCATCTAATATAGATAAATATAGAATTTACAAAATACTTAGCTACGTTATGTGGAACATTGCTTCCAAAAATTCAGTGTGAAGAAAGCTGGTGCTAGATACACTTTTCACTGAATTTACAGAAAAGCATCCATTTGTCTTGGGTTTTACAGTTCAAATGTCAACTGCTTGCTGGGGGAAATAAACAAGTAACTCATAACCTTTACTTAAGTTTAGCACTATCTTGTTATAAAACCATTGTCACTGTGTTACCTAGTCATCCACAGTGGCATATGCAGAGAATTTAAAATTAGGAAACCCTAGATAAAAAAGTAAAGATGGTTTCTGTGAACTAGCTTGTCAAATTGTGGATTATAGTACAAGCAGATGTGATCTTTGGAAACGGTAGCAGAAAATTGCCCCACACTAACATTTTATGCTAAAGAGGAATGTAAACAGAATTTTTGTATGTTTGTGTGGGGTTTTTTTGTGAAGCATCTGATTATTAATCCCTAATGTGAACTAGCAACAAAATAGGAAACTACATGGACAAAACAATGGTCAAGTCACTGGCATGTTCTTTGTATATTAGAATATACAGGACATAGTCTTCATTCTTGTATACCTGGACTTTTGAAAAGCATTCGATACTGTCCCCTATACAATTCTCATGGAAAAATTGGCTTCACATGGTCTGGATGAGCATACAATCCACTGGATCAAGCACTGGCTGGCTGGAAGGTCCCAAAGAGTGGTGCTCAATGGATTTGAATCCAGCTGGCGGCAGGTCACAAGTGGTGTGCCTCAGGGCTCAGTGTTAGGATCATTTCTGTTTAACATCTTTATTGACGATCTTGATAAGGACATCGGGTGTATCATCAGCAAGTTTGCAGATGACACCAAGTTAAGCAGGAGTGTTGATTCCCAGGAGGATAGGGAAGCTCTACAGAGAGACTTAGATAGATTGGATCATAGGGCCAACATCAATGGTATGAGTTTCAACAAGGGCAAGTGCCAGGTCCTGCACTTGGGCCACAATAACCCCATGCAGCACTACAGGCTTGGGGAAGTGTGGCTGGAAAGCTGCCTGGCAGAAAGAGACCTGGGGGTTCTAATTGACAAGTAGCTGAATATGAGCTGGCAGTGAGCCCAGGTGGCCAAGAAAGCCAACAGCATCCTAGCTTGTATTAGAAATAGCATGAAATAGGGAAGTGATTGTGCCCCTGTACTCATCACTGGTGAGGCCACACCTCGAGTATTCTGTCCAGTTCTGGGCACCTCAATACAAGAGAGATATCGAGGTGCTGCAGCGAGAGCAGGGGAGGGCAACGAAGCTGGTGAAGGGCCTGGATCATCAATCTTATGAAGAGCTGTTGAAGGAGCTGGGACTGTTTAGTTTGAGGAAGAGGAGGCTGAGGGGAGACCTCATCACTCTCTANAAGGGTCTCTTCCAACCTAGACGATTCTATGATTCTATGATTCTGTGATTCATTCTGTGAGATCTTCTTGACTACAATAGTGCCTACATTATCAACTTCTAAAAAGTCTGAGCATAAAATGCGGCCTTCCTTTTTGTATTTCAAATTAGCCTTTCTATTTCAAATTAGCTATCTAATCTCACAAGACTCCTAATTTCCTGATGTGGGGGATATTTAGTCAGCCTGTCACTGTTCAGAGACACTTTGAACACAGGTGCAGTAGTTCTTATTTCTGTGAAGAAGAAAAAATCAAAAACCTTTGCTGAAACAATGGTGAGACAAGCCTATTTCTGATATCTACAAGTGTTCACCATCTGCAAAAAACATATATTTGTCTAAAGAAAATGGAAATAATTCTTCTTGGAACAATCATTGTCATAGTTTGCTCCCAGCTACATCTAGGAAGATGGTTGTTAGACGTACGCTAAATTGCTGAAATGATTAATTTGCAGAAAATGCCTTACCCAGAAGTTAATGCAATTTCATTCTGAGCACAGTAAAACTGATGTGGGTTTTTTCGGCATGTCTGTGTATCCAAGAAAAATTCTGTGAATATAACCAAAACCTACATACACTGGGTTTGGATCTCATTAAAGCTTCAGTATTTCAAGGGTACTGCTTCCTAAATTGGTCTATAATAACCATGGCAACTTCATTGCTTCTCTTCATACAGAAATGAAGGTTCAAGTAATCAATCATAGATATATTTTTCAAGAGCTGCAATAAATGAGCTTAAAGATAGTATGCATTGAGCCTCTTCATTTTTCCAGAAGTACTCATTAGTATATTTCAAAATATGGATAAACTTGCAATATGTAGAAAAAATAATTAAAATAGAAATAAAAGTAACACAGGCATCCAGTGCAGGATATAATTAATTTGCTCAGCCCTGGAAACATTTTAAAATACTGGACCGCACAGCAAGGCTTGAAGAAAGACTTTGCTCTTCAGGACAGTGAGGATGGGGCAGAATTATTTTTCCTTGTCTACCAGCAGGAAGACATTGTATGTTAACAACCTGAGTAGTTAATGACTTAAGGAGTTATCTTATTCCACTGCGTAACTTTATTTCAGTAAAAGGTTAGCTTTATAAATTGGATGTCTTTGCTGTCTCCCATTCATGCTTGAACACTCAGCTTACTACTTTTGAGCTGAGTGCAGATTATTTTTGGATATGTATTTTTCTTTAAATGAATTGATTTGAAATGAAGTAATATGAACAGTGCTTATGCTACTGTATATGGAAGGGCTAGAGGTTGAGTCTGCAAGCAAGATTGCTATTTACCACAATGTTACTGGCATCACTTAACTTTATGCCTACAAGACTGGGACTGTGTATTGTCAATATAACCAACACTGCGATCCATGCAGTCCACATTTTTCAGGAACTAGACAGTCAGTGACAAGACATAATATTTAACATTTAAATACTACATTGTTATCACCATCGTGACAGCTGAAGCATAGATGAGATTAAGGCTGATAAGCCTTAAAATAGAATCTTGGTGGTCAGTATAAGGGAGAGGTCAAAACAAAGCAGGAAATGCTTTAAAGAACAAAAACTTGAGCATAATAAAGACAGAGAATTTGCTTACGATGGCCAGAAAATGATTGAGTACCAGAGACTGGGAATATTTTTATTTTTTTTAATACTAAGAAATTATAAATTAAAATATATACCATACAGAATGCAGAGAGTTTAAGAATTTTTAAAAATAGTCTTTATTCTGGTATTGTCTGATTTCACTTTTGGTACGTATATCTGGTATCGTATAACTTGTGCCAGTCTCTGCTCTCATCTTAAAGTTCATCTGCTCTGCTCCATTGAGGTGTAAATACACAAGTACTAGAAAAAGTCATCCTAGCTTGGAATAATCACCAGCCTACACCTCCCTGAAACAGTATTTAGTGTGAGGGATTGTCAAACTGAAAGACCTTCTGGATCACTGAGTTCTGTTCTTTTACTCACTTTTAACACTCTGTTACATAATTTCTCTTATAAATGGCTAGTGCTCCATCTTAAAAGTGAATTATTTTTTTTCCTGCTGAAACGCTTCCACTCTTTTCCTGATATTTATTTAATTTACATTTAAATACAACATCAATATTAAATATAAACATAATCCTCAGATTACTTCTTAAGATATTTGCTGAAATCATGCATATTTCTTCAGCATTCACATCTCTTCTCAGTATTCACTCTTGTATACTGGAAAGACCAGAATCTCCTATGCTACAAAAAGCTTTTTATTGTCTCTATCACTCAAAAAGAACATATGCCTGCTTGAGTGAATTATCATGATGACCAGAAAAACAGATAATGCTCCAGATTACATCTTATAATACTTTGTTCGAAGAACGAAGGCATTGGCACTTCCTTATCTATATTGAAGATTCTTGTAGAACATCCTAGGTTTGTGTGTTGCATAATTACCACACTTTGCTCTCTGGTAATTTTTATCCCTCAGAAGACATCATAACTAATGCACAGGAAAAAATAATATAGCTATGACCTCCTTTGAGGGATAAAAATGACTACAGAGTGAAGTCAACAGGCAGACAAAATAGTAAGAATTTAAAAATATGGCAGCATGAACGATTAGATGTTAGTTGGTCTGCAATTTAGCTAAATCTGTCCTGAATGCATAGCATTATATAAGTCAATGGTTGATGAGACTCAGTGTCTTTCAGATCTTTTCCTTCATGCCAATGATGTTAAACTGCTCTGTAAATCTGGTGTAGAAAAAGTTTTGGCTTCGAGACAGCAGCCAGACCAAGAGGTATCACAATCACTTGATTTAAGAAACCACAGTAACACTCACTTCTAGTTGTGTAGAAAGACTTTTTGAAAGAGAGACAATACAGTAACAGCATAAACCTCTTGAGACAGTAATTACACAGAGCTGGTAATAAAAATCAGGTTGACATGAACAGAATTGGGAGTAGGGAGAGATGAGTGGCTGAATGCCTTTCAATAAAAGGAAATCCTGATCTCCTGATCATGAGCCTGGAAATAAGGAGATCAAGAAAAAAACCTTTCTTTAGAGCAAATAAAAAACCTATTAATAGAACTGAATTAAATTAAAATAAATTTTAAAAGAGCAGGTCTGACTCAGGCTCTGAACCCATGCTAAAAGGATTTCATGCACATAACTGTGTAACGATGTGAATCCTTTTTTGTGCTATTCAGTAGATGATTTTGAAAATGTATCTGTCTGGGAACTAATGACAACTAAACAAGACATTTCTCAGCCTGGAGATAATTCTGGTGCTTTTAATAGTGGGCAAAGATGCCTTATTGAAGCACCATCTGGAGGAAAAGGTGAGAAATTAGAAACTTGTAACCTCCTGCGGTTGCCCCTCAGATCACCAAAAACGTGTTGAACTGATCACAGAATCATAGAATCATGAAAAAAATGATGAAAATAACATGAGGATATGTAAAATCCACAAAAATTTTATGGAACCAAAATCTTGGAACACACAAATAAAAATACTCTGAGTACTATGGCTGTCTATACAAGGGAAACTTAAGCGAAGTGAAGAATTGGCTGCCTACCAATTTAGTGTCACCGTGCCAGCATAAGCAAGAAAATAATCTTCCTCTGAAATGACATATAGTTGCACTACAGAAACACACACCAGTAAGTACAGTAAAGGGGATTGAAAAGGCCAGGAACTTTTCAGTATAGTTGTTTGTTGTTTTTTTCTTTCTCTGAAAATGTCCGTTTGTCAAAAACTCAAATCATTTGTGAGGGAAGATCTGCTTTTGTGAATTTTCCATTTCAGTTTTGTTCTTAAACTAGTTTTGAAATGCTGAAATATCACTTCTTATCTGCTTGATAAAGTGTGATAAAGAAATAGTTTTGGTTTTGGACCATATGACTGTTTAAAAATATATGTTATTTAGTAGACATAAAAAAAAAGTTAAAGATAAAAATTAAGTTGCTTTGAAATTCATAAAGTAAATATTTTCATTTATCTGAGGGGGTGATGGAAGTAGTGCCACGAAACAGTGGAACTGAATCATGACTTGAATTATAATGGGAAAAAATCTCATGAGTTGGGAGCCATTTTCCATTTATTCTGATGAACAAGATTACGAATCTCAGAATTGTCACTTGATGTGATTGCTGCTTTAGCTTTTCATTAGACCTAGAGAGTGGGGAACTTCCACAATTTGTAACTCAACTAGTTGAATTATTTTTTTATTTATATTTATTTTCTTTTAAAGGGGGAAATGAGTGAAGGTCACAGTTCATTACATCCAATAAATCCATGAGCCTTGTAAGGAATGAATGAGATGTACACATGCAATTTTTCTTTATTTGGCTGCTCTACATGCTTTAATAATTAGAGCATGTTAAGAAACTGTCAGAGTGGACAGGAACCAGATCAGGCAAGCAAAAGCCCAGGCAGAACTAAATCTAGCCAGGGACATCAAAAACAATAAGAAAAACTTCTACAGATATATCAGGGATAAAGGCAAGACTAGGGAAGTAGTAGGCCCTCTCCGGAAGGAAACAGGAGACCTGGCCACCCAGGATATGGATAAGGCTGAGCTACTGAACAACTTTTTTGCCTCAGTCTTCACCAGCAAGGGCGCTAACCACACTGCCCAAGTCACAGAAGGCAAAAACAGGGGCTCTGCAAATGAAGAACTGTCCACAGTATGAGAAGATCAGGTTCAAGACCTCTGAAGGAACCTGTAGGAGTCCATGGCACCTGATGAAATCCNTAGGAGTCCATGGGACCTGATGAAAT
>VXAK01009126.1:2108-20121 GCA_013399435.1 Arenaria interpres
GTGGTTAAATGTGATTTTTTCAAGTGCGAATCTGGATCTCATTTGCATACACCGCTCCTAAATGTTTTGTAATATTTGGAAGAATCCAGTTAAATTGTGTATAGTTTTCTGTATTCTGTCTCTTCAAAACCTTGAATTAAAATTAAATTCTTATTTGGGTAGTGAGTATGAAGAACCTTTCGATTACAGGAATTCACTAAATTTTAATAGAAATTACACTGAGTAATGGTATCAGGTTATATAAGCAACAGCCTGGAAGTATAAGTTTACTGAGTTATTCAGTGTTTGAAAGGTAGCAGTATTCTAAATTGAAGATTTTTTCAATAGTTTTGTTCACTGCTTAATGTATTAAGATTTTTGGGCAAGATGGCAAATCGAGCAGTGAATGCAAAATTTCCTATAAATATATATATGTTTTTCAAAATGTAAGTCTGTAAATGTAGGTGTCTAAATCTCCCTTTATGTATGTATGCGAATTTCCCTTATCTACATAATTTTTGTGTATACCTCCTACGTTCCAAACCTTGGTACTGCTACCTGCAGAACTTGTAATTTTTAAAGCACCTCAGGAGACAGGACTCAGTTTCAGGAGATATGATAAAACCAAAATTTAACAGAATTTGGTATGCTAAGGGTTGTAAAAAAATATTTGAGAAAAGCAAGGCTATATATTTGGAGTACAGTGTGATTTATTCCCAAACTTAGGAGGCGCGTGAGCCTGTTGTAGCAAGGCCAACAATCCTTTTGGTGCTCTGAAACACTATCTGGTAGATGTAACATTCATCACTTAAGTGGAAGATGTACCTAATCACAGTTTACAAACATACTGGATCATGAAGAATGCAGCTTGATTTTTAGATCTGCATAATAGAAGTATTATTTTTTTTTTACAACTGCAAATTAACTTGTGATACTTCCTCTGAAGGCTGGTTGCTAGAGAGGAAATTCATCATAGTGCATGGTGAAAAAGGGCAGGCGAAGTACAATTAAAGCACTGAAAGCACCAGTATTTCATGGTGGCAAGCCTTACTTCTTGCAAAAGAGTGGATTTTACTGCTAGAAGGATGATAGTACCTCCAGGGGCATAGATATGAAGTGACAGGTCATCGTGTCCTTAACACTGGGTCTGGGATGCTCCACAACTATTAGTTGGGTTTTCAAAAAAACCCATGGCTTGCTTGTATTGTTTAATCTGCCCTTGGCTCCAATAACCATCCATTTTTCCTTAATTGCTAGGATTTAAGCAAGGATTTTGTAGTGTTTAAAAACACTATCAACTGAAGTTTAGAGGCTTTAACCGATACCATAATTAATGTCATAACTATTTATTGAGCTGAGGAAAAGCTTTTATGTCATAATTTTGATACTGTATATAGTTTGTTTCACCATATTTCTAGTAAATCCCATCATATAGTAGAGAAATTGAGAAATACCAATATGAGGCAAGGCAGGGATTCTTAGTCAGAAATAATAGTAATTTTTAATTTAGTGTAGAAAGAATAGCAAATGTGTCTTATGGCTGCGAAGCTCAGTTTTCTTTGTTTGAAGGGATTACAGTTCAGCCACTTTAACTTAGACAAGCTTAGGCCAGTACACACTTTATCTTGAGCTGGAATTGTGCGTGCTTTAGTCAAGGTGATAGGGATCACGGTAATACACCCTGCTGCCCGTGAATGTTCTGCTTGAGGAACTAGAGTTTAAAGCTCTAGGTTAAGCCTTTGTTTTGACATTGCTCGGATCTGGAAATACCTGCTGTGCTTCAGGACAGAACGCAGACTTTGGTAATTCTCGCTTTTATTCTGTGTATTCTTAGGAGAGAAGAATATAAAAAGTGGGGAATTGACAAGAAGTAATCTTACTCTCTAGAAGTGAATCGGAATTGCGTGATTGGAGATTCTAGATGAAAAAGGTTAATTTTCTCTTACCCCAGATATTTACATTGAGGGTTATTATCTAAAGGCCATTAGAAGAATAAATAGGAAATTGGATATTGGTTTGTTTTGATGAGATCATAATAGATTTAAAGCAAATATCAATCAAAGTGTAACATGTACTTTGAGCAACATGTTGTGGAGAGACAGGCCTTTTTAAATTTTTATTTCCTCTTCTGTTTCTTTTTTTTCTTTTTTTTTTNTTTTTTTTTCCAGGATGGAGCTGTTAATTGTTTCAGTGTACTATCCAGTGTAGTAATGTATCACTATTGGCTTTAATGTATTTTTAGGGTGGCTTTTTTTAACATATTAGGAGTTTGTCACACCTTTCCGTGTGGCAGCTTAAACTGATGTTTCAGGAATAGCTGCCTGAGGCCTTTAGGAACTTCAGTGGGGCAGTTGACTAAATCAAATAGCAGCAGTAACTGTATTGGACACCTTATGAATTCCAGGGATTGGGATGACTTTCATCTAATGATTTCCATTCTAAACCCCCTCCTTTGTTGTCTTCCTCGTGCTGCTGTAAATGTTTACACTCCTGGTCACAGATGATGAGTTTTACTGCAGTGGTTGTACATCAGCCACGGCCTCTGTAGCAATTTGAACTGTGTTGATGTTTGCCCAGAAGGAGTTCTGTAGGGTGAATTTGAAACCTGTGAAGAGTGTAATGGGACTCATATTTCTCGTGACACTTCCTCAGGGCTTTAGATAGATGTGGTAAGGGTTTACATTAGTTCAGATTGCCAAGTACTTAGTGTCAAGTGAATTTAATTGTTTATATTTTAATACTTTGGTAGTTAGTGAAATGCCAACTTAAATTATCAGGAATATGATGTTACACGCCTTGGATTTTTATATTTCTGTTTCTTAGGCAAAAATTATCTATAATAATAAAGCTATTAGGTGTTCATTATCCTGCTGTTTTTAAAGGTTATGAATTTCTGTTATAAAATCCTACAAATTGAGGAACTGTGACAAGAAAAAGGTATTGGTGACTTGAAGCAGAGTAGAGCAGGACTTTTCTATGACCGTTTTGCTTCCATAGGAAACTGATGTGAAACATCATTCTTGGGGTCAAAGTAACAAAAGTGAGTGTATGTGACTATGCAGATGAGAATCTTCTGTGAACTCATGCAAGCTTCCACACTGTCACTGACAGGTGCAAAATGCAAGTTAATCTGAATTTAGTGCAAATTAAATTTTCTTAAGAAATTGGACTTTTGAATATATATATGTATTTAATTCAGCCTTTTTGTGTTCTTTTACCCCCAGCTAAGTTTTTGATTGTCAGGTTTTGCTAAAGCACTAAGCTAGGAGTGGGGAAGGAAGTAACCCCACTACTAGTGAAAGGCCAGTGCTGATAGTGATTAGAGAAAGAGGAAGGAAAATAACCTCAGTGGCACTTTTTCTCTGAAATGCTAATTCCTAAAATGTGATAACTAATGCTACTGCACACACAGAAAGACTTGAGTCTTATGTTAATAATTAATCCTAAAAGACAAGAATTCTAGGGATCTTTCACCTAAGTCTGTAAAAAGGGAAGAAGTACAGGCTTGTTGAGCAAGCAAACTAAGCCCGTGGAAAGGGAGGCTAATCTAGAATGTCCCAATCAACATATAGAATTTACAAGATGCTAGACTGTAGAGGGTGGAAATTGTTCAATTTACTACACTTCTTTCATCCCTGGGTAGAACTGGGAAAGGGGGAGGTTGGAAGGAGGGACAGGCAGCTTCTTCTGTGCCCTGAGTCTGCTTTATATAACACAAAATTTTACTGTAGTATTACTAAATGCTCTGCAGCAATGTTGCCTTGAATGACAAGTATTGTTAATGATAGATTAACGATTCCACAGGACATATTAATTAATCCCTGAACCTGTCTGACAGCTGCAGTAAGGCAGCTGTGATTTTTATGCTAAAACATGAAATACATTCAAATTGCTGCTATTTAGCAGAGAGAACGTAACATCTTTTGATATCTGTTCTCTTTTCAGATTTGTCAGTCTGAACTTATCAAACCCCAGTTATGTGGGTTTTTTTGTTTTGTTTTGTTTTTAAGTTACCTTTTAGAAGGCAAACAGATGGCTTTTAAGTGACATGGCTCTCCTGCGCTGAATTTATAGTTTATACAAAACCAGTTGACATCTGACATACCTAGATGCTGAATCAAAGCTGTATGATGGAGTTGTTAAACCATTACCTTCTGATAAATGATAGGGTGGTTATTTTGAACTTAATTAAAGAATTAATTTTAGATACAATAAACAAAGTCATTTACATCTTTTAAATTATCCAGATGCTTGAATGTTCCTTGTCTTACATTTTACCATTGGGGGGCAAAATGGATGGTTTTCACATGTACAGTAAAATACACTTAGCCTTACCACTGAATGTTAGCCTTTTAAACATACCTTTTAATCTCTTCTGCTCTGGAGGGTACTTTGATACACCTAAAAAAGGGTGAAGATTTTTATTTCAGTGCAGATTGACTAAAACTTGTCTCTTTTTTTTGGTGTGTGTCTTTTTAAAAATTCATTCTAGTTTTGGATTAATCCAGTTTCAGTGAATTTTTCACATTGCTCTCAATATTGCAAGTAGAAATTAAAATGTAACTTCTTGAAGTTTTAATTTGGAAATAGTTTACTAAACCAATCAATTTATGACCTGGTTAAGTGATCATGACCGGATTTTTGAAAAGAAGGATACGTTTCCAGCCAGCTGCAATGTGATACTAAATCAAACAGGCAGCTCGGGGACAGACAAGCTGTTGCTTTGAAAGGTAAATGAAATCTGTGCTGCATATGTGAGATGAAGCAGTTCTACTTGTAGCATGCTTAGCCAGAGACATCTTGCAGCATCTTCTGCCAGGAACAACTCTACTCAGACATCTGCCAGTGTTCCTATTGGTATTTTAAGTGCTCATTCGTGTGATGTTTAATCTGGAATGTTTAGAGTTGTCTGACTTGTTCTTTTCTTCCCCTACTACCTTTTCAATTGTCATCTTTTGTCTTTTTAGTTTGTTTCTGATCAAACGAGATGATCTTTGTGTTAGGCATCTTTCTGCCTCGGCAGTATGAAGACTGTTGAAGAAAAGCCTTTCATGACAAGTTCTGACTGCACTCTCTGCCCCAGTGTGCTAACTGAAAAATAGCATTGCTAAAATACTTCTGAAGGGAGCTCTTACATGTAATATTTTGTAGAGATTTGGAACTTTTTGGAATCAAAAAAACCTGGAGATCCAGCTAAGTCATAGGACCAAAAGAAGTCCGGAGGAGGCCATGAAGATGATCAGAGGGCTGGAGCACCTCTCCTATGGAGGCAGGCTGAGACAGTTGGGGTTGTTCACCTTGGAGAAGAGAAGGCTCCAGGGAGACCTTATAGCCCCTTCCATTTACCTAAGGGAGCTACAAGAAAGATGGGGAGGGACTCTTGATCAGGGAGTGGAGTGGTAGGACAAGGGGCAACAGTTTTAAACTGAGAGAGGGGAGATTTAGAGATATTAGGAAGAAATTCTTTACTGTGAGGGTGGTGAGACGTTGCCCAGAGAAGCTGTGGATGCCCCATCCCTGGAGGTGTTCAAGGCCAGGCTGGATGGGGCTTTGAGCAACCTCATCTAGTGGGAGGTGTCCCTGCGCAGGGCAGGGGGGTTGGAACAAGATTATCTTTAAGGTCCCTTCCAACTCCAACCATTCTATGAAAAACAATCTAAAATTAGTGAGCTCTCCCTATTTAGAATGCTCATGGAGTGAGGCAATAACAGTCAGTGAATAAAATGGTATCCAGGCGTAGATATTTGAAGAGATGATTTATTTCAGTTCAGAGACGATATTGCTGTTATACCCTCCTGTTGCATCCTTTTTGAACGAAAAGGTTGTGCGTATCTTTTGAAAATAGCTCTTGAGATTTTTTACTAGTCTTGACTTCTGAAATTTGGGTACCTATTCCTGTCATATTTTAGCACTAGGAAAGAGATATAAGCAATAAAAAAGCTAACTGCAAAATGCTATCTTATTTTGGTTGATATTTAGCCTTTTATCCATGCATGTGAGTTTTACTTTTACCTAGAGACGCTATTGCAATGTCAAGGAGTAATTTTTTTGGTAAATTCTGACTTCTAAAAATGAGTTTAGGAAAAAAGATCTGTTTTTTTCCAGCTATTCAGTTCCTTTTTAACAGTAATGTTTCCGCTGTTTGGCTATGCTTTCTTTTAGGGATTAAAAGGGGAGCAAAATTAACAGGGATTTGTGGAGGGCCAATGTAATACTTTGGAATAGCTGCCTATGCTATCTATCAAATAAGTTTTCTGAATAAACTAATACAATGGTATCTTCTTATTGTTTTCAGAATAGTCCTTTTACAGACAGGCTCTTCTACCTGCTACACTGAGACAAATGAATAATATAAGCAGATTTAAGGAAATAATGATTGTTAAAGTTTGCAGAACTCAAAAGGTATTTCTTGGGAACTCCATCAAATACTGAATGACAGGGCCACGCACATTTCTTTTAGAAAATTTTAAATTACTGCAGGCAGAAAAATAGCATGGGTATTAACCTTCTGGGTGAAGGAGCAGTTGAGACTGCAATGTACAGGATTGCACTGCTTCAAATCATCCCGGCCCTGCTGATCCATCACATGTTGTGATGTGACCTTTGTGTTTGGGCTTATGCAGGGGGGTGCTGGCCATGCAGTTCCTCATGCCAGAAATATTTCCCATGGGGTTGGACAATGATATTTATGGTCTTGTAGAGCGATTAGGAAGTAGATTGACAGAATTTCTTTTTCATCTGGGTCCTCAAGGTTGAAGTGAACTTCAGTTCGCAGATTGACCAGTGTCACCAGTGTCCTTGAGGTTTATTGCCTGAGAACAATTGTAGAATTTACAGTTGTGTCTTGTAAAACATTCTTTTTAAGAAGTCGAGGTTTATTTATCACAGGAAGTATATACGTATTTAGAGAGAAAGTGCTTGATGTTGAACTGCTAAAAGTGAAACACTTGAAAGTCTATTCATTAATAGTTTAACATAAACATTCTAGTTACAATTTCTCTGCTGTCATAAAAAAAAATGGAAGATGGGCTTATTTTCTGAAAGGTCCCTCATAACAGAGGGACTTGCATGCTTAAAAATAATAAATATTTATTTTTCCCTCATTAGTTCCTAAAACTGTGTTTCTTGCAGTAGAGTTGATGTAAAAATAAACAGCTGTGAATCTTCTTCTCTTCTTTGCCTGTCTCCATGGTAGTGAAGTATTTTAGATTGTTATGTCCATCTTGGTCTTTGTAACAATGCCATTCTTTTTTGATACTAGCTATTTCTTATCCTCAGTGGTGAGATTCAGAGAGCACACGGACTTGTATTGTACTTTTTGCTCTACCGTGTGGTGATCGGAGCACTCTGCAGTGTGTCAGAAAAAGAAATGACTGGTGTGATTAAGACATATTTCTGGTTTGACTATTTTGTACATATAGAGAAAAAGATCAGTCTGTTTTTTTTGTTTGTTGTTGTTAGTTAGTTAGTTTGGTTGGTAAAATTAAGATGTAGGAAATAAAAAGAAAGAAAAAATCTGTATTGGAAGTACAGACATTTTTTTTTTACATGAAGGTATGAACTGTGCTTCAAAAGAAACGTGTCTTCTGTCAGATTTCTGAATTCAGGGAAATCATAAAATAATCTGAATTTAAAACTCTGGATGAACTAGTGAGACTCTAAATATCATATCTCCTTTTGCTGACATGCAACATAGGGTGTTTAAAAAGATTGACTAATAAATGCAAGTAACGTGGGAAAAAGTAGTTATTGTAAGAGACCTGTAGAAGACACTTATGGTCTCCAAAGAAGAGAAAATATAGTCCAGAATTCAAGGAACTTTAGTTTAGTTAGCAAGCGTATTGCAAAAATACACAATGACGGAATAGCGAAGCATAATAAGTGTCAGACACTTTTCCCAGAAGCCACGTGGGCCTTACGTGCAAGGTGATACGTCGACCTCTTCTAAGATTTGTATTTTTTCTCAGCACAAAAAAGGTGTCCGTTACTGGATTGTCATCATGCATCTGTTATGTTCTTTTACTCTTTAAGCTGCCCTGATGAGTTGAAATTACTGGTTTTCTAAATACAAGAGTTCTGAGAAATTCTGATTGGATTTTAGCAGTATTTGCTAAAACATGCCTTGGGGTACATCCAGTGAAATTTAATTGCTGCCTCTTTCTTGCTGTGCCTTTATATTCTTGCTGTGACTTACAAAAAACGGTTTGTGTGCGTGCATGTTCTAAACAATTAATGAGACTGACTTGAATTAAACATACAGGTAAGTGGATCAGAGAAATAAATGACTGTATATTAAGAACTTGCACTGAAAATAAAATAGTTGTCATTACCATACAAATAAGTGTACAAATTCCAGCAAGCCCCTTTTATACAGAAGGATACAGTAATGTGATCCAGACTTCAACGTTTCTACTTTTGCTGCTGCAAGTACATGATCTGGTAGTAATTAATTAGAATATACATCAGAGGCCTCTTCCCAGCCCTGCAACACTTTGAAAAAACATGTTTGGTGAGTTGTCTAATCTGACTCGTCCACAAAGCAGACGTATTCTCCAAATGTTCTCACTTGAAGTGACTTAATGATAATTTGTTTTGTAGGTTGGAAGTGAAATAATCTATTGTGAATTTATTTTAACAACAGTAAAAAATGCGATCCATTTTTTTTTCTCATATAATTTTTGTCAGACCATAGACCAAAGTCTCTCTTTGCAGTAGTGAACAATATTAAAAAAAAAATAAAAAGCCAAACAGGATTTTTATCACTGAACCCTTATGTAGTAATATTTTCATATCTAGAATAAGATTTACTGATAGGAAGTATTTTAAGTAGTTGTGAGAGGTTTTGGACAGCAGTATCAAAAGGTGATTAAATTTAAATTAAAAGGTGAATAAATTTAGATGGGGCATTGTTGCAAATCAACTTTATTACATAAAAATTTAAATCAGGTCCTATTTATTGTAGGAGTATGGCCTGTAAAGAAAAACAACCATGCGGCTCCAATTGTATTTAGATACTTCAGTCTTGTGACATAAGTAGCTAATAATCAGTGACATTTTTACAATACTTTAAAAATACTTTATTGAGTGTGGCAATGGACATATTTAAAGATGACCACTAAGCTTATGCATAGAGCAGATACTGTGGTAACCTTATTTTGGGAAGCATTAAGAGGCTTTTATAGACAGCCATCCCACATGAGATCTTCAAGAGCTGGGTCCTGCGCTGCTGAAGCGAAGGGAAGTATTGTCATTGGAAATGTTTGGTTTAGAGCACAGCGAGGACCTCATCATGACTGAGGGCTAAGGGAGCTGCTGTAGTAAAGCGATATCTGCTTTATGAGAGATCTTTTATAATGACAATATCAAACAGAATTTGACTTGTTTCTTAGGCACTAGCAGAAGCCGAGCCCTGGGTGCTGCTCATACCGCTTAAATACTTTTATATATAGGTAATATGAGACCTTTTAGTTTGTTCGAGATTTTTAGTCTTTTCTAGCTCTGCTGTAAATCAGTTCTTCTTTGTGACATACAGAACTGTGAAAGAAAGGTATAGAAAATGCAGTCAAAAGAGATCATATCATTAATTTAAATTTGTTTCTAACATTTCAGATTTTTCTTCTTGCCTGCCCTCCATGTCGGATTGCAATGATTCTCTTCAGGTAATGCCTCTTCCTTACTATATTTCTGTCTACTTGCATAAAGTATTTTAGAACTTAATCACAGCTCAAGTCACAAAATATTAAGATACATATCTAGTTGGAAAGGTATATTGGGTGGATTGGTTGGATTGACGCCTTGAAAAGCGTCAGGGCTTAAGTGGTGGGTGTTGAGCCCCATTCTCTCGGTTCTTTTGTACTGGTGGTTTTGGCCTCGCTTAGCAGCATGGATTAGCTCAGTAACAGAGGAGAATGCAGGCATCTTTCTACAGATTAATGGATGGGCTTGTGTAAGTTATGGCATGTGCCTTGTACCTCCTTGTTATCCTGACTAAACATTAGTAACTGGGCTTCATTGAGGCCGTGCATACAATATGGGTCTAGTTTTAAAACTGTGGATATAATTTAAATAGTAAAAGCAACTTCTTGAAGTCTTGGGTGTTTCTCAAACCTATGCAATCTTCTCTAAAACACTGTGTGTTGTTACCAACTGTAGGAACCACAAGAGTTTCTAATGTGCGGGGAGCTCTAATGGACTATTGCGGTAGAGCCCAGTAAGCAGCTAAGGGGGGTAACTGGTCATTGTGGGGAGGGTGACAGGGCTTCCCAGGCAGAGTAGTGCTCAGGAGTGGCTGTGATTGCCACCTGGCAGTTAAGTCGGCTCTTTCTTCTCATAGTCTAGGCAGTTACTGGAAAAATGATGCTGGGGGCCATACCTCGTGAATTATTTTGGAACTGCTACTGTCTGTTTGCAGCTTTTTCCTGCTGTTCCTTATTTAGGCAGGGAGCAGGCTGAAAACAGATGCTGTGTTAATGTCTCCATCTGAGAGTGTAAAAAGTGTGCCTGGTGTCCAGGAAATCCTGGGTTTACTCTGCACTTGCAAAAGACTGGTCACAGAGTGGAAACCACAATATTTGTTGTTTTTCAGAATGAGCCTTTCTGTTTTCTAACACCTGACAGCATATAAATTACATTTGACAAACTGTTATGAAATTTTGCCCTTTTACTCCCTTAAGTCACTTTTAAATTACTAACAGTCTATGACAGGCAGTGATTGTAGACAGTTTATTCTTTACTTTGTGTCTTAATGTAAAGTAGACTGAAAGAGTACTGATACTGTTTTTGTGCTCTTGTGGTGCAACAACTGTACAAAATGCAGTATTATACTACTACTTTCCTGCCACCTTCTTTGCTTAGGACTTGCTGTTGCATTTTGACAAATGTAATTATTTTCTTTAAGGGACTTCTTCCAAATTCCTGAAGCTTTACTTTGAAGCTGTACCATTATGGAGTTAGATTGCAGGAAAAAACTTTATCAAATAGGCTATTTTAAGCTCTGAAAGTCAAATGAACACCAACATTCCAACTATTTAGTTGCTTGCATCATGAACAGGATTAACACAAACGGGCAGTCCAGGCTTTCTAGGAATCCAAAGCTCATTATAGAAAGCAGTCCTAATTTAGGAAATTATTTAAGTATGGATTTAAAGAGAGGTTTTTGTCCTGGTTATTTCATTTAACAGTGGCTTGATTCAAATTCAAGCTAGAATAATTTTCTTAAATCTCTTGCTACCTTTTATTGAATAGATACTACATAAAATGTATGAAAACATCGCATTTTATTTCCACCCATGAAAATAATACCAAATCTCTTTTCTAAGGCTGCAGATGCATATGCTGAATGGGGCCCTCTTGGCATTGCTGTTTCCTGTTGTTAACACACGCCTGGTGAGTGTACTGTACTTTAACTCCTTCTTTTTTATTTATTTCTAAATAATCTTCTTTGGAAAGATGTTAGACCTTTGCTTTGTTTGGCCTTTTAAAGTTCATTTTACTAGGCCGTAGGTTCCTGCTGCAGGTCACTACAATAGAGCCAAAATATTTTTGGATTTTTTTTGTGTTTATAAATCAGTGTGGAAAGCTAACACCACTGTATTCCAAGTGTAGGAAAAACTACTTTGTCAGTTCCATCCTAGCTTTTAAATGGAGGGAAAACTTAATGGCTTTGAAAGAGGCTTTCATAGGTTAGTGTTGTGGCCTGTGATCAAAATTCAGTTTCAGGCTTTTCAGACTAGATGTAAATGTAAGGTTCAAATACCAAATGTTGGTGGTGGCTATCACCCCTTTCCCCCTAAGATTAAGGACAGCAGGTTTCTTTTTTTCATCCAAGTTTTCAAATCTGCTACAAAACTCCTGTCTCCTGGACAAAAATTAGGATAAGGTCATGGGAGGTCATCCTCCCCCTGTACTCTGCCCTGGTAAGGCCGCATCTGGAGTACTGGGGCCAGTTCTGGGCTCCCCAGTTCAAGAAGGACAGGGAACTGCTGGAGAGGGTACAGCAGAGGACCAGAAAGATGATTAGGGGCCTGGAGCATCTCTCTTATGAGGAAAGGCTGAGGGACTTGGGGCTTCTTAGCCTGGAGAAGAGAAGACCGAGGATGGATCTGATCAATGCCTATGAATATTTGAAGGGTGGATGTCAAGAGGATGGGACCAGTCTTTTTTCAATGGTGCCCAGTGACAGGACAAGAGGTAACGGGCACAAACTTGAACATAGGAAGTTCCATCTAAACATGAGGAGGAACTTCTTTACTTCGAGGGTGGCAGAGCCCTGGAACAGGCTGCCCAGAGAGGTGGTGGAGTCTCCTTCTTTGGAGACGTTCCAAACCTGCCCGGACGCATTCCTGTGCAACCTGCTCTAGGTGGACCTGCTTTGGCAGGGGCATTGGACTAGATGATGTCCAGATATTCCTTCCAACCTCATATCATTCTGTTGGTGCCCCCAGTAAGATTCATAAACCTATTGACAGTTAATGGTAAGAAAAGTTATCCTGAGTCTGAGCCATATGAAGTATTTCTAAGGGTTATTTTTAAGAGCTGTTATGCACGTGTAGGGGGATGTGTATGTGTAAACGCATATACGCCTGCGTGCTTGTTCATTTTTTGTCATTTGACTTATTTGCAAAAATCTGTTGTTGCAGTTATTTACATGTCTGTTTTAAGACAGAGTTCACTTAAATTTATCTGCTTACATGTTTGTGGTGTCTGGATAAAATATCTATATCCATATAGTGAATTAATGATATTATTAACAAAATTGTTGTGGACTTCAGACTCCATTACAAATCTCATTAGTGGCTGTCTGTTAGTGAATCTTGATTGTCTTAATGAGATTATGTATAAAAATCTGCATCTGTATAGAACTTTATGGGTGATATGCTATGTTCATTGGCCACACTGGAGCTAGGAGACCTGAAAACTGACAATTTTATTGTTGGCTGGTAAATGGTTTCTTTCCCCCCCTCTTTAAGACTATAAAATTTTGCACCGAGGCACAGTTTAGTTACTAGAGAGAACATAATGTATCTGTAGGCTTTTACATGTTAAAAATAATCTTCCATAAAGCATGACACACATGCACAGGAGGTTGCATTGTATTTTTCAGATTTCGGTGGATTTAGTAATATAATAACCCTAGAGTTCTTTCAAGATTTACATTGCCCTTCAGGCTGGATATTAGGAAGAATTTTTTCACCGAAAGGGTGATCAGACATTGGAATGGGCTGCCCAGGGAGGTGGTTGAGGCACCATCCCTGGAGGTGTTCAAAAGACGGGCTGATGTGGTGCTGGGAGATATGGTTTAGTGATGGTGTTGCTTTTTGTTTGTTGTGTGGGGGTTTATTTTTGTCAAAATTAGGTTGACGGTTGGACAAGATGATCTTTAAGGTCCCTTCCAACCTAGAAGATTCTGTGATTCCTAGTCTGGTAACTACATATAATCTTTTCTATGCTGTAACAGCTTATGTGGAGTTTGCAATTATGTTTTAATAAAACTTGATACTGCTAAAGGGGCATCAAATGAATAAAACAAGTGTTTTTTCTTGATAAGGAGAACTCTCGTTTTGTATTTCAAACTATCTAGTTTTTAAGTAAATGTAAACTTTAGCATAACAAAATTATTATTATGGGTAACCGTTAAAGGATAAAATATTGAAATATTTAATAAATCATTAGCTTGTATTTTCTCTGCCATTATCATAGATCTCATTCATATTAGGGCAGTGGTGATTAAACGGGAAAAATGCAGACTGCTTATATAAAATGCTCTCCTTAATTAGGGATAGGAGAGCCAAAGGATAATGTCCAAGAGCAAATATTTTTGGAGTAAATACAACTTAGGATATTTTTGGCCTAACAGCTGCTTGCTAGGCTGTTCTTTTTTCAGTGTTTCTTCTGGCACGAGATAATGTGGGTGATGTTTTATGGTGCTGCTACTTTGACCCAGATTCTCTCGTGACAGGCACACATTCTGCTCTGCAACTGTCGCTGTAGGTGTTGACACTGACATTGTCCTGATATTAATAAATACATCTTAAAACTTAGTAGGAAGTTAAAAAAATTGCAATCATTTTGTTCATGTTTGTAACATCTAAATGAAAAACTTTTGATTCAGTCAAGAGTTGTTGTGTCTCTATGTCTCAACTTTTTAATTTCAATGTTATTGTATTTTAAGATATATCTTGGTGTGTACAAAAATTTTGTATACTTCGTTATCTCTGTAAGTGGTTGTAATATATAGTGTGTGGCACAAAGAGCATGAAAATTTGGTGAGTTTAGAAGTGAGGAGGGAGCTGTTGTCTGGGGCAGAGAGAGTTCTGAGCTCAGTGGGAGCTGGAAGGCAGGAGGCTATTGCCGCCCATCGCTGAGAGATTGTACCAAATTGATGAATTGCCATAAGCACCAAAATGCCTTGCTGTTACCTTTCATTGTGTAAAATGTGTTTTATCCTTACTAGTTATTTGATATACACCTGGATGTTGTCTTGTTGTAGGTAGTTTTCACTGTCCTCAGCTGACATTCTCCTAAACCTCTCTCTTCCACGTGGATTACCTGTTAGTTATCTTACAGGCAGCAGATGATCATGGGTGAGCTGTAGTCTTTTTTTGGAGAAGTCTGCTAATTTAGCAGGTCCAGCAGTAGGCAGGTATGGGCTAGCTAGCAGATTGTGTATCGTTATGGAGATGAAAGCGGTGAAATGCAGGAGAAAATATTAGATGTACAGTTTTATTTGTACATACCAATAAACTGAAGGGGGCAAGAGGCAGAAGGTACAGAATGAAAGGTAATCATTACTTCACCAGCTGATCGATGTTTGTTTAGGAACTAGTGGGTGTTAGGATTTTAGTTCTAAATGTTAACCTGTTCAAAGTAATTTCCAGAACACCTCTTAGAACATTTTGTGGCATATTCTGTTCTGTTAGGGTCACATATTTTTGCTACCAGTTATGTTGCTTCATGCATGGCATGAAGCATGTATATATATATATATCTTTATATATATATCTTTTTGTATATATAATTCAATGCTAAATTATCCTGAAAAATGAATTTTTGGAAGCTTCTAGCATAATTTGACACTTTTCATTTTCTTGTAATCTATCTGTTAAGAATTTCAGTCATTTCAAACCTATTCTTAAATATTAATCTGTTGCCAGTGGAAATGGAGAGTTGAGATACTCAGTGAAACTGCAGTAGAAAGTTTCTACCTTTTGTTGTTTTAACCTTTCAGTGGCACTATACTCGTTAAAAATATTGTTGGACTGAAATGGGCACCTGGGATAGTGTTCCAAAAAATGTAGCCTGAAAGATGAGGAAGCCACAAAGAATTCCAAGTGTTTGGAGAATAACTGGTTTTGTTTGAACTTTCATATTGCATTAATCAAATTCTAAAGGAAACTCTTTCGGCTGGTTTGAAAGTGGGTTTTTTTTGCAAGCTGATGTCCTGAAAATGTTGATATAGATAAAGTAAAAAAACAGGACATGTCCCAGAGGTGTTGGACTTCTGTCTCTGCTCACACAGCCGAGATGGGGCAGTTTTCATGTTTCCAGAAGCTGCTATATTCTATTATTAGAACTATTTGGCTCGAGAGGTACGCATTCTAAATCTGTTTTAGGAACAGAACCATACTCTGAGCAGTACTTACAGTGCACTGTGTGTAGCGCCTCTGATCATTGCCTGCTGCATATCTGTTGACTGTTAAGGTAATAATTCACTGTACTAAATAGTTTGACTGAAATGCCTGTGCCTTCACAGCAAAATTGAATAGGTTATGGTAGCACATTATGTCGTATCTAAACAGGCTTGATCTAACTGGCACACAGAAGAATAGTTGCAACAAGTTGCACTTTTGGGCTGTTGAGAGATTGTGCTTTGATTTCTGCGTCTTTCAGAAGAGACAGTTGCATAGGTAAAGCAACGTCTGTGTGTGCAAGACAAGCAAATGAGGAATTTATTCCCTGCTCCCTGTGAGCTGGCAGGCGTTCAGCCATCCCCAGGAAAGCAGGGCTCCATCAGCGTGATGGTCACTTGGGAATACAAACACCGTCATGCCAAACATCCCCCCCTTCCTTCTTCTTCCACCAGCTTTTCTGAGCATGATGTCATATGGGATGGAATATCCCTTTGGACAGTTGGGGTCACCTCTCCTAGCTGTGTCCCCTCCCAACTCCTTGTGCCCCCTCAGCCCACTCGTGGTCGGGGCGGTGTGAGGAGCAGAAAAGGCCTTGACTCTGTGCAAGCCCTGCTTAGCAGTAATTAAAGCATCCCTGTGTTATCAGCACTGATTCCAGCACAAATCCAAAACGTAGCCCCATACCAGCTACTATGGAGAAAATTAACTCTATCCCAGCCAAAACCAGTACACCAAGAAAAAAGGTCTCTTAAAACTTGTCAGAATTTACCCATGTCATGAGTTGGAATCCTGGGGCCTTGCCCTACCTGGATTTTCTGGAATTCATATACCAGTGAAAATACCACTGTGTTTCTTTTTTTGGTTCTGTTTCTGGTCCCCTCACCTTGTAGCAGGGTATTATTTCTAGTCCTGTGTTCTACGGTGTTTTCACTCTGCAGACTCAGCCCAAGAGATGCTCTTTGAAAAGCTCTCACAAGTTCCATAGGTCACCCGTGCTAACACTGCCTGTGGCAGCACGTGTGGAGTCTGATTCTTTCCCTCTCTCTCTATATAACCCCACGCTAACAGGATTAATTGGAAATGAAAACCAGATAAACTTAATTGATAAAACTGATCAATTAATGATACTTTAAGGGAATTATAATTCCCTGCACTGGCTGGATTGTGTAGAACAGCTGAGAGGGTGGATATTGGTTGAAACACCTACTTGAAACAGAGATTGTTTATTTGAACTCCTCAGTGTGCATTCGTATCAATTACAGACAAGCAGGTGTATGGCAGGGAATTTGAATGAAACACTCTGCTCCTAAAATGAAGAAGGAATTGCTGCAAATAAAACCTGGGATGCTACTTCAGACCATCATGCAGATGGGTGACAGCCCTGCTACTCCTTTATTTCAGGGGGCTTTGCTGTTGACATTAATGCCAGTATTAACATAAATTTTTTCCTCGGTCTACTCTTTCCCTGTATTAAAATATATGGGAATGTGTTTTCTGATCTACACCAGATGTACCCACCGGTGCCTGAGCTGTGGAACTGCCCAAATAGTGTACCAGTAACTGGAGCATGGATCAGCTTCTTGGGTGTTTGCCAGTTTGGATGTATGCTGGAAAAATGAGTCTGACCAAGACTGGAAATAGTCTGTTTTCCAAACGCCACTTGTGTTTAGGTTTAGATTTTGTTTTGTGTTGTTTTCCTTTAAGTTTTCATGTCTGTTTTTAGACCAGTCTTCTAGGCTTCTCTGGCAGTCGTTTCTTCTCTGCCAAATAAATAATTTGCTATCACAATCCTAAATGTGCTCAGAAGTAACCAGTGTGTTACGTGGGCCTGGTAACCATTTGCCCCATGATTTTTGTATTGTGTAGCTTTATATAGGTTCCTTCTCTCTGTTGTTTATTCTGTTCTGCGGTCTGCTTTGCAGGTAAAAAGAAAAACCTATGTTTCTGGTCTATTTCTTTGATTACTGATTATGTTTAGGAAACTAGTTACTGATTATAGGTTATGAATCTGAGTTACTGATTATGTTGACCAAGGTGACTGGTACAGAATGACATTTTGTGTTCCTATACACAGAGCTCAGAAGAGAATCTCTTGATCAAATATCCAGTGATTCTGAACCTCTCTGGGGACAGGGGTGGTTGAAGAAATGTACCATGAACGTCATTGGTTTGTTAGTAGGGAAATACTGCTCTTGAGGATGGCTGCAAGGTTTCCACTGTGGCATCTAATGGGAGAGGGCAAGTCTCTTGGGGCCTATGAAGAGGGTCCGCTTTGGACATTGTTGGAGTCTGGGTTTAAATACCTGTGGCCTTCATGAGTGTCTGAGGTCAAATATTGTTAGAGGGACCAACTTAATATTTTTACTTACTTTGATCTTTAAGTGTTGCTTTGATTTTTTTTTTTT